>OY856410.1:202099406-202699406 GCA_963693085.1 Alisma plantago-aquatica | reverse complement strand
AGATTAGAATACATATATTTATATATATATATATATATATATGAATCATGTAATGATCTTATGTAGCACGACCGTGTAAGGGAGCACGGCCGTGGTAGCCTTAACTTGCACGACCGTGCAAGGGAGCACGGTCGTGATAGCCTTACTTTGCACGACCGTGCAAGGTGGCACGGACGTGGTGTCCTATAAAGAAATTGAAAAGTTTTGGTATTGTGTTGACATTGTTATATATACATGTCCTTATTTGTATAAGTCATACATGTTGATATTATGAGGTGATCATAGCCAGGTAAGAGTTATGATGTCATATTCCTTGAAAAAAATTATAAGCTTTTAGAGTAATGATATGTGAAAAGTATATACATTGCTTCAATCAAGGTCATGTTGTTAGATGACTTGATGCTTATATGTCACTTGGTAGCAAGTGTTATGATAATCTGAGGGTTTGAATAACCATGTCCCTGAATCATTTTATGCTTAATGCCTTGAAGGCTTAGATGGTTCAATGGTTCTTTAATCTAAACCCTAATGATACCTAAAGACATTAAGGGGTTAAGTGATTAGTAGATTGACCCATGTTATGATTATTAAAGAAGATTACCAAGGTACCCTTGAAGGGTTCAAGTAGATAACAACCCTTGATCAAGCAAACCCTAATGATTATAATGGGTTGACTTAATCTATGTTAATCAAAGATGACTTGACCTAATCTAACCTAGAGTGATTTAAACATCATCTAGTAGTAAGAAGATAGAGAAAGCTCCTAATATGAATGAGAATCAAGTAACATACTTTCAATATGTATAAATGTACATGATTAGGGTATGATCCATCAAGGTAAGATCATGGAAATCCTAATTATAATGATTAATGAATCTTAACCTAATTTGAGGGCATCAATGATGATAATTTTCATATATAATGATGCTATGAGCTCAATTCACTATGAAGTGAATAGTAAACCCTAATTCTAGGGTAATAACATGTAACGTGAATAGTAAACCCTAATTTAGGGTGATCTGATAAATGGAGTAATTCAGGGTTATGCCTTTGAGTATGAAACCCTAATTACAAGTTGTAATATGAGAAATCTTTATGCCTCGAGAGCTAAGAGGTTCTATAACCCTATGTTGAAGTAAAAGAATACAAACCCTAACTAATGAAGGATGGGGTATGTTAACCCTAGTCCTGGGTTATGCTTTCAAGTATGAAACCCTGTGAACAAATTACAATATAAGAATTCTTATGGCTTATAAGACAAAGGGATTCAATAACCTTAATTGAGTGGGGTAAACCCTAACTCTACTTATGCTTTTAAGCATGAATCTTCATGATTAAATTATGAGATGAGGAATCATTATTCCTAATCATAAAGAAAGGGATTGAATAACCCTAATTGATGTAAATACGGGAACCTTGCCTTAGTGTAAGCATGAAGGTACTATTCCTGAATTGAAAGGTTAATTCTGCTTTATAAATTGCTGATCTGGAAATGAAATGTTTATTGTTGTCAATTGAATTAACCATGCAAGCTCTTATAAAAGGATGATTATATCCAGGTAAAGGTTATGATATCATATTCATTGGAAGCATGTTATTAGCTTTGTGAATAGTGATATACCATGTTGCCTAGTTAAGTGACATCATATAAGATTGATAGGCTGTGAGAGCCATGAGTAACATCAAGGCCATGCTAATAAGATGACTTATGATGAATTAAGGGTTTGAATACCCTATTCTTGAATCATAGTAATGAAATGGTTAAGAAATGATATCCAATTGATAATTGATGTGAGTTAGACTTGATACATTTAGTATTCTACTTTTATAACTGTTGTTCTAATGATTAATGCTTGGATACATGCTTGATGCTAAAAGAATGCTAGAATGTACCTAACTAATCAAGTATAATCATATCATGTAGAGCCCTGACCATAGATCCATCATTGTCAGAGACCAAATGATGGTGAAACAGGTTTTCCTAAGGGAACTCCTGGATCATATACTTTTGAGTATATGGGGGTATATGGACACGAATATCCTTACGTCCTAGTGTAGGAATTGATGTATATGTACTTTAATCTTTCAACCCTTCACTATATATTCATACCGGGTGATGTACCACAAATCTCCAGAAGAAATTACTAATACCGCATTGATGAGAGATAAACAAGAAATCTTTCGATGACGATGAGAGTTCAGAACTCCACTGTAACTCTATAGCGAAGTTTCTAGAATACCCTGGATAGCTACTACAGCAGAGACACAAGATGTCCTGCAAATAAATCCTCTTACTGAATGAGGAAGATGAGGTCATAAGAATCCGGCTCTTTTGATGACCTATGTATGGTACCGACGCAATTTTTATAATTGGTCGGTTGGAGTATGAGCGGTATACCTCATCTCCGCAGGGCATAATAATGTTTGAAAAATATAATCAGCCGTATAGTATAACTGCTTAGGTTGAACTACGATAAACCATGATTGATGTTACATTGTTGACTTTAATAGTCTGTTCAAGTATCTAGCATACATGTTCTACATATGCTTTAATGAAGTGATTGCTTAAGTAAATGTTGTTTTACTTATTACCAAACCTGCTGTTGATATTTTCAGTTACTTTGCTTCTGTTATTCCTTATATTCTATAACAAAGCCTCTGGCAGAGAGTTATAACTCTCGTTGGGACAATTATTCAAATTGTCTCACTCCCGTAGGTTTCTACTTTTTAGGAAGACGCCAGGAACGAAGGAATCCATTTAAGAATGAGCAACAACAGCAACAACAGCATCAGGGGCAGCAGTGAATCTCAGGTGGAGATATTGACTGTCTAGTCTTATAGATAGCATGTCTTATGTCATCTCTGTACTCTTAGGTCCTAGGAGTCAGTAGGTCTAAGGGTTTTGGCATGATGCCTTGAGATTTTGTATCTTACCTTGTACAGTTAACAAGGTGGGTTTTGTTGTAATGCTCGAGATGTGTTTATTACAGAGATGTATCAATGGATCAGTTTGTACATGACCTATCATGTTGTTTATGAAAGAGTTTTTATCTTTCAAATATCTCTTTACAAAAGTTTTAAATTTTTAGTGATTTTTGATAATTCTGCTGCTAATCTCTTCCGCATTCTTTAATTTGATTGTCAGTTTGGTGTCGGTCGTTTCAAGTGGTATCAGAACTCTAGGTTCGCTGAGTCTACAGAGACATAGGACTTAGGTAGTAGAGTCTGTTCTAAGTGTCCTCCAGTGTATCTGATGGTAACTTCTGCTCACATAGGAGGAGAAGAACTTGAAGATGACTGGATCGGATGAGGAGTTGGCTGTGGAGAGCAACAATATTGCACCAAGAAGAGGTTCAGAGGAGCAAGCAATAGAGGGACAATTACCTCAGATTCCCCTAGCTAACCCAACCATGATAAGGAATTCTTCCTTAGGAATCATTGTTGGGGAATTTAGGGCTACCATGATGTATCTAGTGGATCAAGCACTAGCAATACAACCCAGATTACCAGCTCCTAATGATGATGTTTTGGAGATCAACAGAATATGTGAACCACAACAACAGGTTGAAGCAATGGTAAATGATGAAGCTTTGAACCTAAAGCAAGTTAGTGCTCAACCTCAGTCTGATGAATCAGTATACAGTAATATAGGGGTTAGAATACAACCAGAGACCAGGACCTGCTATAGGTGTAGGAAGCCTGGACATATCAGAAATAATTGTCCAGAAGAGAAATATAAAGGAAGAATTGAGAAAAGGCCTATCCAAACCCAGGAGCAGAGACCTGGTAGTTCTAAAAGGAATAAGTTTCTGGTGTCACCAACACAACCAGGACCTAGTACACCAAGACAATGGTCATCCAGAAAGGGTAAAGAACCCTTCAGACCATACTGGGCACCTAGAATTTGCTACATATGTAGGCAGGTTGGACATCTGGCAAGAAATTGCCCAGCCAGAAATGTTATGGCAAATAAACCTCTGAGGCAGAATCAGCTTGAGACAATGAATAATCCTCGAGTCATGACAGGTTAGACGAAATAAATTTTATTCTTATATGTCTTTTTATGATATCTTGGATAAAACTGAGAAAGTAATTGATTGAACTTTTCTTAATTAATCCTATAAGGACTTATAATGTTGTATAAAATAGATGTTTCATGTTACAATTACATGCTTACCTCCATAAAAAGGATGAAGTATTAAAGAGATGTCTGGATAAAATTCAGTAATGTTAGATCTTATACTTGTGATAATAGGAAAAGAGAAGGAAAATGGTAGTATACAAATGCATATTACCTTATCTCAGTATTTATATACCCTGGCCAGGTATATAATTGCTGATGATAAAGTAAATATGGAAACTCCTAGATTGTTATCTTTTTGATTGCTCTGATCAAGTAGTCATTCTGAAACAATCTAATGAGTATCAAGAAATAAGAAATATAGGAATAAGGGAGGTCAACCCTGTCCAGTAAAGATGTAAGAATAATAATAAAGATCCTCCCCATAATGTGAAAATGTGATGGAATCATAAGATGTTTCATGAATGGTTGAAAATACATGATATAACAAGAGGAATATGATCCCTTATTCTCTTTCTTTCCAGGGACATGGCAATCAAGTGGGTCTTAGGGCACTTGATGTGCATAATATAAAGATGTTTATGTGAAGTATACCTAAAAAGGTATCAGTTTATCTTGGACTTTAGTTCCAAGTTGAGGATATATGTAACAAGTAATGTTCCAAGATGAAAGGAAGATAAGATGTAATGTGTTGATAACACATGTAATAGGTAACAAGATAAGAATGTAATAATATATCAAATGATTTATGTTGATTACCTGGAATGGTCAATATGAAATCAAATTAAACATGTAAAATATTATGAACATCACTTGTTAGGGGTTTATGTTTTTCATAAACATATCTTTCTCCAAGATATCTATCAAATAAGTCCTTATTGATAAGTAACTTTTCCCTATGATAAGAGAATGTACAACTAATGAGTTACTTAGTGTAAGTAATAAGGAAAGTTAGTATGGTGTTATCAGGTGAGATGACACAATCAAGGTATGAAAGGACTTATATAGTCTCAAAATAGATGACAGAGTATGATTGTGATTTTAAGAAAATGTTGATTTAACTAAGGAACATGAGAGTATATGTCCCATGTGAATCTTTCCATGGAAAAACTTGAGTGGAGAAACTTTGTATTGAACAAAACTCTATGATGTTCCATAATAACGAAATGTCACTTGAAGACATAATGGTATAATGCTTAAATAATATCTGCTTTCCCTTTTCTTTCTGGGATTTTGGGGACAAAATCCTTGTTAGGGGTTTATAATTTGTAACATCCCTAACCTGGGTTATGAACTAACCCCAGGTGTTTTTCTTAATCATGTGATTAAATGCTTGTGGTTATCTGTTGATAATGTAATTAAAGCTCCTGAGGAATATATATTTCCCTTTCTGTCCTTTTAAACAATATTGTAATATTGTTTTGTTAAAAGTGGACTTATGTGAAAATTACCCAATTAAAGGGGTTAACTTGCAAACTGCACATGTTTAGATGTTCCTCTGATGATAATACATCATAAGAATGAATTTGATGAAGTATTATGGATTCTCCAAGCTTGGGCACCAAAAGGTAGCTTGTGGAGCCATCCTTGTGCTTTAAACCCTAGTTTTGGTATAAAGTGCAATTTACCCAAAAACATGGGGAGCAACATGTAAAATATACCTTCTAGAATATCTTTGATGACTCTTGGCATCAATTAGAGTAAAAATGATAAAGGGGGCGCTTCATTTGAATAAACAAATAAGAAGGATAACCCTTGTAACTAAATAACCAAGTTATAAGCCTAATAACCCTTCTATATGTGCAACTTAGTAAAAAGTTGGCTTTCTTCACCTATAGACCTTGGGTTTAAGATGATTTTTGCTTAAGTATGGAAGGGAGAAACGTGGCTTAGAAGAAGGGAAGGACCTAGATGAGAAATGGAGAAACAAGTTGTCCTTATGTTGGAATTTCACCCAAAGTATATATACACCTTTTCTCACTTAGCAAGGATCGTTTCCTTCACTTCCCTTCTTATCTCCTTGCTTAGACCGACTTAGGACAGAGATCTGGAGTAGAGGAGGACGGATAAGGAGTTCTAGGTAAGCTTTGGTCATCTTCTTGCTCAGATTCATGGAGGAATTCATGGTGCAAGGTTGGTTTTATGGTCTTCCTTACTTGTTTCCTCTTTCTAGCCATCGTTTCCCAACCTTTCCTTGGAGAAACACCCTTGGCCGACCTGTGGAGCTCAAGACACCATTAAAGGCTTGAAGCTTCGAATCTTGGAGCTCTAGATCTGGTTCTAAGGTGGGTTTTATAACTCTAAACCTTTTGCTTTCTTATGCATATCTTTGTTCTTGCAATTAGTTCTTAGTTCTTCTTCTTTCCCACTCTTCCTTGCTTTCTTGCAACTAAAACCACGAAGAACAGACCTTCATCTGGAGGTAGAAGAATATGGTCGTGATTACCAATGTTACTTTATCAAACGGTCTTGTTTTCCCCCCTTTGGCCAAATGGTTTGGGGCAAACGGTTTGCAAAACCGTTTGAAGGGCAAACGGTTTCACAAGGTCGGTTGGAGAAAACGGTCTCCAAGACCATTTGAGGGCGTTGACCAAGCATTGACCGTTTAGGATTTCTGTTCATAATTATGTAGGCTAATGACCCACCAAATTTTATGGGTTAACTCCAAAGAAATCGTAGGTTTAAGGCCAATCACTTAGGCAAATCGAATTGAATTAAATGCTGATTTTCAGTCTGATTAACTTGAACCTTTTGGGAAAACGGTCTCAAGACCATTTGAGTGCGTTGACCAAGCATTTACCGTTTAGGATTACTGTTCATAATGATGTGGTATAATGACCTACCAAATTTTATAGGTTAACTCCCAAGGAATCATGAGTTAAAGGCTAAACAATTAGGTAATTGAATTGAATTAAGTGCTGATTTTCCAATACGATTAATTGAACTTTTTGGGAAAACGGTCTCAAGACCGTTTGAGGGCGTTGACCAAGCATTGACCGTTTGGGATTCCTGTTCATAATTATGTTGGTTAATAAACCTCCAAATTTGAGGGATTAACTCTAACGCAATCGTGAGTTGAAGGCTAATCAATTATGTAAACCCTAATTGGATTAAGTGCTGACTTTCAACTTGATTGATATGACTTTTTGGGTTTTCTTGCCCAAACGGTCTCAAGACTGTTTGGGGATCACCCAAACTGTCTCAAGACCGTTTGGAGGTCACCCAAGACCGTTTGGAGATCTAGTGTTGGATATGGTTAAGTGTTTGAAGGACAAAAGATATGGTGTTAACCCTAATCGACTAAGTGTTGGATTTGCATTGAATTGAGTTGATTGTTTGGGGTTGATTGGCCCAAACGGTCTCAAGACCGTTTGGGGATCACCCAAGACCGTTTGGAGGTCTGGGGTCAAGTATAGTTGACCAATTGAAGGTCCAAAGGTACCAAATTACAAAGCAATCAATTGCTGATTTGATGATCAACTCAATAGCTCAAACCCTAATGATTTTTCACTAGAATCCAAGGGTTGGGTGAGCCAAACGGTCTCAAGACCGTTTGGAACTCATCCAAACGGTCTCAAGACCGTTTTGAGGTCACCCAAGACTGTTTGGAGGTCTAGGGGTGAGTATGGTTAAGCAATTGATGGTCCAATGTTACCAAGTTAAAGTGTAATCAATTGTTGATTTGGTGATCAATCCAATGATTCAAACCTTAATTGATTGACTTGGATTTTGATTATATGATGGGCAAACGGTCTCAAGACCGTTTGGAGGTCATCCAAACGACCTCAATACCGTTTGGGGTCAGGTCATACCCAATTTGGATGATGGTTCTATGGTTTCAAAGTAACTAGTCTTACATTGATTAGTATTGAAGGATCATCGATTCCAAACCCTAATTCAATTGAATCAAACCCTAATTGATGAACGATTGAGGGTTAATTAAGGGTCAAATCAGTTGAAGGTTGACCTATTAAACTCAATTAAGGTATGAGTATAGGTCCAATTGATGTTTGGTTCCATGAATTCTATGATTGAAGTAATCAACATTGGAAACCCTAATTCAATTGGATACCTTATGTAATGGAGGTCCAATGTGATTAAATCTTTGGGAATTAAGATGATGAATGTTTTATTGATCCAATAATGATTAGTAATGATAATCAATGAAGGTATGAAAGTTGAAACCCTAATAATACCTAAGTGATTAGAACCAGTTAAAGGGAGAATTCTTAATTGTTTATAGGATTAATAGCTTGATACACTATGTTAACCATAGTAGCATGTACTTGATTGAAGGGTTGATGTGACCTAATCAAGTTAAAAGAATGAAAGATTAGAATACATATATATATATATATATGAATCATGTAATGATCTTATGTAGCACGACCGTGTAAGGGAGCACGGACGTGGTAGCCTTAACTTGCACGACCGTACAAGGGAGCACGGCCGTGGTAGCCTTACTTTGCACGACCGTGCAAGGTGGCACGGACGTGGTGTCCTATAAAGAAATTAAAAAGTTTTGGTATTGTGTTGACATTGTTATATATACATGTCCTTATTTGTATAAGTCATACAGGTTGACATTATGAGGTGATCATAGCCAGGTAAGAGTTATGATGTCATATTCCTTGAAAACAATTATAAGCTTTTAGAGTAATGATATGTGAAAAGTATATACATTGCTTCAATCAAGGTCATGTTGTTAGATGACTTGATGCTTATATGTCACTTGGTAGCAAGTGTTATGATAATCTGAGGGTTTGAATAACCATGTCCCTGAATCATTTTATGCTTAATGCCTTGAAGGCTTAGATGGTTCAATGGTTCTTTAATCTAAACCCTAATGATACCTAAAGACATTAAGGGGTTAAGTGATTAGTAGATTGACCCATGTTATGATTATTAAAGAATATTACCAAGGTACCCTTGAAGGGTTCAAGTAGATAACAACCCTTGATCAAGCAAACCCTAATGATTATAATGGGTTGACTTAATCTATGTTAATCAAAGATGACTTGACCTAATCTAACCTAGAGTGATTTAAACATCATCTAGTAGTAAGAAGAGAGAGAAAGCTCCTAATATGAATGAGAATCAAGTAACATACTTTCAATATGTAAGAATGTACATGATTAGGGTATGATCCATCAAGGTAAGATCATGGAAATCCTCATTATAATGATTAATGAATCTTAACCTAATTTGAGGGCATCAATGATGATAATTTTCATATATAATGATGCTATGAGCTCAATTCACTATGAAGTGAATAGTAAACCCTAATTCTAGGGTAATAACATGTAACGTGAATAGTAAACCCTAATTTAGGGTGATCTGATAAATGGAGTAATTCAGGGTTATGCCTTTGAGTATGAAACCCTAATTACAAGTTGTAATATGAGAAATCTTTATGCCTCGAGAGCTAAGAGGTTCTATAACCCTATGTTGAAGTAAAAGAATACAAACCCTAACTAATGAAGGATGGGGTATGTTAACCCTAGTCCTGGGTTATGCTTTCAAGTATGAAACCCTGTGAACAAATTACAATATAAGAATTCTTAGGCCTTATAAGACAAAGGGATTCAATAACCTTAATTGAGTGGGGTAAACCCTAACTCTACTTATGCTTTTAAGCATGAATCTTCATGATTAAATTATGAGATGAGGAATCATTATTCCTAATCATAAAGAAAGGGATTGAATAACCCTAATTGATGTAAATACGGGAACCTTGCCTTAGTGTAAGCATGAAGGTACTATTCCTGAATTGAAAGGTTAATTCTGCTTTATAAATTGCTGATCTGGAAATGAAATGTTTATTGTTGTCAATTGAATTAACCATGCAAGCTCTTATAAAAGGATGATTATATCCAGGTAAAGGTTATGATATCATATTCATTGGAAGCATGTTATTAGCTTTGTGAATAGTGATATACCATGTTGCCTAGTTAAGTGACATCATATAAGATTGATAGGCTGTGAGAGCCATGAGTAACATCAAGGCCATGCTAATAAGATGACTTATGATGAATTAAGGGTTTGAATACCCTATTCTTGAATCATAGTAATGAAATGGTTAAGAAATGATATCCAATTGATAATTGATGTGAGTTAGACTTGATACATTTAGTATTCTACTTTTATAACTGTTGTTCTAATGATTAATGCTTGGATACATGCTTGATGCTAAAAGAATGCTAGAATGTACCTAACTAATCAAGTATAATCATATCATGTAGAGCCCTGACCATAGATCCATCATTGTCAGAGACCAAATGATGGTGAAACAGGTTTTCCTAAGGGAACTCCTGGATCATATACTTTTGAGTATATGGGGGTATATGGACACGAATATCCTTACGTCCTAGTGTAGGAATTGATGTATATGTACTTTAATCTTTCAACCCTTCACTATATATTCATACCGGGTGATGTACCACAAATCTCCAGAAGAAATTACTAATACCGCATTGATGAGAGATAAACAAGAAATCTTTCGATGACGATGAGAGTTCAGAACTCCACTGTAACTCTATAGCGAAGTTTCTAGAATACCCTGGATAGCTACTACAGTAGAGACACAAGATGTCCTGCAAATAAATCCTCTTACTGAATGAGGAAGATGAGGTCATAAGAATCCGGCTCTTTTGATGACCTATGTATGGTACCGACGCAATTTTTATAATTGGTCGGTTGGAGTATGAGCGGTATACCTCATCTCCGCAGGGCATAATAATGTTTGAAAAATATAATCAGCCGTATAGTATAACTGCTTAGGTTGAACTATGATAAACCATGATTGATGTTACATTGTTGACTTTAATAGTCTGTTCAAGTATCTAGCATACATGTTCTACATATGCTTTAATGAAGTGATTGCTTAAGTAAATGTTGTTTTACTTATTACCAAACCTGCTGTTGATATTTTCAGTTACTTTGCTTCTGTTATTCCTTATATTCTATAACAAAGCCTCTGGCAGAGAGTTATAACTCTCGTTGGGACAATTATTCAAATTGTCTCACTCTCGTAGGTTTCTACTTTTCAGGAAGACGCCAGGAACGAAGGAATCCATTTAAGAATGAGCAACAACAGCAACAACAGCATCAGGGGCAGCAGTGAATCTCAGGTGGAGATACTGACTGTCTAGTCTTATAGATAGCATGTCTTATGTCGTCTCTGTACTATCAGGTCCTAGGAGTCAGTAGGTCTGAGGATTTTGGCATGATGCCTCGAGATTTTGTATCTTACCTTGTATAGTTAATAAGGTGGGTTTTGTTGTAATGCTCGAGATGTGTTTATTACAGAGATGTATCAATGGATCAGTTTGTAAATGACCTATCATGTTGTTTATGAAAGAGTTTTTATCTTTCAAAGATCTCTTTACAAAAGTTTTAAATTTTTAGTGATTTTTGATAATTCCGCTGCTAATCGCTTCCGCATTCTTTAATTTGATTGTCAGTTTGGTGTCGTTCGTTTCATCTTTTGTCAATGGGTCAACAACATTTCTCTCAATCAGTACCATGCAGATCTACACATCTCTTCACTATACAATCTTTCTTACTAGATGGAAACTTTAAAGACCCCTATTCCTCCATACTTTCCATAATGACATCCCATTGATATGCGTACACTCATATCAATAAGATGTTAAAAGGGAAAATACAAGGAATTGTGGTTATCATCTATAATACACAAAAGTTGGATCATGTTCAAAAACATCACATAGTTGCCACAGGAAAACCATCATTCATAAATAAGAAGAATAGAAGCATTTACATTTATTTGCATGGAAGAAAAGACTAACTATAAGAATAAGAAAAGTACATAGGATATAATGCATCCTATACATCAACTAAGGAATAGAAAAGTAACTAGCTAAGAGAAATAGAGATAAGCATCAACTACTCCATATCCTCCAATGAGATTTATTATTGCTTTTGTGTATCTTGCTCCATTGATGGGTTCTTTGCACCTAGAAAATACGTGAAACAACAAATCAACATAATATGTTGTGTATTTGGTTGAAAGGTACATACATACTATGCTTGCATACTTGAATAATTTGAAAAAATAGAAAAGGTAAAATGAAACCTTATTTAAGGTGAAAATCAGGTGAACCCATATTATTAATCTCATTTTAATAAATGTGCATTACTATGGTGGATTTAACACTTAATCGCATATATTGGTGGTCAAATTCCATGTGTACCATGTACTCTAGGGATCTCCCTGTGTACCATGTACTCTAGGGAGGTGCTAGTCAACATTAATGCTTTCCCTCTCTTTTAGGGAGATTAATGAGAACCATCAGTAATTACATTTCATTCTCTTTCTTAGTGTTCTCAATTTCAAGGCAAAAAGTGTACATACTTGCAATGTTCTAAAAATAAGAAAGCAAGTACTTCATACTAATTTCACCTAGAAAAAGTAGCCATATAGTTATATCCACGTACCTGATTTATTAGATCTTGATTCCAAAGAGTCTAGAGATAAAGTGAATGGTTCACCCTAAAAAGACATTAAGGGCCTAATGTCATTATGTGCCCATAAGATTTCGGTTTTAGGGTTTTGTCTTATTCAAGATTGTTACTATCTTCTTGTAATTAGATCAAAGATTATTTGTTAAAGTCATATCACTTTAGGGTCATGAGGTCAGATCTAGGGTTAGGGTTTATCTTGGATCATAACTATATTTATTATTTAGAGAGAAGAACATTAAAACTAGGGTTTCTAAGAGTTTTATTTCATCATTGATTACCTCTTTAGGGATCCAATGATCTGATATTATCAAATATAAATAGAAGGTTATTGAATAAAAATTATATGAAATTAGATCATGAAAATCACTTTTATCATTTATAGATAAAGAAAAAATAACTAGATTGTCATGTACGCTTTATGCTATGCTTTTTGGAATAGGGCTCAAATATAGGTCAAAATAGTATTTTATCTATATTGCTTGCATTTTTCTTATGAAAATGGTATATAATTTTACTATCATACAATACTTCTATGATTTACTATCCAAGTTAATCTAGATTTATAGTATTTTTAGAAATTACAATAAAAAGGGAAGTAGATTACCTACATCAATGGCCTGGTCTGACTGGATTAAGGGATCAGATCGATCATAGTAGTCAGTGTGCCTTTGTTGACTCACACCCTCTCAGCTAATATGGCACTCCACCATTGGCCACCCATGGTCCAAATAGAGCCTACTGGCAGTCTCTCTCCTAGTCCTCTGCTTCTTTATAAGTAAGAAATGTCCTCACAACTCTGACGAGGATCTATTGGCATTGTGGTTCTCTTCTCAGTCAAGCAGAGGCATCCCCACCTTCATTGAGTCAAACCAGTACAAGGCGACACCCTTGCGTGGTGTGTCTCCCCTTGAACTGATGCACTCCAATTTCCATGTTGGTGGTTACCACATAGGAAGGAGGATGGGAGTGGGGATGGTTATGGGTTAAGGACCTATATACGTAAATGCACGCGGGAGGTTGGTGAAGGTAATGGTGAGCTAGATTTGATGTGTTGGGGTGATACTAGACATGACCAATGTGGTGCAAGTGGTCAGAGATGAAGGTGAGGGAGGGGGCTGTTGGGGTTGTCACGTAAGGAATTGAAGCTCGGGAATGACTAAAGCAGAGTTGATGAAGCTGGTGTTGGCTTTAAATAGCCGGGTGAAGGTTAGGTCAAGGACACCATAAATGGCTGTTGTAGCCACGTGAGAGAAGTGAGAGAGAGGGAGTCAGTTCTCCCTAATATGAGCATGGAGGAAGACATGGAGGGGTTCGTTGAACTCTCACCGGTGAGGGAGGAAGAAATGTCCTTTTGGATTTGAGATATAGAGGCTAGATTAGCTGTGCGAAGTTAGGGCTAGGTGGCAGGCTATTGAGTGGTGAGGTTGGGTTTGTCAAGAGGTTGACGATAGTTTCCTCCACTATTGGATCCTCACACAATGGTTGGGATCAACATCCCATGGGCCTGAATCCACATATCAAGACAATGAAGCCGTGTGACACAATTATGTGTCATGACCAGGATATTAAATTCAAAAACTTAGGTTTAAGGTCATAAATGAATGAAATGGATTCCATATAATCAAATGGCCATAACTTCTAACTAGTACATTCAAATATGATGAGAATTTTGGTTAAGCTCCATAATGAGGTTATCTAATTATGGTAGAATTTTGATATTCAAATTTAAATGCCGACCATTGTAAGTTGACTAGGTTCTTAATACACACAATTTACCCTAATGTACATTTAGGGTTCACATTGTTTTGAAACTTTTTTATCCTTATGGTCAAAATAGTAGAGGGTGATGATTGAGGGTATTTTAGGAAATAAAGTGAGAATTGGTTTATATCATTAAATTTGTAACAGAGAAAATAATAATGTAAAAACTCACTTTATCAGAGAAACACCTAAGCATGTGTTTGAAACATTGATGCCATATTGGTTCCTTACTTTTGCAATAGATCCATTGTTTTCTCTGTACAACTATATTGCATTATTACTGGTTCGAACAACTCCAAGTTCACTGATGAACTTCCTAATCCAAATAGATTCCTTTTCTATGCTAGAGGCAACAATGTACTCAACTTTTTTTGTAGAATCAACAACTGTCTCTTTCTTGGAACTCTTCCAACTTACAACTCCATTGTTAAGGAAAAATACAAATCCATATTGAGTTCAATAATCATATTTGTTAGTATGGATACTTGCATTTGTGCACCTTTACACCCAACTCTTCCTCACCACTATAAACAAGGAATTTATCCTTAGTTCTTCTCAAGTACTTAAGGATGTTCTCTACGAAACCTTCATTGAGATTTTACTGCTATTTTTTCATCATGCTCAACGCATACAAGACATCAAGATGAGTGCATAACATTGCATACATGATAGATCCAATTGCCGATGCATATGGAACCTTACTCATGCATTTTCATTCTTCACAAGAACTAGGAAATTGGGTTCTAGAGAGACTAATTCCATGAGACATGGGAATATTTACTCTCTCTAAGTCCTACATGCCAAACCTTTTTAACACTTTTTCAATGTATGTACTTTGGCTTAGGCCATGAAGATTTCTAGATCTATGTCTATAGATCTTGGTTCTTAAGATATAAGATGTTTCATCTAAGTCCTTCATAAAGAAGGTACCTCCCAGCCAGGTCTTTACCATCTGTGGGGTAAGGATGCCATTCCCCATAAATAAGATGTCATCAGAGACTTGAGTTTATACAACTAGTTGTGATCCTTCTTGTTCCTTTTGTAACTCTAAAGGTTTAATACTTTCTTATCAGTCTTGAACTTCTTTGAGTTATACTTTCCTCCCACTATTTGTTTTGGAAATAAATTCCTTTTCAAGGAGTACAACATCCATGGCAACAAATACTACATTGTCAAATGGAATATAAAAGTAGTATCCTTTAGTTTCCTTAGGATATCAAAAAAATAACATTTATCTAATTACATTCCAAGCTTTTTAGCAAACAGTCTTCTCATGTAAGCTTCACATCCCTAAATCTTCATAAAAGACACAATGAGACATTTCCCAATTCATATCTCATATGGTGTCTTTCGAACTAATTTAGAAGGTACACGATTAAGTGTAAATTCTGTGGTTTCTAAAGAATGTCCCTGGAACAAAGTCAGAAGATCAGTAAAACTTATCATTGATTGTATCATGTCCAACAGGGTGAGATTCCTTCTGTAACATCCCTGACCTGGGTTATGAACTAACCCTAGGTGTTTTGCTTAATTATGTAATTAGATACTTGTGATTATCTTTTGGTATGTAACTAAAGCTCCTAAGGAACATACATTTCCATTTCTGTCCATTTTGAACAATGTTGTAATATTGTTTAGTAATAAAGGGACCTATGTGCAAATTACCCAATTAAAAGGGGTTAACTTGAAAATTGCACATGTTAATATGTTCCTTTGGTGTTTAGACATCATAAGAATGAATATGATGAAGTATGAATGATTCTCCAAGCTTGGGCACCAAGATGCAGCTTGTGGAGCAATCCTTGTACTTAAAACTCTAGTTTTGGTGTAAAGTGCAATTTACCCAAAATATGGGGTGCAACTTGTAAAATAAACCTTCTAGAGTATCTTTTATGACTCTTGGCATCATTTAGAGTAATAATGATGACGAGGTCACTTCAATTGAATAATTAAATAAGAATGATAACCCTTATGAATTAAATAATCAAGTTATAAGCCTTATTACCCTTCTATATGTGCAACTTAGTAAAAAGTTGGCTTTCTTCACCTTTATACCTTGGGTTTAAGATGATTTTTGCTTAAGTATGGAAGGGATAAACGTGGCTTATAAGAAGGGAAGGACCTAGATGAGAAATGGAGAAACAAGTTGTCTTTATGTTGGAATTACACCCAAAGTATATATACACCTTTTCTCACTTAGCAAGGATTGTTTCCTTCACTTCCTTTCTTATCCCCTTGCTTAGACTGACTTAGGACAAGGAGAACGTACAAGAAGTTCTAGGTAAGCTATGATCATCATCTTGCTCGAATTCATGGAGGAAGTGGAGTTACAAGGTTGGTTTTATAGTTTTCTTACTTAGCTTTCTCTTTCTAGCCGACTTTTCCCAACCTTTCCTTGGAGAAACACCCTTGGCTGACCTGTGGAGCTCAAGACACCATTAAAGGCTTGAAGCTTGGAAGCTTGGAGCTCAAGGAACGACCTTAAGGCGGGTTTTATAACTCTAAACCTTTTGCTTTCTGATGCATATCTTTGTACTTGCAAAAGTAGCGTGTTCTTCTTTTCCCCATCCTTCCTTGCTTTCTTGCAACTAAAACCACGAAGAACAGACCTTGATCTGGAGCTAGAACAAGATGGGCGTGATTACCAAAGTTACTTTATCAAACGGTCTTGTTTTTTTTTCCTTTGGCCAAACGGTTTGCAAAACCGTTTGGGGCAAACGGTTTGCAAAACTGTTTGAAGGGCAAACGGTTTCACAAGGTCGGTTGGAACAAACAGTCTCCAAGACCATTTGAGGGCGTTTACCAAGCATTGACCATTTTCGATTACTGTTCCTAATGATGTGGTATAATAACCCACCAAATTTGATAGGTTAACTCCCAAGGAATCATGAGTTAAAGGCTAAACAATTAGGAAAACCTAATTGAATTAAATGCTGATTTTCAATCTGATTAACTTGAACTTTTTTGACAAACGGTCTCAAGACCATTTTAGGCCATTTACCAAGCATTGACCGTTTGGGATTACAGTTCCTAATGATGTGGTCTAATAACCCACCAAATTTGATAGGTTAACTCCCAAGGAATCATGAGTTAAAGGCTAAACAATTAGGAAAACCTAATTGGATTAAGTGCTGATTTCCAATCTGATTAACTTGAACGTTTTGGGCAAACGGTCTCAAGACCGTTTGAGGGCGTTGACCAAGAGTTGACCGTTTGGGATTACTGTTCCTAATTATGTTGGTTAATAACTCACCAAATTTGAGGGGTTAATTCTCAAGGAATCATGAGTTGAAGGCTAATCAATTGGGCAAACCCTAATCGAAATAAGTGTTGAAATTCCAATGAATTGATTTGACTTTTTGGGTTTTCTTGCCCAAACGGTCTCAAGACCGTTTGGGGGATCATCCAAACGGTCTCAAGACCGTTTGGGGGTCACCCAAGACCGTTGGAAGGTCTAGGGTCAAGTATGGATAGGTTTTTGAAGATCCAAAGATGTGGTGTGAACCCTAATCGGCTAAGTGCTGATTTTGCAAGTGATGAGTTGATTGTTTGGGGTTGATTGGCCCAAACGGTCTCAAGACCGTTTGGGGATCACCCAAAACCGTTTGGAGGTCTGGGGTCAAGTATAGTTGACCAATTGAAGGTCCAAAGGTACACAATTACAAAGCAATCAATTGCTGATTTGATGATCAACTCAATAGCTCAAACCCTAATGATTTTTCACTAGAATCCAAGGGTTGGGTGAGACAAACGGTCTCAAGACCGTTTGGAACTCATCCAAATGGTATCAAGACCGTTTGGAGGTCACCCAAGACCGTTTGGAGGTCTAGGGGTAAGTATGGTTAAGCAATTGATGATCCAATGATACTAAGTTGGAATGTAATCAATTGTTGTTTTGGTGATCAATCCAATGATCCAAATCTTAATTGGTTGACTTGGATTTTGATGATATGATGGGCAAACGGTCTCAAGACCATTTGGAGGTCATCCAAACGACCTCAAGACCGTTTGGGGTCAGGTCATGTCCCAATTGAATGATGGTTCAATAGGTTCAAATCAATTAGACCCACATTGACATATGTTGAAGGGTTATTGATTCCAATCCCTAATTCAATTAAGTTAAACCCTAATTGATGGTCAATTTAGGGTCAAGTGAGGGACAAATCAGTTGAAGGTTGACCTATTAAACTCAATTAAGGTATGATTATAGGTCCAATTGATGATTGGTTCCATGAATTCAATGATTGAAAGAATCAACATTGGAAACCCTAATTCAATTGGATACCTTATGAAGTGGAGGTCCAATGTGATTGAATCTTTGAGAATTAAGATGGTGAATGTTCTATTGATCCAATAATGATTAGTAATGATAATCAATGAAGGTGTGAAGGTTGTAACCCTAATAATACCTAAGTGATTAGAACCAATTAAAGGGAGAATTCTTAATTGTTTATAGGATTAATAGCTTGATACACTATGTTGACCATAGTAGTATGTACTTGATTGAAGGGTTGATGTGACCTAATCAAATTGAAAGAATGAGAAATTAGAATACATATATATACATATACATATATAAATATGAATCATGTAAGGATCTCCTGTAGCACGACCGTGCAAGGGAGCATGGTCGTGGTATCCTTAACTTGCACGACCATGCAAGGGAGCACGGCCGTGGTAGCCTTACTTTGCACGACCGTGCAAGGTGGCACGGCCGTGGTGTCCTTTAAAGAAATTGAAAAGTTTTGGTATTGTGCTAACATTGTTATATATGCATGTCCTTATTTGTATAAGTCATACAGGTTGATATTATGAGGTGATCATAGACAAGTATGAGTTATGATGTCATATTCCTTGAAAACAATTATAAGCTTTTAGAGTAATGATATGTGAAAAGTATATACATTGCTTCAATCAAGGTCATGTTGTTAGATGAATTGTTTCTTATATGTCACTTGGTAGCAAGTGTTATGATAATTTAAGGGTTTGAATAACCACTCTCCTGAACCACAATGATGAGATGGTTAGGGATTGATATCCCAAGGTTAACAATATGTGATGTGAACTTGATACAATAGTACCTTTTCTTTATAGAAATTATTTTATTGGGTTATGTTTGAACATGTCTGATGCTAAAGAATGTTTTAAGGTACTTAACTAATCAAGTATAATGATATCAAGTAGAGCCCTGGCCATAGATCCATCATTGTCAGAAAATATATGATGGTGAAACATGTTTTTCTAAGGAAACTCTTGGAGCACATACTTCTGAGTATGTGGGGGTGATGGACGCGAATATCCTTACGTCCTAATGTTGGATATGATTGGAGATGTATCATTAATCTCTCAGTCCTTCATTATATGATTGTGTCGGGAAGATGTGTCACTAATCTCCCGATGATTTTGTTAATGCCGCATCGATGTGAGATAAACAAGAAATCCCTCGATGGCGAAGAGAGTACAGAATGCCACTGTAGCTCTGAATAGCAAAGTTGCCAGAATACCCTGGAAAGCTATTATAGCAGTGACACGAGATGTCCTGCATATCGATCCTCATACTGACTGAGGAGTGATGAGGTCATAGGAATCTGGCTCTCCTGATGACCTAGGTATGGTACCGATTGCGATCTAAGGATGTTCGGTTGGAGTATGAGAGGTGTAACTCATCTCCTCAGGGCATAAATATGTTTGTAAAACGTAATCAGCCGCATAGTATAATTGCTTAGATGGAACTACGAGAAACAATTATTGACAATACATTTTTATAGTGAACTAGTTAAATAACTAGTACACATGCTTTTCATATTCCTCATTATTATATGCCTGATCTTTCAATTAAGCTATAATTGAAATGATTGCTCATAAGGATACTGTTTCACTTAGTTTATATAATGTTACCTGCTGTTGAATGTTATAATCCTACTATTTATGTTGTTCTCCTTTTTCATAACAAAGCTTCTGGCGGAGAGTTATAACTCTCACTGGGACAATTATTTAAATTGTCTCACCCCCGTGGGTTTCAACTTTTAGGAAGACGCCAAGGATGAAGGAACCCATCAGTGGGTGAGCAGCAACAGCAGAAGTCTCAGGGACAACAGTGATCCTCAGGTGGAGACATTGTCTGTCATGTTGTGTAAATAGTATGTCCTGTGTCGTCTCTGTACTCTCAGGTCCTAGGAGTCAGTATATCTGAGATTTTGGCATGATGCCTCGAGATTTTATATCTTACCTTGTACAGTTAACAAGGTGGGTTTTGTTGTAATGCTCGAGATGTGTTTATTACAGATATGTATCGATGGATCAGTTTGTAAATGACCTATCATGTTGTTTATGAAAGAGTTTTTATCTTTTGAAGATCTCTTTACAAAAGTTTTAAATTTTTAGTGATTTTTGATAATTCCGCTGCTAATCGCTTCCGCATTTGTTAATTTGATTGTCAGTTTGGTGTCGGTCGTTTCAAGTGGTATCAGAGCGAGGTTCACTGAGTCTACAGAGACATAGGACTTAGAATGTCCAGTCTATTCTTAGTGTTTTCCAGTATATCTAATAGTGTCTTCTGCTCCTCAGGAGAAGAAGATAAGTAAGGATGTCTGGACCACATGAGGAGTATGTGGCAGAGAGTAGTGTCGCTGCACCCCGAGGAGGTGCAAGGAGCCCGGAGATAGAGCAACCTGTACCTGAACCACCTTTGGAGCCACCCCAGTTCAACCCAGTTGACATGGGAAACCCATCCGTTCAGACCATGTTTAGGCAGTTTATGACTGCCATGACACACATCACAGATAGGATGCATATGCCTGCACCTAGGGCACCTACCCAACCTGAAGGACAAGGTATCGGTAAGACGTTTGAATGACTTCGCCGAGTCGGAGCAACCGAATACTTTGGAACGGATGATTCCATAGATGTCGATCTGTGGTTGACCGAACTAGAGAAAGCTTTTAGAATCCTAAACATCTCTGAAGCTGAGAAAGTTAGACATGATGTCTATCTTCTCAAAGAGAGTGCGGGCCACTGGTGGACCATGGAAGAGCAGAAGAGGCCTGGTGTGGAGATTGCCTGGGAAGTCTTTCATCGGGAATTTATCAATAGATATTTCCCTAAAATGTTCCTGGATGAGAAAATCTCTCAGTTCGAGAGGTTAAGACAAGGTTTGATGAACGTTAGCGAATACGAAGCTAAGTTCATGGAGTTGTTGTGGTTTTGTCCGCATATGGATGCTACAGATGAAGAAAGGATTAGACGGTTCGAGAAAGGGTTGAATGCCGAGTTGACTACTCCCGTGTCTGCCCTAGAGAATCGGGAAAGGCTTGCTACCTTCGTTGAGTCAGTCTGAAGGGTAGAGAGATCCATAGCAGAGAAGAGGCAAACCCATAAGAGATATCCTCAGTTCCAGGGATCTTCATCTAGAGACTTCAAGAAGCCTAGATTTTCTGCACCTACACCACCACCTAGACCTAGTGCTCAGACACAGTGGACACCGAGTAGAGGTAGAGGACGAAGCCTACCACTACAAGGGGCTCGCAGTTCAGCATCTATGTCGGTTACAGGACCACCCAGACCACAACAACTGAACAAAAGTTGTTTCATATGAGGAAAGATGGGCCATTTGATGAAGGATTGTAGAGCCAGAGACGTGAGTGTGACTCAACCTCAGAGGCAGAATCAGCAAGGATCTCAAAGGAGACAGTTTCCAGGTAATGCTAGAGGACGTGGGCAAGCATCCTAAGCTGGATCATCGGCATCTAGTCATCAAGCACCAAATCAACCACAGGCGACGGTGAGATTCTACGCGATGAATCCACCTAATGTAGTTATCAACCCTCGGGTTGTAGCAGGTCAGATGGAATTGTTATATTCTGATATGTCTACATCTTGTGTTATATCTGTTTTGATTGATCCGAGTGCTACGCACTCTTTTATCACTCGAAAAGTGATTCGTAACTGTAATATGACAATCAGTCATAGGGAAGATAGCTTGTTGCTTGAGACTCCGTTGAGAGGGTCTGCAGTGTTGCAGGAGGTTTGCTCTTCCTGCATTCTTTTCTTTTCTGAACATCGCATTCAAGTGGAATTAATACCACTTGATATGCAAGGATTTGATATAATCCTTGGAATGGATACCTTGGAAAGGTATAAGGTTGTTTTGGATTGTGAATCCAAGCAAGATGTGTTTGCTGATGAAAGCAACACATGGATCTTTCAAGGAGAGAGAAAGATTCTACCCACCTGTCTTGTGTCATCTATGGTTGCTGAGAAGTTGATGAGGCAAGGATGTTTTGCATTCTTGGCCCATGTGGTAGATACTACCATGGAAAGTCCTAACCCTGCCGAAGTTCTTGTATTCAGGGAATTTGAAGATGTATTTCCTGAATAACTTCCAGGTGTACCACCGCCTCGGGAAATTGATTTTGAGATCAATCTAATCCCAGACACAAAACCTATAGCACAAACACCGTATAGGATGGCGCCTGTTGAGATGGCGGAACTCAAGAAACAACTGCAAGAGTTACTTGAGAAAGGATTCATCTGACCGAGTACCTCACCTTGGGGTGCTCTGGTACTCTTTATTAAAAAGAAAGATGGATCGATGTGGTTATGCATTGATTACAGACAACTAAACAAAGTAACAATAAAGAACAAGTATCCTCTGCCGAGGATTGATGATCTTTTTGACCAGTTGCGTGGTGCAACCATCTTCTCAAAGATAGATTTGAGGTCAGGATATCATCAACTCCGTATTAAGGACAGTGACATACCCAAGTCTGCCTTCAGGACAAAGTATGGTCACTATGAGTTCACAGTTATGTCGTTTGGACTAACTAATGCACCAGCTGCATTTATGGAACTCATGAATAGAATCTTCTGACCTTTCCTCGATCAATGTCTTGTTGTCTTTATAGATGACATTCTGATCTATAGTAGAGATGCTCAGCAACATGAACAGCATCTTTGTCAGGCTCTAACTTTGCTAAGAGAACATAAGCTATACGCTAAGTTTAGCAAGTGTGAGTTCTGGTTACCAGAAGTATCTTTCCTTGGACATGTGATATCTGCCTCGGGTATTCGTGTTGACCCTAAAAATGTAGAATCTGTCCTACAATGGGAACAGCTGAAGACACCGACAGAAATCTGTAGTTTCTTAGGGTTGGCTGGCTATTACCGAAGGTTTATAAAGAACTTTAGTTCCATAGCCCTACCTTTGACAAAGTTGACCTGGAAGGATATTCCTTTTGTTTGGAGTGATAAGTGTCAGCAATCATTCTAGTTGCTGAAGGAGAGGTTGACAAGTGCACCGGTACTTGTGTTACCTAAGCAAGGAAAAGGATACATAGTTTTCTGTGATGCCTCCAAGAATGGACTCGGATGTGTGTTGATGCAGGATAAACAAGTGATTTCTTTTGCTTCTCGACCGCTTAAGAAACATGAGGAGAATTATCCGACACATGATCTGGAGCTAGCTGCTGTGGTTCATGCCTTGAAAATATGGAGACACTATCTCTACGGAGAGACATTCCAGATTTTCACTGATCATAAGAACCTTAAGTATATCTTCTCTCAGCACGAACTTAACATGAGGCAACGACGCTGGATGGAGTTAATCAAAGACTACGATTGTACAATTGGTTACCATCCAAGGAAGGCCAATGTAGTTGCAGATGCTTTGAGTAGGAAATCAGCAACACCAGCCTTAGATAGGGCACAACTAAACTCTTTAGTATGCTCTAGGAGAGATATGCTTATCTCCTTAAGGCAAGACAATGTACAATTGAAGGTGTCCTTGTTAGACGGGTTATTAGCTGAGATGCATATAAAACCTACTCTGAGAGAGCAGATCAAGGAGGCACAACAAGTTGATGTTGCGGTTCAGCAGATCAGATCGGAGTTTGGTGATGAGAAACGAGATGGTTTCCATGACTCAGATGATCAAGTAGCATGTTATCATGGAAGGATGATAGTGCCAGATGTGGATAACTTGAGAAAGTTAGTCCTGTAAGAAGCTCATTCTTCGATGTATGCTATGCATCCAGGAAGCACTAAGATGTATCGAAACTTGAAAGATGTGTATTGGTGGCCTGGGATGAAGAAGGATGTTGCTGAGTTTGTTATGCGGTGTCCTGTGTGTCAGCAAGTTAAAGCTGAACACCAGAAGCCTGCTGGGACAATGCAACCATTGCCCATACCACAGTGGAAATGGGATCACATAACTATGGACTTTGTTGTTGGCCTACCTAGGACGAACAAAGGACATGATTCCATTTGGGTAATAGTTGATAGGTTGACAAAGACAGTGCATTTCTTACCTGTCAAAACAACCTATTCTACTGAGAAGTTAGCACAGCTGTATGTTGAAGAGATAGTGTGATTGCACAGAGTTCCTGTCACTATAGTATCAGATAGAGGTCCTCAGTTTACGAGTCATTTTTGGGAGCGACTGCACAAAGCTCTAGGTACCCAGTTAAGGTTTAGTACATCCTTTCATCCTCAGACTGATGGACAGTCGGAAAGGACTATACAGACCTTAGAGGACTTATTGAGAGCATGTGTTCTCCAGTTTACAGGGAGTTGGGATCTACACTTAAGCTTGATAGAGTTTGCCTACAACAATAGCTATCAACATAGCATTGACATGGCACCTTATGAAGCTTTATATGGTAGACATTGTAGATCACCCTTATGTTGGTATGAAACCAGTGAATATCAACTGTTAGGTCCTGATCTTGTGCAGCAGACCACAGAAAAGATCAAAGTAATACAACAACAGATCAAGAATGTACAGGATAGGCAGAAATCTTATGCTGACAAGCGTCGTAGACCTTTGGAGTTCCAGGTTGGAGATAGAGTATATCTCAAGGTCTCACCTTGGAAGGGAGTTCTGAGGTTTGGAAGGAAAGGTAAGTTATCTCCTAGGTTTATGGGGCCTTATCCAATCATTGAACGGATTGGAAAAGTAGCCTATAAACTAGAGTTTCCACCGGAGTTACAGAGGTTACACCCTGTGTTTCACATTTCTATGCTGAGGAAATGTCACCCTGATACTGAGTCAGTTCTACAACCTATGGAGGTAGAATTGAATGATGACATATCTTATGAGGAAGGACCAGTGTCAATCCTTGATAAAAGAATTAAAAAGTTGAAAAAGAAAGACATAAGTCTTGTGAAAGTCCTCTGGAATCACCGTGGTGTTGAAGAAGCCACATGGGAACTAGAGGAAGAGATGAGAAGGAAATACCCTGCTCTTTTCTCTTAATATGTTTTGTTGATTTTGGGGACGAAATCCTTGTAAGGGGTGGAATTTGTAACATCCCTGACCTGGGTTATGAACTAACCCTAGGTGTTTTGCTTAATTATGTAATTAGATACTTGTGATTATCTTTTGGTATGTAATTAAAGCTCCTAAGGAACATACATTTCCATTTCTGTCCCTTTTGAACAATGTTGTAATATTGTTTAGTAATACAGGGACCTATGTGCAAATTACCCAATTAAAAGGGGTTAACTTGCAAATTTCACATGTTAAGATGTTCCTTTGGTGTTGAGACATCATTAGAATGAATATTATGAAGTATGATGGATTCTCCAAGCTTGGGCACCAAGATGCAGCTTGTGGAGCAATCCTTGTACTTAAAACTCTAGTTTTGGTGTAAAGTGCAATTTACCCAAATATGGGGTGCAACTTGTAAAATACACCTTCTAGAGTATCTTTTATGAATCTTGGCATCATTTAGAGTAAGAATGATGAAGAGGTCACTTCAATTGAATATTTAAATAAGAATGATAACCCTTATAAATTAAATAATCAAGTTATAAGCCTTATAACCCTTCTATATGTGCAACTTAGTAAAAAGTTGGCTTTCTTCACCTTTAGACCTTGGGTTTAAGATGATATTTTCTTAATTATGGAATGGAGAAACGTGTCCTATAAAAAGGGAAGGACCTAGATGAGAAATGGAGAAACAAGTCGTCTTTATGTTGGAATTACACCCAAAGTATATATACACCTTTTCTCACTTAGCAAGGATCGTTTCCTTCACTTCCTTTCTTATCCCCTTGCTTAGACCGACTTAGGACAGAGCTCTGGAGAAGAGGAGAACGGCCAAGCAGTTCTAGGTAAGATTTGATCATCATCTTGCTCGAATTCATGGAGGAAGTGGAGTTACAAGGTTGGTTTTATAGTTTTCTTACTTAGCTTTCTCTTTCTAGCCGACTTTTCCCAACCTTTCCTTGGAGAAACACCCTTGGCTGACCTGTGGAGCTCAAGACACCATTAAAGTCTTGAATCTTGGAAGATTTTAGCTCAAGGAACGACCTTAAGGCGGGTTTTATGACTCTAAACCTTTTGCTTTCTTATGCATATCTTTGTACTTGCAAAAGTAGCTTGTTCTTCTTTTCCCCGTCCTTCCTTGCTTTCTTGCAACTAAAACCATGAAGAACAGACCTTGATCTGGAGGTAGAAGAAGATGGGCATGATTACCAATGTTACTTTATCAAACGGTCTTATTTTTTTTCCCCTTTGGCCAAACGGTTTGCAAAACTGTTTGGGGCAAACGGTTTGCAAAACCGTTTGAAGGGCAAACGGTTTCACAAGGTCGGTTGGAACAAACGGTCTCCAATACCGTTTGAGGGCATTGACCAAGCGTTGACCGTTTGGGATTACTGTTCCTAATGATGTGGTCTAATAACCCACCAAATTTGATAGGTTAACTCCCAAGGAATCATGAGTTAAAGGCTAAACAATTAGGAAAACCTAATTGAATTAAATGCTGATTTTCAATCTGATTAACTTGAACTTTTTGGGAAAACGGTCTCAAGACCGTTTGAGGCCGTTGACCAAGCGTTTACCGTTTGGGATTACTGTTCCTAATGATTTGGTCTAATAACCCACCAAATTTGATAGGTTAACTCCCAAGGAATCATGAGTTAAAGGCTAAACAATTAGGAAAACCTAATTGGATTAAGTGCTGATTTACAATCTGATTAACTTGAACGTTTTGGGAAAACGGTCTCAAGACCATTTGAGGGCATTGACCAAGTGTTTACCGTTTAGGATTCCTGTTCCTAATTATTTTGGTTAATAACTCACCAAATTTGAGGGGTTAATTCTCAAGGAATCATGAGTTGAAGGCTAATCAATTGGGCAAACCCTAATCGAAATTAGTGTTGAAATTCCAATGAATTGATTTGACGTTTTGGGTTTTCTTGCCCAAACGGTCTCAAGACCGTTTGGGGGATCATCCAAACGGTCTCAAGACCGTTTGGGGGTCACCCAAGACCGTTTTAAGGTCTAGGGTCAAGTATGGATAGGTGTTTGAAGATCCACAGATGTGGTGTGAACCCTAATCGGCTAAGTGCTGATTTTGCAAGTGATGAGTTGATTGTTTGGGGTTGATTGGCCCAAACGGTCTCAAGACCGTTTGGGGATCACCCAAGACTGTTTGGAGGTCTGGGGTCAAGTATAGTTGACCAATTGAAGGTCCAAAGGTACACAATTACAAAGCAATCAATTGCTGATTTGATGATCAACTCAATAGCTCAAACCCTAATGATTTTTCACTAGAATCCAAGGGTTGGGTGAGCCAAACGGTCTCAAGACCATTTGCAACTCATCCAAATGGTCTCAAGACCGTTTGGAGGTCACCCAAGACCGTTTGGAGGTCTAGGGGTAAGTATGGTTAAGCAATTTATGATCCAATGATACTAAGTTGGAATGTAATCAATTGTTGTTTTGGTGATCAATCCAATGATCCAAATCTTAATTGGTTGACTTGGATTTTGATGATATGATGGGCAAACGGTCTCAAGACCGTTTGGAGGTCATCCAAACGACCTCAAGACCATTTGGGGTCAGGTCATGTCCCAATTGAATGATGGTTCAATAGGTTCAAATCAATTAGACCCACATTGACATATGTTGAAGGGTTATTGATTCCAATCCCTAATTCAATTAAGTTAAACCCTAATTGATGGTCAATTGAGGGTCAAGTGAGGGACAAATCAGTTGAAGGTTGACCTATTAAACTCAATTAAGGTATGAGTATAGGTCCAATTGATGATTGGTTCCATGAATTCAATGATTGAAGGAATCAACATTGGAAACCCAAATTCAATTTGATACCTTATGAAGTGGAGGTCCAATGTGATTGAATCTTTGAGAATTAAGATGATGAATGTTCAATTGATCCAATAATGATTAGTAATGATAATCAATGAAGGTGCGAAGTTTGTAACCCTAATAATACCTAAGTGATTAGAACCAATTAAAGGGAGAATTCTTAATTGTTTATAGGATTAATAGCTTGATACACTATGTTGACCATAGTAGTATGTACTTGATTGAAGGGTTGATGTGACCTAATCAAATTGAAAGAATGAGAAATTAGAATACATATATATATATACATATATAAATATGAGTCATGTAAGGATCTCCTGTAGCACGGCCGTGGTATCCTTAACTTGCACGACCATGCAAGGGAGCACGGCCGTGGTAGCCTTACTTTGCACGACCGTGCAAGGTGGCACGGCAGTGGTGTCCTTTAAAGAAATTGAAAAGTTTTGGTATTGTGCTAACATTGTTATATATGCATGTCCTTATTTGTATAAGTCATACATGTTGATATTATGAGGTGATCATAGCCAAGTATGAGTTATGATGTCATATTCCTTGAAAACAATTATAAGCTTTTAGAGTAATGATATGTGAAAAGTATATACATTGGTTCAATCAAGGTCATGTTGTTAGATGACTTGTTGCTTATATGTCACTTGGTAGCAAGTTTTATGATAATCTAAGGGTTTGAATAACCACTCTCCTGAACCACAATGATGAGATGGTTAGGGATTGATATCCCAAGGTTAACAATATGTGATGTGAACTTGATACAATAGTACCTTTTCTTTATAGCAATTATTTTATTGGGTTATGTCTGAACATGTCCGATGCTAAAGAATGTTGTAAGGTACTTAACTAATCAAGTATAATGATATCAAGTAGATCCCTGACCATAGATCCATCATTTTCAGAAAATATATGATGGTGAAACAGGTTTTTCTAAGGAAACTCCTGGAGCACATACTTCTGAGTATGTGGGGGTGATGGACGTGAATATCCTTACGTCCTAATGTTGGATATGATTGGAGATGTATCATTAATCTCTCAGTCCTTGATTATATGATTGTGCTGGGAAGATGTATCACTAATATCCCGATGATTTTGTTAATGCCGCATCGATGTGAGATAAACAAGAAATCCCTCGATGGCGAAGAGAGTACAGAATGCCATTGTAGATGTGAATAGCGAAGTTGCCAGAATACCCTAGAAAGCTATTATAGTAGTGACACGAGATGTCCTGCATATCGATCCTCATACTGACTGAGGAGTGATGAGGTCATAGGAATTCGGCTCTCCTGATGACCTAGGTATGGTACCGATTGCGATCTAAGGATGGTAGGTTGGAGTATGAGAGGTGTAACTCATCTCCTCAGGGCATAAATATGTTTGTAAAATGTAATCAGCCGCATAGTATAATTGCTTAGATGGAACTACGAGAAACAATGATTGACAATACATTTTATAGTGATCTAGTTAAATAACTAGTACACATTCTTTTCATATTCCTCATTATTATATGCCTGATCTTTCAATTAAGCTATAATTGAAATGATTGCTCATAAGGATACTGTTTCACTTAGTTTATATAATGTTACCTGCTGTTGAATGTTATAATCCTATTGTTTATGTTGTTCTCCTTTTTCATAACAAAGCTTCTGGCGGAGAGTTATAACTCTCGCTGGGACAATTATTTAAATTGTCTCACCCCCGTGGGTTTCAACTTTTAGGAAGACGCCGAGGATGAAGGAACTCATCAGTTGGTGAGCAGCAACAGCAGCAGTCTCAGGGACAACAGTGATCCTCAGGTGGAGACACTGTCTGTCATGTTGTGTAAATAGTATGTCATGTGTCGTCTCTGTACTCTCAGGTCCTAGGAGTCAGTATATCTGAGATTTTGGCATGATGCCTCGAGATTTTATATCTTACCTTGCACAGTTAACAAGGTGGGTTTTGTTGTAATGCTCGAGATGTGTTTATTACAGAGATGTATCAATGGATTAGTTTGTAAATGACCTATCATGTTGTTTATGAAAGAGTTTTTATCTTTTGAAGATCTCTTTACAAAAGTTTTAAATTTTTAGTGATTTTTTATAATTCCGCTGCTAATCGCTTCCGCATTCGTTAATTTGATTGTCAGTTTGGTGTCGGTCGTTTCACCTTCTTTCTGATACACCATTATGATGTGGAGTTCTAGGTGGAGTCCATTGTAATACAATGCCTGCCTTAAGTTTTCTCCACCTCAATCAGATCAAAGTGATTTCATACTTTTACCAAGTTGGCCTTGTATTCCACTCATAAAATCCTTGAACTTTGCAATGAATTTTGACTTGTATTTTATTATATACATGTAGCCATATCTATTGATATCATTAGTAAATGTGATGAAGTGATGGTAAACACCTCTAGAATTTGTTCTAAAAGGTCCACATACATTAGTATGTATGAGTCTCAATATATCAATCGCTCTATCACTATTTCTTATGTAAGGATCTTTTGTCATCTTACCCAAAAAACAAGATTCACATATCTCTATTGATTCAAAATCAAAAGAGTTCTTTATTGAGTCTAGAAATGTGTTTCACATTTATGTGCCCTAGACAACAATGCCAAAGGTAAGTTTGGTTTGAGTTATCAAGTTTTAGCCTCTTGGTATTTACATTATATAAGCTTGTCTCTAGATCTAATAAGTATAGACCATAAGACATGGGGACACTGCCATAAAAGATCTCAAATTTAGAAGTAGAACAACAACAATTGTTTATATGAAATTTGAATCCACTCTTGTCCAAACAAGATACAAAAATACTATTTTTGTTAATGGCATACATAATCGAAGTATGTAACCCTATTACAAGCCCACTGGGTAGATATAAGCTAAAGGTTCCAACTGTAGTGGCAACAACTCTTGCTTCATTTGCAGCATGCAGTTCCACCTCACCCTTCTTTAAGTGTTTAATTCTTTTCAAATCCTGCAAATTCGAGCATATGTGAGATTCACATCCGGTATCTAGTAACGAGGATGAAGAAGTGAAGAAATTTATCTCATTAACATATATACCTAAAGTGGATCTCTCCGTCATCTGTTTCTTCTTCTCTAATTCCTCATAGTAAAGAGGGTGCCTTCCTTAATCACCCCTCCCCTCACCTTAAGTGTTGAAGACTTTCATTTCTAGATAACCTCATAACTCTTTTTGGCTTTGCCTTTGCCTTTAGACTCCCATTTTCCTTTTCTAATCATCATCAAGGATTCAGGTTTATCCTTCTTCATTTGTTCTTTGACATGTATCAACATGGCAAGCAATTCAGATAGCGGTTTAACTAAATTGTTCATCTAATAGCACTTGATAAACTGCTATATGATTTAGGAAATAATTGCAAAATCATATCTATGGCCAACTATTGGCCTAAAGGAAATCCCAGTGTCTCTTGGTTTTTGACATGCCCTACTATCTTGAGCATATGAGGCCCTACTGGATCTCCCCTATCATTCAAAAATCAAAGAGTGCCTTGGAGACAACATACCTTTTCTGCTTTATGTGATCCTCGTACATGTTTTTAAGATGTGTTGTCATCTCTAGAACATCCATGTTTTCATATTACTTCTACAACTCACAGTTCATAGAGCATATCATGAGGCTTTTTATGTTTGCGGCATTGTTGCAATGCTTCCAATAAGCATCCATTTCAACCCTACGTGCATCGACAACGATTTCTTATGGCACTGGTGTATCCAGGACATAGACCTCCATGACATAGAGCTTATGCTCATGAGTGAGAACAATTCTCAAATCTTGAGCCCGTCATGGAAGTTTTCCCCATTCCATTTGTCCTTCTCAAGGACCGAATGCTATGGAAAGGTGTATTGTTTGCCATTCATTTCTACAAAAGAAAATTTACATTTTTTAAAACACTTTTGATTTGATTTGATTTGAACAAGATTAATGACATTAATTAGATCTGAAACTAACTATCACTCCCACTATTTTTCTTCAAATCAATAGCCGTCACTATTAATTCACAAATTATCATCCAATCAACATCGACGTCCATAACCTAATTATAAAGTAGGTAACATTTACCAATTGCATTTCATGAAATTCTCAGATAGATGGTATGCGCAATTCTTGATCATATTCCATATGTATTAATCTAGGTACTTAACTCCATTAAGGTCACCTAGTTAAGCCTAATTTAAAAGACAACATGATAGCCTATGCACCTTGCTTTAGCAAACCCACATATCTATCATCACACTTCCACGAGATAGGCAGTGCACGAAACTTTGGTGTGCCCACACACATTCAATCAAGCTTTTCATATGTGCTGCTTTTGGAAAGAATCTATGACTTAATATTTGATTGAGGGGTTTTAACTATATGTAAATATATATATATATATCCAATCATGACATACCTATAATATGTAGCATATACATACCATATCCACAAATGAAGCATGAAATCACGGATATAGGAGCAATGGTTATTTCCATTCTAATACAGTTCTTTGGAGCTACGAATAATTGATATCCACCTAAGGTCAAACATCACATGCATCAACATGTATTGGAAAAACTTTGTGTTAGAAATATGTCAGTTTCTCAATTGGAGTCTTCTAATCTATTGGTTCGTCCTTCTATTAGTCAAATGGATTCTGTCAGTCGGTCGACTGAATCCTAGCTCAAGTGGTTGACTAGACTCCATCACTCGATTGGTTGGGCCTCTAATCAATCGACTGATTCCTCCTCTTATCGATTTGCCAGGCCTTCATTTGGTCGACTGTCACCTCCAATCGACTTACATCTTTGGTCTATGGGTACCTTAGGTCGATCAACTCATTCTCCAATCGGTCAACTCTCCTGGTCAGACTGCCTTCTCTTGTCAAGAAATATAAACTAATGATATCTTATCTACTTATTACATTATGCAATGTCAATACCTCGAGTTACATTTGAGAGGACTATGGGGGGTTAAGCATTATTTACATTTATACAAGAAAGAGGAAGGCTCAATGTGCAAACAAAATTTCAAAAAAACATAAACCATACAACCACACAAAAAATAATTGGGAAAAAGGGTGCAAGATAGACCTTGTCGAAGAGAAAGTCTAGAGAATATCCTTATACAAAGATGTGCTTCCTCCTTAAGAAGCACATAAACTGTGTTTGATGGCGCCCTCCTGGTGTATCACCCATGGACGACGGTTGATGGTGTCCTCCTAGCATAGTAGCAAAAGCTACCATACCTCCACTTAGTCCACTTGGACCACTGTGAACTCCACATCACACTTCTAGAGCTGGAAAAAAGGAGTTGCCCCTTTGTTTGTTAATGTGCTAGTATTGACTACCTTCTCCCTTGCTATCTATCTCTTTCATGGGTAAGAGGGCTTGAGATATCATGTTACCACAACTATGTGAAGTCACGTGTGTGTATTGATAGTCTCTGCCATCCCCTCTATATAGGAGTGACTAGGCTAAGGTTTCCACAAATGCTGGGGAGATGAAGGGTCAGTTCTCATGGCTAGGCGATAGACACACATGACCAGTCGATTGATTGGACATTCTAGTTGGTCAATTGGCCTGGTAACCTGGTGGCTATGCAGGGCCAATCGATCGACTAGAAAATCCAGTTGGTCAATTGACTTATGGTCAATGGCATAATAATAGTGGTTGTATTGCAATGATTAATATGTGTCATTTTGGCTAATCATTAATTGTTTAATGCATTCAAAAAAATTTATTCAACCTAATTGGTCGATTGGACACTCCAATCAGTCAAGTAGCTACTTTGATCATGTATTGGCAACATTGATCTGTTAATTGATTGAATAATTCAATCAGTCAACTGGCTGGTTCCATCAGACAGAGTCAGCACGATCTAGTCAGTCGAATGGACACTCTAGTTGGTCGACTAACAACTAGTATTATTCATATTGATTACCTAAACACTTTGGTAACCAAATTGAATCTTATATATGGATAAACACCTCTTCCAAGTGCATCCTATGTGTGTGATTCTATAGGCTCCACATTACATTGGTAGTGATGTCCATAACCACATTATGACTTCACAAGCAATGACATGTGTCTAGCAACACATAATTTCTACCCAAGTAATTGAATAAGCTGGAGAAAAACTTCAACATAAACTTGTGATTAGTGTTATAGTGACCATATATTTAGATTGAATACACTGCATGGAATTGTCACCCTCTTAACACCAACCTATGTTCCTTTAACCAAAGAACACTGTTGAGATGCATGTGATCTCAAAATCACATGTTGACTCACATGAGCATGGCCATGCATTTTATGAGTCTCACTTATCAAGTGTCCAGTATACCACTCTAATAGGAGGGATAAATCTCATCTACATCACTAAAAAAAATCCACATGTGTCACAATGTACTCAACAACCACTTGTATGGCAACTGTTATTCAAGGCCATGTTGGATGGTGTTAAATTCCATCAAATGACATGTGGTCATTATAGTAACTAGGTCTACGAACCACACTCACCACAATCTCTTTGACAGATGATTTTAACTGCCATACATGTATCATTCTCAAGGAGTGTTTGTCCGTACACTTTTCTCTAACAAGTAACTATGTGTTTGACATGATATCCCATATCATGGCTAATGACTCTCATCCATCATTCAACACATAATCTACTCTTAAGGATTATTGTTGTCTATTTTGCTTTGAAAAAAATATCCAACTAGGTACATAACAAGAATGTATATATTCTTATCATACATATGATCCCATGCTCTTGTACTCAACCAAATCATATGTCATCAATTAATATCATTGTTTAGACATATATTATTTATATCATCATCATCTCATCATTGAACAAACATAATAAATGAAATTTCCTTTATTACTAATCAAATCAAGTACATAATGTCCCATTACAATCATCACATGATGGCTCTCTGGGCATACATAGAATAGTTTGTATTGTTATCAGAGATGATTTCATGTGGCATTCCATACTAGATTATGGCATTGTTCTTTAGGAACCTGACCACATGTTGAGATGAAGCATTGGTGATGAAAAAAGGCTTCGCCCATTTGGTGTATTTAACTACAATTAATTGTATAAAATTTCCATTTCATGTTTTAGGATGTATCTTTCTGATCATGTCAATCCCCCAAGTAGATAAAGACCTAGTCATGACCATGTTGTATGGTTTTTTATCAAGTGCATGAATATGATCACCATATATTTGATAGATGCAACACTTCCAGACATATTAGTAGAAATCCATGTATATTGTGTTCCAATAGTATCTCTAAAGATATATCTTCTTTATAAACATGACCCCATTCATGTATGTACCACATGATACTCCATGGACCTCGTTTATGAGAGCTTCACCCTCCATATTTTTTACACACCCGAGGAGGGTTTGATTGTATGATATGTGATAAACATGTCCTACTCTCAGGATGCAGTGTATGTCTTATCATTAAATCACTTGCTATTCTCTTATGGGGAGTTTTGTAGGGATAACTTGGTTCTTGAGATATGTTTTTGAGTCATGGAACCATGCCTTTGATTCATTATTGATTTCATTATCTATGACTATGCAATAGGCTGACTGAGATATTGTTTGAACTTCAAAGGATAAAATTTTATCACATTAGATGTCAATCCATGAAGTGAGGTGTATCCAATTAAATGATGAAAGATAAGATGCATGGTTGTGAATGTGAATGTTTATGGATGATAAAATGAACCAAAAAAGAGGAATCTGGTTCAACTTGATAGAGGTGCACAACCAACAAAATCTATAAGACATACGCATGGTCTGTGGGAGCCATGTTCAAATTTTGCAAGTCCTCACATAAGCTGGAACACTTATGAAACAAGATCTTTAGCATACGCATATGCATCAACTCTGGTGAGCTACCCTTTTAGTAACTTCATATACCTACTCAAACATGTAGGTGAAACAAATAAAGAATGAGTTTTTTGTTTGGTTGGAACATCGAATAAGGTGGAACTTTTGCTACTTTTTTGTAACCCTTTAAGCTTGTACAATAGGGACAAAATTAATAAGGGTCTGTCATGCACATTTAATCATGCCAGTGTGAGGGATGGATTTTTGTATGAATGTAATACTAAATGTATTCTATCCAAAAGGGACTTTCTATGTGGATACATTTTGGAATACAAAATGAAATCCAAGTCATTCCCCACCACAAAATAAAGGATATCTAACTAAATAATATATTTTATCAAGTTATACTTTTTGTTTTGTGGTTGATAATGACTTGAGTCCATTTTAAATTTCAAATGTATACCTAGCATTATTCGATCCAAAATATCCCTTGGTGATCCAATGACAAACAAACTATCACTATTATCCAAGCCGCGGACAACCAAATCACATTCCAAACAAACTGAGAAAAACAACCCTAATGACAAAAAAAACGGATGGAGAAAATCAAACACCCACAAGATATTCATTCCAAAAATGTTAATCTGGTGGTTCAAACATGGGTCCCTTCATTGTGGGTCCACCTACATTTGGAAACCTCATTATCTGTCATCGGAAAAGGATGTACATATGTGTAAGTAAGTATGTATCCGAATCTGGTATATTTTATTCTGAACTTCCCCAACAGGAAGTTGAGAAAATAAAAATACATGTAACCAACACTACACCCTTACATGAACCAACTCACTCACTATCTACTCTCCTATCTATCTATTTATCTATGATCTTATACTTTAAAAATCTACAAATCTTAATAGCTTCACTATCTACGTCCAAAATCATGCCTCCATGTCTTCTACAATTTCTTTCTTTCCATCTGAAAGTAGATGACTAAAAATATTAGCTTCTCTCTATCCTCCCTACACATCATTAGTGTCTCCTTCATATCTAGTTGTAGTTGTAGCTTGGTCTTCCATTATCTTTACATATTCTTCTGATTTTCTTTTGTGAAGTCACAAGCACCAAAAAGATGGTTTTGGTTTTTTTTCATCGCTCTCGCATAGTACACATGTAGTATCCACATTTCTATTCCATTTTTGTATCCTCTCCAATGTTGCCAACACCACTTGTATATCCCTAAAAACACAAATTTCCATTTGGGGTATTTCTCCTGAACCAAATGCTCTTTGCCTAGATCTTCTCACTCTCATTTTTTTGCATTATTTCCCAAAGGTCCACCATTTCATCTTTGCATTTCCAGCCAACTCCGCAAGGTCTAAAGAACATTTTACCTCTTTCCATAATGTTGTCATCATGTTTATTGTCCTGGAGTATCCTTCTCTAATCAGAAGTTCAGACTTGATGGGTATCTCTACCTCATCAATCTCCCCCATATAGATGTATAGCTTTGGTATTTGACAATACTGGCCATATTTTAATGTCATGTACACCCTTTATTCCCATCTCTCCCTCCTCTTTGGGGAGTGCTACTCAGACATACCTCATAGGATGGTAGTCCCCTCCCCAGAGATGCACATCTCCATTCTATCTAGGATGAGTACCAATATCTCCACTTGCTACACCTAGAAAAAGAGTATTCCTTCCACTACTAAGACGATCAAGGTTGTCCTCCTTGCCACAGAAGTATTCTATGTTGGCCATCTTCCTAGCATATCCTTAAGCTTGTCACTACATCTAGAAAAATTCTTCACCATTAAGTTCCCTCCCACCAAAGGAAATCTAAGGTATTTTGTTCCAAGGTGGCAACATTTTGTGATGGAGATGTTTCGTGGGTCTTCCAAGGAGATAGGAAGATTCTTCCTATGTGTTTGGTGTCAGCCATTATAGAAGAGAGGTTTATGAGACAAGGATGTGAGGCTTTCTTAGAACATGTAGTGGAAACCAAGAGGAGAGGTCCTAGTAGCTAGGAGGTACTGGTAGTGCAATTCTTTGAGAATGTCTTTCCTATATAGTTTTCTGGTGTTCCCCCTCCTAGTGAGGTTGATTTTGAAATCAATCTTGTTCCTGGAACTCAACCCATATCCCATTCACCCTATATGATGGAACTAACAGAGATGTAGGAGTTAAAGAAATAGTTGCAAGAGTTTCTGGAGAAGGGTTTCATTAGACCGAGCACTTCCCCTTAGGGTGCTCCCGTGTTGTAAGGATGATTCTGTGAGGCTTTGTATATATTACCAAGAGTTGAACAAGGTTACAGTGAATAATAAGTACTCGTTACCAAGGATAGATGATCTATTTGATAAGTTGAGAGGTGCTAAAATGTTCTCAAAGATAGATCTGAGGTTTGGTTACCACCAGTTGAGGATCAAGGCAGATGACATACCTAAGACAACTTTCAAGACTAGGTATGGTCACTACAAATTTGTGGTTATGCTGTTTGGGATAACCAACGTGCTAACAACTTTCATGGACCTGATGAATAAGGTGTTTAGACCATATATGAATCAATTAGTTGTTGTGTACATAGATGATATCTTAATATAACCTAGAGATAGACAATAGTGTGCACAACATCTTCTCTAGGATTTGATGTTGCCGAGGCAACACCGGTTGTATGCCAAGTCCAACAAGTGTGAATTTTGGTTGTATGAGGTGTCTTTTCTTGGTCACATCATATCTACTAAAGGTGTTTGTGTAGACCCAAAGAAGATACATTCAATTTTGGGATGGGAGAAACCTAAGACACCGACTGAGGTCCAAAGTTTCCTAGGTTTGGCTTGTTACTATAGGAGATTCATCAAGAATTTTAGTGTTTTAGTGTTACCCTTAACCAGATTGACTAGGAAAGGTGTTCCTTTTGTTTGGGATGACAAGTGTCATCATTCTTTCTATCTGTTGAAGGAAAATTTGACTAGTGCACTGATGTTAGTGCTTTCAAAGAAAAGGGAAAGGACACATCACCTTCTGTGACGCTTCTAAGAATGACTTGAGATGTGTGCAGATGCAAGACAAGAACATGATTTCTTTTGCTTTGAAATATCTTAAGAAATACGAGGAGAACTACCCGACACATGATTTGGAGCTAGAAGTAGTGGTCCATGCCCTGAAGATTTGGAGACACTATATGTATGGAGAGAAGTATCAAATCTTCACCGACCACAAGAAACTTCAGTATATCTTCTCAAAGTAGGAGTTGAACATGCGACAGAGAAGATGGACGGAGCTGATCATGGACTATGATTGCACAATAGACTACCATACATGGAAGCTGAATGTGGTGGATGATGCACTGATTAGGAAGTCATCTTCTTCATCATCTATAGAAAGAGTACAATTATATTCTATGATGTGTCACAATCCTAATATGTTAGCATCGCTTCATCAAATGAATGTACAGTTGGAAGTATCTTTGTTGGCAGGGTCATTGGCACAGTTGCAGGTGAAGCCTATGTTGATATAACAGATATGAGATTCTCAGAATAGTGATGTTGTGATACAGAATATCAAGTTAGAGGTTGGCAATAAGAAGTATGATGGCTTTCACGAGCCCAAGGATGGGATAGTTTACTTTCACAACAGGACAGTGGTTCCAGATGCTGAGGGACTAAGGAAGATAGTACTTGAGAAGGCTCATTCCTCAATGTACACAATGCACCTTGGAAGTACTAAGATGTACTACAATTTGAAGGATATGTACTAGTATCTAGGTCTAAAATGTGATGTGGCATAGTTCGTTGCTAGATGCCCAGTTTGTCAGTAGGTCAAGGAAGAGCTTCAAAAGCCTTTAGGAATGTTACAACCTTTTCCAATACCACAGTGGAAATGGGATCCTATTACTATGAAATTAGTGGCTAGTCTTCCTAGGACATCCAAGGTCATTTCCTTCCATTTGGGTAGTAGTTGACTTATTGACCAAGTCAGATCACTTCCTTCTAGTCAAGATGACATACACAATAGAGAAGTTCGCAGATATATATATGTTGATGAGATGGTTTGTTTGCATGGTATTCTAGTTACCATAGTGTCTGCCAGAGGTCCATAGTTTATGAGTCATTTTTGGGAACGTGTACATACAACTGTGGGGACACAACTGAGGTTTAGTCATCTTTTCACCCACAAACAAATGGTCAATGAGAGGGCACCATTCAGATGTTGGAGGGTCTATTGAGAGCTTGTGTCTTGCTATTTTTTGGTAGTTGGAATGTGCATATGAGTTGGATAGAGTTCGCCTACAACAACAATTATTAGAGAAGTATAGATACGGCACATATGAAGTGTTGGATGGGAGGATTTGTTGGTATGAGACATGTGAGTATTAGCTTTTGGGTCCTAAGTTAGTACAAAACACTAAATAAAAGATTGAGGTGATACAAACAATAGTCAAAGGCAACCCAGGACAGACAAAATTCATATGATGATAATCACCACAAACCGTTGGAGCTCCAAGTGGGATATGCGTGTACCTCAATTTTTCCCCTTGGAAGGGTGTGTTGAGGTTTGCAAAGAAGGGTAAGTTGGCTTCGAAGTATATGGGACAATACCATATCTTGGCACGTATTTGAAAGGTGGCAAACAAGTTAGAGTTACTGCCAGAGTTGCACAAGTTGCATAATGCCTTCCATGTTTCCATGTTGAGGAAGTGTCACCTTGATACAGAGTAGACGTTGCAGCCAGTGGAGGTTGAGTTCAAAAGGACATGTCGTATGTAGAAGGTCATGTGTTGATCTTGGATATGAGAGTGAAGAAGTTGAAGAAGAAGGATATAGTCTTAGTGAAGGTGTTGTGTCATCACCGAGGTGTGGAGGAGGCCACGTGGGAGTTAGAGGATGAAATTCTAGGAAGTACCCGTCCTTGTTCGCCTAGGATTTTGGGAGAAAATCCTTGTTAGGGGTTTATGGTTGTATGACCCCTGACCTTACTTTTTGGTTGAACATGTTTTCTTATTATATTTACATGCTTAAACCCTAATATGTGCTTTAATATCATGTGATAAGATTAAGTTTCAAGTTTAGTCTATCCACTACTCTAGAGACTTTTCATCAGAAGTTCTCATTAGTGTGTCAACCAAAACTAATCGGTATTCAAATCCTACATGTTGAAGTTCTCACGGAAAAAGATTATATTAAATCACATAAAGCGGGTGATCAATCCACAAGACATGCAATAAGCAATTAGCTATGAATTAAATGAGTCCATACAAGAATTGGAACATGAATGAAATTGCAAGAAAATGGGTAGTGGGGCTAATCCCCACACCCTAGTGAAAAGACTACTCCCTTGACATGACGAGATTAATACCATAATAAGAGGAAGAGGACTTCATCATGGTCATGATGGTGGTAGAAGTGGCTCAGCATGGTGTGCAACGGTAGACTTCTTTCCTTCTTTATCCTTCAACTATTAACCTTTACTTGCAACATAAGCTAGTGGATGAACAATGGCTCAGAGAAGAGATTGATTTCCTAGAGAGGGAGATCGACGGCCTGGAGTTGTAGATGTAGGAGATCTATCGATCCATGCTGGAGGTGGATAGATGTCACCAAGCTAGGTTAATATAAATAGCTTGGTCGATAGGTGTCGTCCTTACTCTGATCTCAGTGACAGCCTTCCGGCATGTTTTATCTCTAGAAAATCTAAGATGATTTATACAGCTACGTTGGGGGCCTATTTATAAGTTCGAGGATGTCGACCTATTTCCATCGGTGTTGATCACTTGTTGTCGACTGAAGGGTCTATCGGTCTGGCTTTTGGACTTATGGTCATCTGTCTGGGAGGTCTACGAGAGTGTTGATCTTGAGGGTCGACAAAACTGTCGGGCAGTTGTGGTCGTCGACAAGCGTGTCGACAGTAGGAGGTCAATAGTTGATTTCTTATCGGATGCTAGTCGATGATGATGTTGAGCTCCTAAGTGTTGACCTTTTGAGTCTCGACCATGTGTTGATGGGTCATCGACCAGGAAGGTCAACAAGGTTGTTGAGCATTTGTTTGTCGATCATCTGTCGATGCTTGAAATTTGCTGGTAATTGAAGGTCGATTGGCATGTCGACTGATAGGTTTATTTTGGCCTCAGACATAAAAATTGAGCATCAATCTACCATATGAAAGTGCTCAAAATCTGTTTTTCCCCCTAGTAAAGCTTGCTACATAGTGATAAAATTCAAAACCTACAAAGGAAGTCAAGAGAAGTAATAAATTCCTACAAACTAGCATAAAAACCTAAGTAGATTAAAACAAAGATATTCTCAAGGAAAACGAAGATATATGATTGCTAAACTATACTAATAATGTATCTAAAACTGGGATGAATATGCATTCATCAGTTATGCCTCACATGTTTTAATATCATGCTTGAGTTAGTTGTGCTTTGGGGTGCCTTGTTACTTTGGTTTGAGTGGTGACATCTAGTCATATGTTGAGATTAGGGTTTTCCCTCATGGATTCGCTAACTCACATGGTTGACTTTTAGTGTTGGACCCAATGAGTCAACTAGTGTTGGTGGTCGCCAAGGTTTTTCTCATGAGGTATCTAGTGGTTGATGAGATTTTAACTCATCTTGGTTGCCAACATCCCTAGGGTTGGTGGTCGCTATGTTTTTCTAATCCCCATTGTAGCTAAGATGGTAGTGTTTTATAGGTTTTCTTATTGTGGTTGAGCTGGTTACATGGGTGAGATTCTTTCATGGGCAAGATTCTTTAAGCTAGACACATGGCATGCATAGCTTTACACCTTTCTTTTCCCCTCTCTCTCCCACCTAAGCTATATATACATCCCTCCTTGCATTCAAGCAAGTTCTTTACACACCTAGATCTCTCTCGCTCTCTCTCTTCTTCCTTGTGCTTGGAGCTCGTCTCCTCTTTATTGGTGGTGAAGAAGGAACCAAGTTTGAAGAAGGTAGCCGATCTAGCTTTCATGTGCACCTAGAGTTTAATTTTACACTAGTAGAGGTCGTTTGGTGCTTTCTTGCTTGATTATTTGGCTTAGGTATGTGAGATGTCCCTCTTTTCCTTCATTTTCTTGCTGACCTACCTTCCTCTCTATACTTCTTGGTCAGATCCATGGTGGAGCATGATCTAGTGGTTGAATAACATCTCTTTCTTGTTTCCTTGACCTAGGGTTTGCTTCTTTTTTTGTGGAGGAACTAGCTTGTCCGATTGGAGTGCTCAAGATAGGGTTTTCTACCTTATTTCCTCGATCTACCTTGTTATTTAGAGATTTTCCATCTTCTCTAAGGCGAGTTATATAACTTACTCCATGATTATTTCTTACTCTTATCTTGAATGCATATGATCTTGCTCTAAAATTTTGCTCCAAGTCAAAAAATGATATCTTTGCCTAGGGCCGAGCTTAGATGATAGATCTTGAGTAGATAATCCATCTTGATATACCTCTAAAACTTGATGAGCATTTGTTCCTTGAAAATAGCACACCTTATATCATACACATGTGTGTGATTCTTTGTGGTTGCTAAGATTTATCTTCCATGACGGTCGATGAAGTTTGAACCCATGTTGGTCGCCAAGTTTGATTTCCTTGTTGGTTGCCAAGAATCTGAAGATGTGGGTCACTAAGTTTTTGATATTATGTGGTCAATGAGTTTTTGTATCTTATGTGGTTGATGAGTTTTTTTATCTTATGTGATCGCCAAGTTTTGTACCTCTAAGTGGTCGTTGAGTTTTGAACTTTTGTTGGTCGCCAAGTTTTGTATATCTAGCAGTCGATGAGGATTGGTAACCCTAGTGGTCTCTCTAAGAGTGGTAACTATAGCGGTCGCCAAAAGTTTTTTAACCCTGATGGTTGATGAGGGTCTTAACCCTAGTGTTCGATGAAGATCCTAACCCTAGTGGTCTCCAAGAGTGGTAATCGTAGAGGTCGCCAAAAGTTTTCTGACCCTGATGGCCGATGAGAATCTTAACCCTAGTGTTCGATGAAGATCCTAACCCTAGTGGTCGACGATAATTTCCTATCCTATGTGGTCGCTAAGATAGCTAACCCTAGTGGTCTCTAGGATAGCTAACCCTAGTGGTCACTAAGATAGCTAACCCTAGTGGCCTCTATGTCCTCTAACCCTAGAGGTCGATGAGGTTCCTAACCTATGTTGTTGATGAGAATTTCTGATCTATGTGTTTGATGTGATTTCTTGATTTATGATCGATGGGTTTTCTGTTCCTACGAGTATGGGTCATGAGTTTGGTTGTATTAAATCATATGTTGATGTTTAACCTTATGCATTCATGATCAGATGGAAATATTAAGAATTAGGGTTTGTCCTTGAATGGTGATTTATAATGTTAATCCCACTCAACTTTTTGAACTTAACCCTAATGTAAGTAAATGTTGATGGTTAATCATACTTAGCTTCCTTGAATGATTGGTGTGATGAGAAATTCTCTCTACATATTTTAACCCTAATATGTTTCCATATGAACATCATAAGCCCTTATATAAAATGTTTATGTTATACTTAAGTGACACATGTAAGGTGATAGTTTGATGAGCCTTTGATAAGGCATGGGAAGATAATGATGTTCTTATAGGGAATAATGTGATGGTCATAATGACCCTTGGGAATGTTTTGTGCCCTAATGGAGGTGTAACTCTCTTCGCTATGGACAAGGATTGGTATCCTATGATGATGTGATAAGAATTATGTTTCATATGTTTTATATCTTCTGAAGTTGCAACATACCATGCTTTTCATAGAACTCTTTTAGGGTTTGTGTGTAACTTGATTGATGCAACTTTAACTCACCAAATTGGTATTAACTGATCAAGTGAAACCCTAATCATGTAGTGCCTTGAGCCGTAGAACCATTACAGTGTCAGGACTTGCTGGATGGGGAAGCGAGTATTCCTAAGGGATGTTCAGAGTCACATACATAACCATTAAGTATGCACGGGTGCAACTAACTATGTGTCCTTGTCATCCTAATCTTATAGTTTGTAGGATGTCTACGGTCATGCCTCGGTTTGCAAACAATTGATACATGTATATCTATGATGTGTTGAGGACAACTGCGGTTGTACCCCAGATGATAGGGTCATGTATATCCTGGTTACTAGTGTTGTGACCTATATACCAAGGGCAAACTGGACTGGTTTGTAGTTTGACTTATATGTCACTGCGATTAACTTGTGCTGACTGAGGGGGTGAGATCTTAGGATTCCCACTCTCCCAGATCTTATAAGGATCTGATTGCAACCAAGCAATGATAAGTTGGAATTTGAGTGGTATACAAACTCCTCAGGAATTAATAAAAGATGTAATTCATCCATGTAGTATATCTGTTTAGGGTTAAACACGATTCACGTTGGTTGATAACCCTTGCCTTGTTTCTTATATCGCTGGTTGTTCTGTAACTCAGTAGGATAAGTCAACTACATAGAAATGATAGTTTTAGATGTTCCTTTATATATCTTTATACTTATACCTATTGCTATTCCTACCTATTGAACTTGCCTAAATCGGTTATACTGCTTAATCTGTTTAAGTAATAATATTACATGTTATAATAAAAAACCATTATTGGGAGTTATATCTCTTGCTTGGACACTGGTCTCACCTTGTGGGTCACCACATCTTTTAGGTGTTCATCAGCGACGTCGTCTGGATTGGGTGGTGAGGAAGAGCATCCTAAAGAGATGTAGGAGCTGAAGGTTGGCTATTAGTTAGTTTGTCCTAGAGTCATCCCTGTACTCTCAGATCTGGGCGTGGGATGTTTTGTAGATGATATGTATATCGACTCGTCTTTTGGCAGTGTTGTATGTATATGGTATGTAAATGTGGAATCATATATTTTGTACATAGGTTGTGGCTGAGTCTAGTAGATACATACATGTAAATACCTGATACAATTTGTGTTGATATGCAGGTTGTTGGACCTTCATGTAAATATTTCTGAACATGTTGGCCATGTTTACAACGGTTTTAATTTACCCTCTTTTCTGGTTATGTGGTTAATTAGTGATCGGTCGTGTGTTTTCTTTTAAGTAATCTCATTTAGTGTGATGGGGGCATCATAGAAATTATATGTGGAAGCACCATACTCAATCTTGTAGATATAATCTTAGCAATAATCTTGTGGTGGACAAAGCAACGAGCAATGGGTCTAAAATCTACCAAATAAGTTGTCACCTTCTATTTTGGGTATGAGAACAAGGAAGCCATGGTTGACTTGTCTCATCATGTTCCCTCCTCTCATGAACCACTTCAATACTGAATCAAATCATCTTTTATAATATGACATACCTTCTTGCAGGATAAAGCATGAAATCCATCCAGACCCAGTGATTTTTTGGTGCCAATACACTATAGTGCCTCTTTGATATCTTGTTCTCACTTCCCTTATCAAAATACTATTATAAGTGCTTTTAATCTTTTCCCTCCACTCCATGCTCTCCTATTTTATCTCCATATATAACTATTTATTGTATATATTTGTATAAAAACTAGTTTCCTATTCCTCTATGTCCTCCTATTTGTTCACAATCCTTCCTTCATTGTCCACCATCTCTGTAATGATGTTATTCACCTCCCTTATTTTGACTACTTCATGGTAGAGTTTTGTGTTCTTATCACCATCACTCACCCATCTTTCCCTTCTTATCTGCCAAATGAATTTCTCTTCTGCCTTTTCAGGCCCTCCAACATCTTTTTTAGTTCCATTTCTTTTAGAATAAACCTTTTATTTACAACATTAGATAGCAACCCCTCTCTCACTTCTTCACATTTGTTCTCAGTCTCTATTAGCATTCTTGGTATATTCACTTCCTCTTCAACCCAATTCTTCAATGCCTTCTTTGTATACATTAGTTGCCTACAAAATCTGAACATAGAATTTAGTGTGATCTTGATGCTCTAGCTTTTCCTTATAACCTCCGCAAACCCCTTCCAGGCCACCTAGTAATTCAAGAATCAGAAAGGTTTCCTTTTCTATTTCTTTTTAATGACTTGCATCGGGATTGGTGCATGGTCACTATGATCTGATCCACCTACTCCCACATGTGCACTCTGAAACATCTATAGCCAACTGTCATTCACCAATGCTCCATTTAGTTTGTGTTTTCTTTCATTGTTCTATGTTAACACCCATTCACTTGTCATTGGAAGCTCAAAAAGCCCTGCCTTATCAATATCTTGATTAAAAGAATTTATCACATATTTCATAAATGGTCTTGCTCCCACTTTTTCAGCCTACATATCACATTGTTATATTCTCCAATGACCACCCATGGTAGACTCATCCCCCGGGACAGTTCCTTTAGTTCTTCTCATAAAGCAACCCACTACCTTCCTAGATTGTGTGCGATGACAAACATTTGCAACCCAACCTTGTTCTTTCACTCCAAAGTAACTGCATGTTTAGACCTCCTCAACACCTATATATCCCAAACATTGGGGTTCCATCCCACACATATCTTCTAATATCTACCTCCTCATGATTAGAAATAGAAGTCCACCCATGAGGAAATAGACTCACAACAATATTTTTACTACATCTCTTAATTTTTGTTTATATAATAATAGATTTAGACACACCGCTTCTCCTGATCCATGCTCAATTCTCTTTCTTCTTATTGTGATCAAACCCCTCCTTCACATTCCGTACAAGGAGAAACATGCTCACCTATGTTGTGATCTTGTGCACCCCCAGGCTCCACATTCTTCTTTTTCTGTTAATTTCCCCCCTTTGTTCACTATCTATCCCTCTTCCTTATATGAATCAGATAAGGCATTGAATTTGTTTGATTCTAGGATGTTTCCCACACCATTTTCAGATCTCTATATTCCACTCGAGATGCTCTTCCTTCTACTATGGGTTATTCCCTCCTGCACCTTGTCTGGGTCTTGCCCAGCTGTAGATGAATCCTCATTGTGCCTTTTGCTACCATCACACATTGCCCACTTGTAGGTGTGCCATTCACATTAATCTCACTCATGAACTATTCTTTATGTGCACACTTATTTTCCTCTTATTCCCTATCACTTGCATACATTTTGTCGGCCTTCTCATAATTCCTATTGCATGCCATTGCCTTTGAACTTTTCACCTCAACATCAACATCCCTGCAGTCATTGTTTCCTTCTCCTCATCATTAGTTTTATTCGCTTCCTCATTCACCTTTGATCAAGTGTTCCCATTATGCACTTGCTTCCATATTTGTCTAGGGATCTCAAACCCTTCTTCATCCTTTTGTCGAGCCTCCTGTACCCACTTAGGAAGTGATCCGCTTCATGGCAGAAGGCTTGATATCTGTTGTAACTTGAGGGGATATGTTCATATCTAACTTTCACAACAACATACAATCTTGCTTTCACCTAGAGCCAAACCATGTGAGGTCTATGTCTGTCATACTCTAGGTTTACCAATACTCAGGCATTGTCTCCCCATAAAGATCTGTTGTCGACTTGTAAGACTTCTCCAACCCTGGTCACGATGGTGTTAGAGGCCTTTGTGGTACATGATCACCCAAACAACTCCACAACAATCCAGACTAGGACTGATGACAAGAGATCCATCTTCATCACTTCCCCATGTTTGTAAGGTTTCACATTGACAAGTTGTTGATCCATCCATCATGGGACAACATCCAGTTTCCATCTCCGATCTTGTTCATTAGAGAGCTTAAATAGGAAGATGCCATCATACTTATACAATAGCTCAAGTTCCCCCTGCAGACATCAATTGCATCTAATCCATTCCGCCATGTGAGGATAGTAATGGTGTCGCCCCATCACATAGAGCAACAATGTATACACCCACATGTTCTTCATCAATTAAAACTCCAATTCATCCAGTTCCACAAGGACTCCTCCATCCACTATCTCTTACGGTAGATACTTCACCTTTTCTTCATTTTTCATGACCATATTTAGCACCTACGTCCATGCCCGTCTCTTCCTTCCATCCACCATGCTCTCTCCTTTCTTGTTGGTGTTTGTCTCTCCCTGTGTACTACCTCTATGGCTTCTCTGGTTGGTGTCATTGGTGGCGTGGATGAAGGTAGTGGGGGATTAGATTGTGGATTGGTGGTGGACTTCTCTGACAGGGGTTTCTTGGGACGTGGTCGCAATGCCCAGGGCCTCTGAAGCAGTCGCTTATGTGATTGACAAACCTAGGGGATGGAGAACAAGTTATGTATGTATGCTTGTATGTATGTATGTATGTATGTATGTATGTATGTATGTATGTATGTATGTATGTATGTATGTATGTATGTATGTATGTATGTATGTATGTATGTATGTATGTATGTATGTATGTACATATGTATGTATGTATGTATGTATGTATGTATGGGATTAAGAGAGGCATTCTCTCCCCCTCTCCCATGCCCGTGACGGAGGCTGAATATGTATGTATGTATGTATGTGTGTGTGTGTATTACAAAAACCTATGCATATACCTCTAGGGTTCCTTTGGGCATCAATTGGGTGATTAACATGAGGCATGACAACCACGCCATTGATGCCCATTCCACTGACATTCCCAACTCCACTTCTACCACCAAAATGCCTATTCATTATCCATTTGTATTGCAACCAACACTACCACTAGTCACCCTAAAGGCACTGACATTACAACAAACTCACATGCTTTCCAGACTTGGATCCAAGTTTAGAAGGAAAACCCTACATATCTCAACCTAGAGCTTCACGCATATGTCATGAACTAACGAAGACTTTACATTGACCTAGATGAAGGAAACTTTGAACTAATGAAGGATGTGTGGGATCATACCATCCTTATCTATCTCATTGGTAAATGAATGTTCTACTCACATCTCCAAGCTTGGAACAGAAAGATATAGAAGTTCAATGGGGATCTTGATCTCTTATTTGGGGAGAAAGGTATCTTCTTGATTAAGTTTTAGAACAAAGATGAAAAAAAAAATATGAACTGAAGACCATTTATAAGTGGCATGCCATGTAGTTAGCCATTTCAAAGAGTATAGGCACGATGAATAACTTAGTTGTGACATGTTATCTTCATCTTTGGCGGGATGAATATCCAATCGATTGAAATATGCTAGACCCTGAGATATATGGATACTATTGTCACTGGAGTACATAAAGTACTTCATATTGAAATTAGATATCTTACCATGGCAGAGGCCAACTTTTTGATCAACCTTGATCTTGACTCTCAACCTAATATGATGTGGTTAAATACTCTAGAAATGAAATGAATACAAATAATAACGAACTATAAACATATCCCAAACATTTGTGGAACTTACGGAGCCCTCTATCATGAGGAGAAATTTGTCCAATGTTGGTGCCAGATAGTGAGACATATCAAGAGGGATTCATAATTGTAAAACAAAATAAGATGTGGGTGGTGCAAAGTGAAAGAAGAAAACTAAATAAAAACTCAATTAAGTTGTAGCTTATAAATTTGGATTTTGGATGAAGGTCCCACAATAAGTGTACTTTCAGACACAAGAAAAAATGACATGCTATTGAAAACCCATTTGAAACTTTTGGTACCTCAAACAACAAAGGTTCTTCTATTACAAAATGAAAGACATGTGATGTTCAAGTAGGAGAGAGATCATCATCCTCAAGGAAAATCCAAGCAAGGCATGAATGTTAAGAAGATAAGAAGGGGTTTGCTCACTACTTAAAACTAAAAATAAATTCAACTTGCTAACAAATTGTGATCAAGAGGGTGATGGAATTATATGAGATGAAATAAATGAAGGAGATCAAAATAAGAAACGAAGGAAAGAAGATCCTCCAAGTCTAACTAGATAATTTCTTTTTATTTTTAGCCTACTCTAGCCTAAGATAGGATTTGGTACATCATCCGTGGATGGCATGACTTGCGGCTGATTTTTTGTATTGCTAGTGGCTGCTCCACTACGAAGTAAAGCTTTCACCTGCTCTTTCGGAATAGGAATCTCTTCAAAAATATGAGATGTGGCCACGACAGTGGTGGAATCTTGGAGGGATTTGAATGGCTTCCTACATCCTCCTAGAAATCCATATAAACTGTGAGGGTATGGAACTTTGGGTTTGTCCTCCAAGTCTATATGCATAATACTCCGCTCATGCACCTCCTCAACGGGAAGCTTTGATGCTTTGCAAACTGAAATATATTTAACTTGTTGATGTGGCTGAGCGGGCTCTGCATTCCCAGCTGATTTTTATTGAATGAGTTGCTTCATCACAGCCACCTCAGTCGCAATTTGGGTCAAGGTTGTCTCTAGAGTCCTCAGTTGTGCACCATGACTCTGTAGAGTCTGACCAAATAGGTTCAGGAATCCCCCTATGACAGAATTTGCTTGTTGAATGTATTCATCAGCTCTTGGTTTTGCTTTATTACTTGATTGAGCAACTCATTTCTCTTGTCCTCTGCACTCAACTGTGGTTTTTGTTCCGGGTCTTGTAGAAAATTATTTGGATCCTTCCATGAAAATTTCTTATCCTATCTCCAAGAGTAGTCATTGCTCCTATAGCCCTATTGATGCATATATTTTACATATTCTTCCTCCTCAGACCCACTGATCTCCTTCTCTAAGAGTTTCTTAGCTAGTAGGTCCATCTTCTAATTTAATGCTTGAATGGCCTTTGCATCACCTGCAACTTTGACCTGTTCCAGTGCATCTCTTTCACCCCAATACTGCTTCTTGGCCATATTCTTCAAAATTTCTCAGCACTTAGAACCTTTTTTATTTAAAAAGAACCCTGTTCCAGCTGAATCGAGGTTGCTCCTATCATGTTCATTAAGAGAAAAATAGAAGATCTTTGCTTGGGTTTCTAGATCTATCCCATGATGTGGGCATCTTCACAGCATGATATGGAATCGCTCCCAAGCCTCTGAGTATGTCTCGCCAGCCTGTTGTTTGAAGTTATGGATCCTTCTAACAAGATCATTTGTCTTCTTGGGCGGGAAATACCTCTCAAAGAACACTTCTATCATCATGTCCCAAGATTCAACATATTCGTCGTCCAAATTGTATAGCCACTCCCTTGCATTTCCTGCCAGAGATGATGGAAATAGTTTTAGGTAAATGGCTTCCTGTGGAAACCTATCCACCTTCACCATATCACAGTGTTCCACAAAGGTACTGATGTGGGCAATTGGGTCTTCATTCTTTAGCCCATGGAAAGCCTGCGACTTGACCAACTGAATCAGCCCTGGGTCAATCTTATAACTAGGTATGTTGATAGCCTGTTTCTTGATTGGCCCCTTCTACGCAGAAGAAGAAGAAGCCTTAATCTTCTCCCAAATGGTCTGTTCCTCGGCCATTATGAAAGTCTCAAGTTCTTCTTCAACGTCTTCGAGTGGTGTATTTATCTGCTCGTCTTCATATCCCAAAGGCAAAACCTCAGGTGTTGACTGTACGTAGTCCGTACTATGCGTCTTCACCATGCACTAGTACCTGAAATGTGGAAAAATTGAATAAGTACAGTGCTAGACGAATAAAGAATCTGAAAGATAAACAATTAATCTCAATAATTAAAATTGCAAATAAAAAGAAAAAGTGGCCTAGAGTGGCCGCTTGCAGCACTCGTAGTGCCAAAATTTATCGTTTCCCCGATAACATTGCCAAAAACTTGACACAATTTTATCGTGTGTAACACAAGTGCATGTATCAATGTAATCTAGGCCTTGTGAGGCCCGAGTCAAACTCAGGGAAATGTAAATTTCAGTAGACTACTACTAATTGGTCGCGATCAGCTAGACCAATTGGAAAAGTTGATTGTTGATTTAAAACAAAAATAAAAATAAAACAAAAAGAAATAAAAACGTGTGATGATTAAGTGTTTAATTTAATCAAATGGAATGGGAATCCTTAGGATTGCAGTTTCATCGCGAGGTCTCACTGCACGCAAATCTACACAATTAACATAATTCGTTCTCTTTCCCTGATTATGGCACGTAGTCAGAATTGCTCGCTTCTGCAGTACAATGCACTACCTAGTTCTAGGCTAGTTCCACACCAGTAGTAACTTATACCCTAAATCTAGGTGCTTTAATTATTTCTCTGAGTATCCACCATTAATCATACATTACCTTGTCTAAGGAATTTATTGATTAATGTGTTAATCGTGCCTTTTCAACCACTAATTCTCTGTCAAAAGTAATTAACGGTATTAGAAATCGACTATGGTGATCAATCATAGTAAATTGCAATGGAAACACGATAACATATCAAGGGAAAGTGAGACAATTATGATAATTATTGTAAAATTGTCATACAATAATTCCCTGGGCTACTCCCGGTCCTAAGGATAGAGGGGATTAGCCCTGCATGTTCATATCAACCGTACACATAGAGAAGAAATAGGAAGACATGGGGAAATGAGAGAAAATATGATGTAACCCCCTGAAATGGAGAAGATCCGGATGATCCTCGGTGTGAGATGCACGATCTGCAGCCTTCCATTGGAAGAATCGTCCGTCTACAGATGTAGGCTCTAGGCTCCGTTCTTCGCTCTCCTCTTCTCCGAGACTCGTGCAATGGAATTGAATGTGATCCCTCACTTTGGGCCGCCTTTTTCTAGGTATGGGTACCACTTACGGCCGCCAAAATATCGCAACCATTCGATCGTGATCGTTATGAACAATTTCCTGATCTGACGTCATTGATACCGTCGACGGGGTGTCGATTGGTATCGACCTGCTAGGATACCGACGCTTTCTTCAATCTCTGGAATCCCCATGTTGGCATCTCAATACTATCGACCAGTGTGGTCGATGGTATCGAGCTAGATATTTTCCCTCTGGCCTGGTCACTGTTACCATGTCGATAGCATCGATGGATCCGTCGATGGTATTGACGGGTCCTGGAATGTAAAGTGCTTGAAACCAAGAGAAAAACACAAATCAAATCCGATAAACTTGATAATTATTATGGCATAAGATAAAATAAGATAAAATTGATGCATACAATTATTATAGGCTGAAGGAAATGAATCATGCTATTATAGTCACAAAATGACAAATAACGGCAAAAAACAAGTATAAAACCAGCCTATAAATGCGACTCAAAATCTCTGCATCTGTAGTGCAAAAGTAGCTAGGTTTTTGTAGGTAACACGAATGTGGTGGTCACCAAGGACGTGGTGGGGAGGGGTGAGAACGGTCATGGTGGATGGGAACTACCGTGGTGAGAAATGGTGAAAATCACCGGTGAATAGGTTGATTTTGTATTGAAGGTAGCACATCGGCTTGTTAAAGAGGCACTTGTTTACATGCATCCTCCTACAATTCATGCACCTTGGGGGTTTCACAATTGATAACTTCATTACAAGGCTTTCCTCCTCCTTGGCCTTTTCCCTTGCTTCGGTTGTGGCCTTGAGTATTCCTTCTATCATTATTTGGAGTATATATGCCTTTGGTGAACTGTAGGAATCCCAAAGCTGGGTTCTTAGAGGGCATGACAATCTTTTCCACCGTTAAGAAAAAGTCAAGGGCCTCGGTGAAGTTCATGGGCTTGCTCACAGTGACATGCGATTGTAGTAGGGGGTTCTGGCAGACAATTATGTATTCCACTCAAATTCCTCATCAAATAGGTAAACCAAATTCTCAAGAAGTTTGAACTTCCTAACATAGTCTGCCATAAACATGTTGCTCTGCTAGAGGCTGATGAACTATTTTCCTTCCTTTCTGGGAGAATATGGGGATGAACATGGGAGTAAAGGTGGCTCAAAAGTCCTCATAGGTCATCAGGACCCTATTTAGATCTTGCTTGGCAATGTAATTCTCCTGCTAGAGCTTTGCAGATCCATCAACAAGATGGGAAGAGAAGATCACCTTCTTGTTGGGATTCACTTCTAGGATGCAAAAATTGTTATGCACGACCAGTATCCAGTCATACGATTTATCCACAACCTCAGGCTTGTCTTCTCCCCATAACATCTCAATGTTTAGACTAACAAAGCATGGGATGGTTCCTCCGAGATGAGGGTCGACGGGATGGGGTGCACCATTCTTGAATATGGTGATATCCCTAATGGCTAGGGCATTGATGGCGTTAGTCGGCACCTTGTGTTGCTCTAGCCAAACCATCTTAGGTGTCTTCACCAGCTTATTCTTGACTATAAGATCAGGTCCATCAACATGAATAGGGCCATCCTTAGGGTTGGCACGTCCTCAAGGTCAGCACCATCACCAACAATGAGGTCGGGGACCTCATCAGGTTCATAACCTCCCACAATGAAGCCCTCCTCTGGCCTCTTTGTCTTCCTATAGTATTCTCCATCCATAAGCCTCCTCTTCTTTTTTTTAAAAAAACCTTCTTCTTGATTGGAGTCTTCCTCTCATGGTCGTCCTGGGGGACTTCATCTGCAATCACGGTGGTCTTGGTGTAAGCCATACTATATAACGTACATATATTTATCTTAGATTTACACTTATTAAATAAATACAAATAAACTTATCTCAATGTTATCATAGTTTCATGCATTATTATTATTTGGTGAAGGATGTCATAACCCTAATTGTCAAAAATTGTAATTCAAGAGAGGCAATTACTGTTCGGTTCTTATGGTTTATGAGGGAAGCATGGGTGAATAAAGTGACAAATCTGAGATGAGAAAGACCTAGTGATATTTTACTTCAAGAAAAAACATAAGGTTTTCATCGGGTGGGATTCATGGTGGCCCGAGAGTCATTGTAAAATGACTAGAGGTGCAGAGGAAAATCTTGCCATGATGTGGGTCGTGATCCTTTGTAGACACCATCACCCTCAGACAATACTCTAATAATTCCCTTTGTCTCTAAGGAAGACTTAAAATTACTAATTATTATAGGTTAAATGATAAACATGGGATCTGATACCATCTGTAACAACCCCCTCCCCTTGCTATCCCCAATCAAGGTGGACCGAGCAGGCAAGGGCCATTATATACTTTCTAGAATCCACATTTCAAATATAACCAATAGTATTTCATGATATCATTAAATAAGTTGATTTGATAACAATATGAAAGATAACTCTCTTCAAAGGAGCTAGATGAAGTTGCATAAGAGAAATACTATAAAAAGGAAATATCAATTTCCTAATTAATTATGTAGAGTTCTTTAGCCACATATTCTTTTGTTGTCATCTTCTGGATTTCCATATCTTCAGATAAATAATGCACTTAACCTAAAATGTCAAAAAATGAAACATGTGCTCAATATATTAGTATATTGTGTGCATGGGTGCATGCTAAATATGTGCATATAGGTGTAACAACATATCAAGAATATTCAGAAATTATTAGTAATAAATAAATATTTCCTTTTTATAATTTCCTAACCCATATTCCCATATCTATGTGGGTACGCTGATCCCTTTCACCATTAGTATATTCTAGGGTTTGATCCAACATTGGATTCTGGGTGACTATCCATCAATGGACCTTGTCACAATTTATCAATAGTTTCAATCATTTCCTCAATTATTCATAGTTTATTGGGAATAATATGTCATTCAAGCTACCCCTTAGAGATGCATGTTGGGTTCAAAAAATAATCTATGTATAGTTTATGCACATAGGGAATTATCTTTTTATAGGAATTAAATAACCATACAAGTAGTTTAGATACCACATCATGAGATTATAAATAACCTTGGAAGTTGATATTGAGTTGGTAGCCATAAATAATCATGTGCCTTTCTCAGAGATGCTAAAAAGCAAATAACACAGGCACATATCAACCAAATCGACTAATCAACATGTAATTAAGACATAATACCAAAATGTCACCATTTGTATTCACATAATACTAATTAGGTCTAATTTGTGTCCTAAATCAGTGTTTAGAGTCAGTTTAGGGTTAAGCATTACAAACCTAATTTTCCATATTATAAGTCTAAGGTTTAAAATCATAAATATGCATGAAGTGTTACCCTAATTCTTAGATTGAACATAATATTTCATCATTATCAGTCTAGGTTAGATCTAATGAACTAAGATTGGATTGAACAAGATATAAACATTATCTCCACAAACTTAGGCTTTTCATATATTCATTAATACTATTTTTAATCTGAGGCCAAACTAGGTCTTGTGATCCTTATTTTCATATTTTCACATGATCCATTTTCATATACTTTTAGACTTTCGTTGGTTTTGTGGTTTATTTTCTACAAATCTTACTATTTTAATCATTTACTGACCAACCATTGGCCTCCACGTGACCCAAATAATCATTTACCTGGGTGTTGTTGGGCCAGATTTAAATTAAGAGAAGATTACCTCCTTTCCCATACGTTGTGAAATTATCTTCACATGATTTTAGGGAGAAGGGGTAAACCCCCCAAGTAGGATGCTTCCTCCTCCAATTAGCCTGTGACGCATGCAGTCATGGTGTCAACCCATTTTTTAATCCTTGTTAGAGGCTATGAAGATCTTGGAAGAAGGTTCATTTACCTTTTCTAGATCTTTCCAAGCTCAACCATCGGCAATGTAGGTGAATAGGGTAGGGTGATAGGGCTTAAGGAGGTCAGGAAGTATGTGTAGGAAAGAGAGGGGTGTTTACCTCAATTAAGTGCAAGTAGATGCTCAAAGAAGGTTTCTAGGAGTCTACTGAAGCTTTTTTATTGACGTAATATCTGCGGTGGTCTAGAGGTGTCCTTCTGATGAGCACTTTCAATGAGCAAGGTATGACAAGTCGGGGATGAAACTTGAGGCTTCCTTAGGCCTTGGTGGCTATCAGGGAAGCTTTTTGACTCCCTTATGAAGTTTTAGGTCAATTCAATTGGCTAGAGTCGTCGCAAACCATCAGGGCAAGGTGGAGGTATCCCGCAATCTGGGTGTTTCTGGGTAAGGATGCACGAGACTCTTTGAGTGGAATTGGTTTTAGGATTGCGATGAGGGGGGCTTGGGATGCTTTATATAGGGCTAGGGCGAGGATATTGGTTGTCAGTGTCCAACCCTAACCATCCCAGTTCCACGAGGATTGGGTGTTATCTTTCACAACGATAATGGGTGAGAATTATTTCATTGGGTTCATCTGGCTCTTTTGAAGCCAATGGGACAAGCCCCATGGAGTTTGGTGGAGAGGGGAGAGATTGGGTCTAATGAGGTGTATGACGATCGAGATGGAATCCTTTCCAAAGGTTGATGATGACATGTCTCCCACTGGATCATCATCCAATGGTGTCAAGCAACAATTGTGTTTGTGTCACACCTCCTAAATCCTGGGTCGCTCAAACTTTAGGTTGGGTTGGTGATTAAATCTGATTCAAATAACCAATATCTTCTTAGTTTAGTTAAATCTTAGAAAATCGCGTAGGTTTGTAAAAGCATCCAATTGCCACCAAATTTTGGGATCATCGTCCTGATAGGGTTGTCTCATATTCGCAAAGTTTGACATTAAACAGAAATTATAATATCTTTTTTTGCACTTCAAGCAATTACTTAGTTTAATCACCAATGACACAAAAAATCATATTATCCTTCCAAATATGAGATTTATCTTTCTTTAGTTGTTATGTTAGGTTGGACCAGATACTGGGTCTAACTAAGTTTGTTGGATACACCAAACTTGGTGTATAAGTAAATAAGGGATAATTGATTAATCAATTATCTAAATTAACCAATCTTGGAATATTCTAGAATTTCATTTTCCCTCTATTATTAACTCAACAAAATTCTTAAAGCATTACTGATATGTAAATAAGACCGCGAAATTTCTTGAATTTGGAAAATCTGTAGTGTCGGACTTAATTGTAAAATAGTTACATGGAATTCATAGATTTTTAAAGATATCGTATTAAATGCTCACATAGCATTATAGTGAATCAAATGTTCAAAAAATTAGATTGTTACACCTTATGTGTGCTACACAATATACCATCTGATCCAATATCAAACCTTCTCTCATATGTAATTCTATCGAACTAGAGAGTCGAGACCTCGATGTGCACTTCATGTCGCTTTTGTATCTGCATTTTCTTTGCTACCATTAAAAGACTCAATCGGGTGGTTTGCTTAGATACTAACTCATTATAAATGAAATGTGTACAAGAGAGACCCGATATGTGGTTCTTGCCATCTAGAATATGGGAAACAATTTTTTCCTTTTTTATTGATATTTAGATCTATAAAAAACATTCAAAATTGGATGTTGTCAGCCACATGTTCTAATATTCCGAGCTTCGTGCCTCACCCGTCTCCTCTAGACCTCATCCTAGGAGTCACTCAAAAAGGGACAAAATGTGCAAATAGACTTGTCTAGAGATAACATCGTATGATGTGAAATGCGGGAAAGAGATGTCGTGATAGTTTTTGGACAAGTAACAAGAATAAGTTCGCCTTTAGTAAACTCAAAGAATAAGCGCTGTAAATCTTTTTATCATTATTGCATCGATCTATCTATCGACGTAGAATCAATGCCGTCACATAGATCATAAACACGCGAATATGATTACAAAAAGTTTACAAGTGCTAATAGAATAGGTATATATACGAACTCACAGCCTCCCTATGATAAGCTAATGCTCATTTTAGAACTAGGAGCAAGTTTCAATTTGTTCTCCTGATTCGAGTTCGGTTACTTCTATATGATCGGTTTGTCGTTAGTGCAACATAGAAGTTGTGCAGTTTACTGTTCGATATGCTCCTATCTCACAGTATAGGAATAATTGTTTTAGATTTGTTATTAATCGATTTACATTGAATAAATATCATAGGAATGCTTCCTTAAGGTAACTGAACAATTGGTCTTCTGGACGTAAAATTGAATACCATGGTTCAAGCTATTAGAAGTGAATTTTCTGACTTATGATCTACTAGTCAAATTCAATAAACAAAAAATGCAACCACGATAAGGGCGTCGAAAAGTTTTCTTTGTTGAGTTGTTTGATTTTGTCCCGACTATGAATTGTTGAGTTGCAAATCAAGATGTTTCGTTACTCCCAGCCTCCCAGGTACACATCTGAAAGTGATATTTACTCTTGTGCTGCTTTTATTGCACATACTTTGCCAATGTATGAACGGCACCTTGCAACATATTATGATACCAAGTTCGTTTAACTTCATTGACCAGCAAAAGTCCACCAACCTACCACAAAAATACTCTCGCCTGATACTAGTTATGCTTACTGACGACTTGTATATAATATGGCAGATGGCTCTTTTGCCACACATAAGCTGCATCAGATAAAAATGTGCTACCCAACAATTCAAAAGGTTTAACGCACTCAACACAAGCTCGCAGAAAAACAGAGGGCCCAGGTGTGACATAAAAGACTGGAAGTGAAATTATCAGTGCCATTACAATACTGTACAAACACATCAACATCAAATCTAATGCAATCTTCTCATAAAATAAGAGAGTCGGTTTCTCGAGGTTATAGTTGTATGAACTTTACCCAACAGCATGACAGCAAGGCATTCCCAGGAAAGCTCTGTTCTGAGCACTGGCTCCTGTCCATGCTGATGCAGAATTGGTATATGAAACAGATCACCACCCAATCCGTAGGGGAAAGCCACCAAAATCAATAGGACCACCTTGACCTGTAGTCAACTCTGGCAGGCATCGCCTTCACCGATCCAAACTGTGGATAACTCGCGCCTGCATCACCGTTTTCGCCGCTTGCGGCGCTTCTCAGACTCGGAGGAGTGCGAGTCTGAATCAGAATCAGAATCAGTTTCAGATGATGTTCCTGAGTCTGATCCGGAGCTCGATAAGCCAGAGCTCCCAGAATCATCATCAGAGGAAGCAGCCTTTTGCTGCTGCATAATGAGACGCGGCATATTTCTTAAGTATTCACGAAGACTCTCTGTGATGCCACCAAGACCAATTGAGGTAAAAAAATTGATGGTGAATCTTGTGTTTTTGGGGTTGTCCTTCGGAAATATTGATTCGAAAGAGTCCTGCATTGTTGGTTCGTTAAGCCGCTCATTGAGAAGACGAATACCTAGATGCTCAGACAACTCCTGCAATAACAATATCCCAAATTCAAATAGCACTTCAACAAGAAACAGCATAAGCAAATCTAAACAGAAGTAGCAGAAGAAGAAAAAAATTGAACCAGAAATTATCTGTCTTGTAGAGAGATGCACAACGAAAATACAGCAGCATCTAGATGAAATATCTTTTTTTATAAGGTCAAATATGCATCTGGATGAAATATCACTAACCTGGAAAAGAATCTTAATAAAAATACGCGAGGATGAAGTTGTGTCTTCCTCTGTTAAACGTATATAAGCAAGAACATGCCATGGAAGAGCATCTGTACCCAGCAAATGAGCAAAAAATTTGGCTACATTCCGCAGCTTGTTTGTCTCCAGACGATGAATCATGGAGTACTGCTGGACAAAGCATTTTTCAAAGTTTTCTTGGTGGACCTTGTTAATCAAGCAGAATCTCTGGCCCAATAAACCGTAATATCTAAGATATGTTCTCTCCTGACTGCAACACTCCAACAACATTATACACAACTCCATCTGCAAAACATTACACAGTGTTCAAATCATTTCCTTTCATGATACGTCATCTATAAGCCATCAACAAATAGCATTATGCAATATGTTTATCCTACTTGCCAAAAAATTATATGAAACAACATGACTACAGAAGTTACATACCTCTTGACCTGGCTCCAATTTGATTTTCAGTAATTTGTGCCCAGCCTCCTCAAAATCCACACTTGACATGATAGTCAAGTATATGGTTCTACGGAGGTTTATTAGATTTGTCTCTGTCTCATCTTTGATAGCCATATCCTCAGACTCTTCATCAGATTCGTCATCATCTTCATCCTCGTCATCTTCCCCGTCATCAGACTCACCTTCATCTTCAGACGACTCGGCACCCAGGATATTTCTCTTTAGATTTTCATAGGCCTTTTCGTCCTCCAAAAATTGAGGATTTGGTTTAAATATATCTGAAATGTATAATTGTGCATTAGGATAAAAAAGGAAACCAAAAGCTATAATGAACGATCAACAATATAAGTTTGTCTAGTATGTACCTAGAGTAGTCTCTGGATCAATCTCGTCCTCCAGAGAAACCTCATGGGTAAATTGATCTTCAACGTCCACCAGATCCAACTCTGGACGGACAGCAGGAAAACCCTGAAATTGAAATTACACAAATCGGTTTAGACAAAGTTAGATTACTCAAATTGATATCACATTATAAGAAAGAAGGGTGAATCAGATGTACTTCAAATTTTTCTTTTCTTATAGCAAAGAGGCCTTCAATCAAAAACTGAACCCTCTTATCAATTTCACCCTCGTGTAAAATCCCTCGAAAGCGCTCGAATATACCTGAGTTTAAAAACAGCAAAAGGTTAAAAAATTATATAAAAAATGGAAGATTTTAATACAATAATATGGTTGTGTTGATAATACAAATTCTAATTAGATTTAGAATTATTTGAAAAGATAACTTATAGTAATAGAACTAAATGGAATTTTACGCAAATTAGAAAGAAAAAAACTGGAACAAAAGCTTCTTTCAATAATACGGAAATCTGAACTCTGAAGTAGAAGACACCCCTCTCAATCTACCAACCTTTACTATTAAGCATGGAACAAAATTTAAATAGAAATTGGAAACATATTGATCAAAATTTGAAAGTTCAATCAGAATTTTCTGTTCTTTTTTCCAACCAGACATCAAAATGCACATTTGCAAGGAATGGAAGGGGTAACAAAATTTCTGGTTTTTTTCTAACCAGATATCAAAATGCGGAATTTAGGCAGGGTAGGAAAGATATGAGAAAAGGAAGCACAATTGGAATTCAGCACGGTAGGATAAAAGAAAAATCACAAGAATGTAGGCATTGTGATACGCAACATGGAAACCCCTAATTAAAACAGAAGCAATCACCCATGTGGGTTAGGGGAACGACAGTGAGAGGAAGGAAAATTTAGCGTGATGCTCCTTTTTTTTGGTAATTTATAAACTAGCACGGGCCACGGGTTCTTTGTTTCCTTTTTTTGTGTTTATGTTCTAGATGAACAGGGAAATAGAAGGCAATCACAAGTACTGGATCGTTGACATTGATATAACTGATAATAGGAGTCGATGTGCTACATGACCCAATTAGACAAGTCTGGATAGTAAAATAAATGGATCTTTGTGCGGCCAGAAAAGGCAAATTTGTCCGGCCCTTGGGCCAGAAAATCTAGGGGGTGCGGGGGCAGAGCCCCACAGTATGGATAAGATCAAAAATCAAATTTTACTGAGGATCCAATTAGCACAGGCATAGCATGTAGGGGCACATACACGGGGCCAAACTGGCAAGTACAGCGGGGACTCCATCACTCCAAGCTCCGGCTCAAGTCTGTCATCGTCTACTACAACAAGGCCAGTAAGGCCAGTAACGGGAGGCACGTCCCTTGCGCCATGCTCATGGATTTGGAACCCGCAACCATAGATTCCCTCATATACAGGTTGTAGGACAAGATCTTCCGCCCGAACAACTTCACCTACGGCCAGTCTGATGGGGAACAATGGGCCAAGGGCCATTACACTAGGGCGCAGAGGTCATCAGTTTTGTCCTCAATTTTGTGTGCAAGGAGGCAGAGAACTGCAACTGCCTCCAAGGATTTCATGTTTCTCGATAGCGATAATAGATTTGAAATAGGGACTCTACCAATTTCCACTATGAAGCACGGATGTGGATACAGGCATGGGTACAGTATGTGGATACAATAATTTTTGAAAATATAGGACACATGTACGGCGTGGATGCAGCAAACTTTTGTGTTTATTTTAGAATTTTAACAAAAAACACCACTTCATTTTAAAAATAAATTAAGCCGATTCAATTTAATTCTCAAATCACATTATATCAGCGAGAGTCTAGAATTTGGGAGTCATGTGGTTTCAGGATTTTAAGGGATCACGTTAGTAGGATGCTCCCTTGGCTGTTAAATGGGTTGCCCGTGTCTGGGCTATATTAAGGTTGTATCCTGCTAATAAAAGATCAGATATGGCTTCAGAAGTATCTGGTACGTATTAGAGAGTAACTAGGGAGTATCAGTATCAGATATATGTGTATTTGATACTGGTTGGGACACCTATTTTAGAGTATCGATGCTTCATAGGGGGAGACAAAAGGATGGGAATGCAATGTTTACCTTTAAAGGAGATGAAATGGATATTGTCTAGATAGAAATCCAGAATAAACCACAATGGATTTAGTCACCAAAACAAGAGGCATGTTAACCTACAGTACCTAACTTAAGCCTTTCAGAGAATGTGGAGGACATCAAAATGCATAAAACTTGCACTTCAACAAGGGAAAGCATCCGCAAGTATCATGTAAAGGTGAATGAACTAGTTTGCAATAAAGAACAAGTAAATACCCATGATTAGACATGGAAATTCATTAGACTAACTCAAAAATTGAAGGAGGTAGAAACAATAAAGAGAAGTAAGATGGCATTTAGCAAAGGGTATGGTGACTAACCTCGAACTGACCTTGGGAGCAACTAGGACAGCCTTGTTGCTAGTTGCTACTTAGCAAAGAGGGTTAAGACGGGAGTTGGTGTCAGGTGCTAAATCCCCATATTTTTTTCTAGTTTTACTTTCGGATATGACTCGGATACAGCATGGATATGGCTCGGATACGACATGGATACAGCATGTATACGACTTAAGAGTATACAATATGTATCTTGGGAGTATCCACTGAGTCTTGGTATCCAATACGTATCTTGGAGTATTCACCGAGTACTTGTATCCAATACGTATCCGATACTAGTACGGCACCTGATTTGGAGTATTCATGCTTCATTGGATTTCCAAGATTGGGGGAGACGTTGGATGGTGATGGATGTAACAGGAGGGGCAGTGCTAGTCGGCAGGGAGAGGAGGTGTGGCAGTATAAGGTAGAGAGGCGGTAGAAGGTGATGCGAAAAGTCAAAGAAAATCAACGTGACGACTACAGGTTATATTACAGTAGAAGAGTTGGGGCCAGCTACAAGGTTATTTGGTAGGGGGCTCGAAAAGATTGGATTTTTTATGAAGGAAGAAGAGAGGAGACGACCATGGGGGGGATGATGCATGGCAGGCGGCCAAGCCAAGTAGAGACGGCGGCAGCCCGCAGGCATAGGCTCTCTCTTTTTCTCCCCTCTCTAGGTTTAGGTTTAGGATCAATGATGAGATGGAGTCTAATGAGATGATTTATCAGATAAAGCTCCATTCCTACATATAGGAGAGGGCAACACTTACAAGGAAGTGGACTCACATACTAATGGGCCAAGTATACTTGGGCATGTACACATAATAAACTAATAACTCTAACAAAAGCCCAATTTAGGCCTGAATTTTGCAAACTGTCATAAAAGTGTGTCATGTGTGTTGAGAAATGTTGTTCCACTGGCTGATGCTACTACATATTGGGTATTTCAGTGATTTTATTTGATTCCCTTGCTTCTAGAAGCTATTTTTCTTGATTCCAAGGAATGTTTCTCATATCCCTAGCCCGTCTATACCTCCTATTCCTACGTCTTCTATATAGATCAAAGAAAACACCAAAAAAACAATGTTCATTTTGCTAGCTAGATCTTTTGAAAATCACATCATCTGAAAACAAAGCGTGTAAGTCTAAAATTATGGTATAATGCATGTAAATCTACGATAGTTTCAAAACTCCCAAGACATATTTCGTAGTTATACATAAAACGGCTTAAAAGGTTATTTTGGGAATGTATTTTGTGTTTAGATCTATATATAGATGACCTTTGTAACCTAAATAAATGATAGCAACAGACTTAAACAATCAATATGAACTAATTTTGATAAAGTTATTAACAAAGCATAGTTTTTATTTTATATCTATTAACAAATAATTTCAGGCCTAAATTAATTTATATATTTAAAAAAATGAAAAGAATGGGCAATGCAATATAATATATATGTGATAATTATAACATGCAATATAAGTAGTTCAGTTAGTACTTAAGACTTACATACTTATTAGCAAGGAAGCACGGACACTTCTAGACAGCCCCCGTGTCCGTGTCGGACACATTTCGGACACGGACACTTCCCGGACACGCCCCAAAACGTTTTGGACACGGCTGGGACGTGTCCAGTTCAATTTAGTTTTTTTCAGCACACCGGACACAGCTGGACACTGCCCGGACACTTCCTGGACACTTCACTACAGCAGATGCTGCTGTAATACCATATTTGACCATGCAAATTTTGAATATACAGCTGCTGTTCATGTCCTATCACTGAGAAAATGTCACATAGAGCTAAGATCTGATCACAATTACAAGCAAATCTGTTGAAAGAAAAAACAATATGTAAAGTCTAAGCACTGAATCAGATACTATGAATCAAATTATGGTCTAATAAGCTGGTTAAATGAGTAATATGAACCTCATATATATAAATATTCTGTAATATACTATATTTACAAAAACTACGTGTTTAGTTTTGTTCTTCACATTATATCTACTACACACACAAAGACACACCTCTACATGCATATAAGATTATATATATAAATATGAATCAAATTATGATCTAATAAGCTGGTTAAATGAGTAATATGAACCTCATATATATAAATATTCTGTAATATACTATATTTACAAAAACTACGTGTTTAGTTTTGTTCGTCACATTATATCTACTACACACACAAAGACACACCTCTACATGCATATAAGATTATATATACATAGATACCTTAATCTGGACAAACTTAAAAATACATTCCAGTTCATACATCATACATCCACACATATTGATATATTAAAAAAACATTTTCCCCTCATCCAATGCCGTGTCCGTGTCCTACATTTTTGAAATTTGCCGTGTCCCGTGTCCGTATCCGTGTCAGTGTCCGTGTCTAGAAACGTGTCTGTGCTTCCTTGCTTATTAGTTATTATTTATTACTTATTACTTAGAAGTTACTACTTAGCTCTTTACTAGTTACTACTTAATATTTACTGACTACTAGTTAGAAAAATGGCTAAAATAAGTTGTAATTTCTAAATTTGAAATTTGTAACTACAAAATTTTGAGCTCTCAGATGTAAATTGTAGTTTAGTAAGTTTGAAACACTTCAAAGAATAAACAAATCTGTTCATTTGTGCACTCAGTCATCAAGACATGGAGATCCATCACGACCTCTAAACAAGTAAACATCTAAATTTATTATAAAATTTAGTGTGTTTGTCTATATGAGTTTGCAAATTTTCATAACTTAATTCCTTCATTACCAACTAGATTGTCATTGGCATCCCTGTCAAAAAAGTTACCTTCACTTACACGTGGGAGACACCCCCCAACACATACCGACGGTGAGATACTAATGCGTATAAATATATGTTGCAAGGAAGAAAATGTCCGATTTCAATGTCGTTTCGGTCATAGTAACAAGTTTGGGATTTGACAATTTTTCGGCTGGCTAGAAAACATCGGAATTCGGAAAAAAATGGGAAAAATCGTGAATAAATCGATAAATTTCGGTCAAAGTTCGGTCAACTATTCGGAAATAATCGAGAATAAGTCGCCTATATGTATATATACATATATATGTATGTATATATATACATATATATATATATGGGATTAAGAGAGAGATTTCACCCCCCCTCTCCCATGCCCGTGGCGGAGGCCGAACGCTCGAAAGGGTGGTAAATCAAGGCGGCAACTGGGATTCGAACCCATATATATAAATGCATGTATGCATCTATATACATACATATATGATAAATGTAACTATTAAGGTCACAAGACATACAATCTTAGTGAGTGAAAAAGTAGGAAAAGAAGTAAAGAATAGTTGAGTAATAAAAATGAACTGCCTGGAGTAGGGGTTGGAGGTTTAGTCTCTATCAGGAGTTTTATGTACATGGTTTGGCAAAAAAGAGCAAGCGGCTTAAAAGTGAAAAATCGTGAAAAGTCAAGAAGAATCATAAAAAAAAATATTTAAATCACGAAAATGTGGGATAAATCGTGAAAAGTCATGAAAAATCGACAACCAGCATATTAATCGTGATGAACATTCTGGAGCCTATAACATCGTAAAAAATCACCAATTTTTCATAAAATTCGAAGACTTGTTACTATGGTTTCGGTGGCCACGGAAATAAAAATTTCAATAAATGTGTTCCTGGCGTTTTGACGGCAAAATAAACGAATTAATTTATGAAATTTTACCAAAATGATCTACTAGTGTAGAGCTACTCAAATATGTAATAATATTTCATATTGGATACATGGGGGTGGGGTCTCGTCATTTTTGAGTGAATGACGACCCTGAACTGTTTCGATGGGGATTTTTGATGTCAATTTTCAATGGTAAAATCAATGAATTAAGTCATTATAGTTTGCAAGCACAATAGATAGACTTAAAGACACAATTTTTTTCAAAAAAATATGCTCTAGGTAGTACATAGTATATGAAAAATAAGAAGAAAAAAAACAATAATCTGCCTGTTTCGAGAGTTTCGTCAGTCTATTTCGATGTTCGATTGCCAAGGAAACATAAATTTCGGTCAAAATTTCAACCATTTCATCAAAATTTTGACCATTGATATGTCGGTTTTTAGATAAGTCTGGTAAAAATCTTGAGTTGATTCGCTCATTTTGGTGTCCCAATCATCAGCAATTTTGTCTGAATTTCCATATATTTTTGTTTCTAGACCATTGGAAACGTCTTCGCAATCGGACTTTCTAATTCTATGCTATTAAGCATAATATTCTTCATGGGGAAGGAATGAAGGGGGATTAGAAAGGGATGGCATGGGATGAGATTAGACAGAGGACTGATATAATTTTCCCATCATACATATAGATGGAACAAACCAAAGGATGGAATACGGTGGAGGTGGGTCGACTTGCGATTGCAGAGGATGGAAATATGGGTTTCATTACCAAGTTGGGTATCAAATCCCCACACCATTGGACTAGAATTTGATTGGCTCCGTCCTGGCCACATTCATGGTCATGTGAATGATCTTGCATGGTTTCAAAAACTATCACTGCTTCAAATATGTCAAACTTTTGGCCTAGTGTGTGTTGTTGACATTTGTACAAGATTTTAGCCAAGTCTTTTGCAAGGAGGTTGAAGGTTGTTTAGTGCTCATCTCCGAACCAAGGCACTTTCATTTAAAGGACTGTTTCAAACTATGCATTCTTGGTTGACGAGTTTCATCTTCTCTTTGATTTCAACTTTCAAGAATAAGAAATTCCATGTAAGATGTAACAAGCTAGAAAAATCTAAAGCATATGATCATGGTGCGCACTTAGAGTAATTACGAAGGAGCTTTTTGGAGATATTGGCATCCAAGATGAATCTTATGGTGGATCATTCTTTCTTTGTAGTACCTAATGGCCTTCCTATTAACTTGTTTGAAAACAGTATGATTTTGGCCCAGGAGGGACCCTTGTCTCCTTTTTAATTTAGACATGGATTACCTTTCATTGTTATTGCTCAAGAGGGATAGAGTTTGGGTCATGCCAGCATTGAACTCTTTAAGTCTTGACTAACTTTTTCAAATCATGGAACAAAATTTTGACCGAAATTGCTAAATTTCAATTGAAATTTCATTTTTTTTTCCATTGGGCATCAAAACACACAAATGCAGGAAATGGGATATAATTTCGTGAGAATTTTGCCAAATATGGGGGAAATTTCACAGCAAAAAGCCCAATCGCGAAATGGCCAAAAACAAAACCTAAATTTTGAGATATTTGTTCCTAGTGTTGCTACTACATCTTGGGTATTTTGGCATTTTTTTAATCTCCTGCTTCTAGAGGCTATGTTTCTTAATTCTAAGGTATGTTTCCCATATCCCTAAACCACTTTTAAATTACCTTCTTCAATTTATACACTCTTCTATAGAGATCTTGAGAAATAATTTGAAAATAACAAAGTTCTTTCTTGAATATATGTATAAATGTCCCATATAACCTAGTTAAAACAAACACTAGACTTAGACAAGTTGTACTTCCTAAGTTTGTGACTTGTAATTGTAAGTTTGAAATCCTAAGTTGTAACTTGAAGTTTGTAAGTTTGTAATTGTCCAACAGATTTGTTCATTTGTACACTCACTCAGCAAGACATGGATCCCGCCTTGACCTCCAAACATATATATTTATTATATAGTCTAGTGTGTTTATGTTTAAACTTTGCGTTTGCAAAATTTTATAACTTAATTCCTTCATCTTACCATTGAAGTTGCCATCACAATTCTGTCAAAATAGTTTAACTATTTCCACTTTCAAATGCGGGGACCCCCCACACATATCCAATATGAAATATGATTGCATATTTGAGTCGATCTTGGCGTCTAGATCGTCCAAGTAAATTTTCATGACTTGATTCACTTATTTGGGAATCGAAATCATTTGTGTCGTAAATATCAAAATTACGGTCAAAATCAATGTTTTAAAAAACGTTAAGCGGTAAGTGTGTGGACTGCACCTTGTAACTGGTTAATAGGTAAGCGGTAAGCGACCGATTTTTGAAAAAAAAGGTTTTGATTATCTATACAATTTTATAAGAAAATTACACACACATGTATATAAATACTAGGATTTTTGGAACCTTTATACATATCTAAACACCCTCAACAACAATACTAAACACCCAAATACTTTATAACACAACTATAAAACAATGATTTTCGCTAAAATATTGAACAATGAACTTGTCACACATAAAACACCCTATAAAACTATAACAATAAGTATTATGTATACATGATACGATAACTATTTTGCTTCACATTACAGCAAACTTATCATTGAGACCTTGCTAACTTATTGCTACATGTACATATCATCACCTAATCATACATTACAGCAGTACAATTAACCAAAGTATGCATTCTAAAATCTATATCATGATAATAGTTACATGTAATTTACTTGGATATACAGCAGTTCCCTATTATTATGGCTTACATACAAAGTATGCATTTTAAATTAACTAAGGCTTATCATAGAACATGTATTGTATATAAGTTTAATATATTACAGTCAATAGTTATTATACTTTAATAATTACTTAATGTTATAGGCTTGCAGCAGTTTTCTTAAAAAAAGACGGGTCTGAGCGGCCAATTAAGCGGGTGATTATGTCTTTGCCATGTATCTTTCCCTTCATTCATCATCCTCCAAACAACAATTCATCAAACTACAAACCACTCAAGTCGTCGGGAAGAAACTAGAAGACATCGTCTCTTCTAGCACTCCTACTCCACAAAGAAAATTAAAGGGATTAGCCTCCAACCTTAGGGCACTTCACATGTCCTAAACACTGTTCATCTGGAACTCATACAGTGTATCCTTTGTGGTTCTCCATTACGGCATGACCACCTACCATAGGGCTCTATCTGCCCCTATTCTAATATGATTAGATATACTCGACATATTTTCTACCATACTGGAAATCCAGACCGATCCCACTTTGTTGTCGATCTGGTGTCGTTTGGAGGCACTTTAGTTGTTGGACCCGGGGCATAACTAAGGAAGCAAGGACACAAACATGGGATATGGCAATTTTAGAAAAATATAGGACACGTGCAAACAATGTTTTTTATTGAAAAAAATAATATGAAACATATATATATATATAGGGTAGCGATCCAGTGAGAAACATCCTACGGTAAAAGCATGAGAGGCATTCGAATAACTACAAATTCTGAACTGTTTTTTAAAATCCAACCGTATAGATGGAAAAGGCATCATTTCATTTACCTTATCACAAAAAATCATTGCAATCGGACATTGTTGGCATGTCCATATGTACAATATACACTTTTTACATCCAACGGTCAGCCTGAAATTCAATATAGAGCGTCGAAAAGTATTATGTTTTTGTGAATGATCTACAAATCAGATGGTGATAAAAATTTGTAGGAAGGTAAATATTAAAGTATACTTGTAATCTATACTGTTGGATTATGAAAATTGGATCTATGTGAGGAGTTATTCAAAATTTCAAATGCCTCTCATGCTCTCACCAAGATTTGTTTCTCGCTGGATCGTTCTCCTATATATATATATATATATATATATATATATATATATATATGAACGAAGTAGCTCGACCGTAAGGGAGAGGGATCTCACCTCCTGGAATGTGCGCTGGCTCAACAAGCCCCTGCATCAAGAAACGGGAGGAAAGGGTTAAGACCAGTCTTTCCCTGCACTCAAGTTCAGTTCCAATCGTCGAGGCGAGGATCTGGCATGGATGTGAATGTGCTTCTAACCACGGAAGCCATCCCTCTGTCCGCATTCTTGTGCCCTTGCACGTTTATATATATATATATATATATATATATATATATATAACAATTGGTAATTGTATAACTACAACATTGAAGAATAACAATAATGGAAGAGGCCATTTCCTTTTGTTCAATACAATTTACTAAAAAGACATACTGAAATACATCCATATTTCACGTATGAGGCTCCAAGTCCAAGACTAGATGCAAGAGTCGAGAAATTGGAGATGAAGGTATAAAATTAACGTCCTTAACTTTTGATGTCACCTTTAAATGGGTGGGGCCATCTCCAGCAAGTGTCCAACGCGGGTCTAGGAAGTGTCCCACTATAATAAAATGAAGAAAAATTGTTGTGCATGACTGGAGAAGTAGGCGTGTCCATGGAATCAAGGTATCCAATTTGTGTCCTGCACATGCACGACGCCTGTTTTGAAATTTATGTGTTTGCTAGGATACAACATATTGCTTTCTGCCAAGTGTCGCCTCGGTACCTTTAACACTCCAACGGACTAACCGAAAAATCAATGTGTCATCTTCCAGATATGGCATGATTATTGCAACCACAGTTGTTAAGGCATGCGTAGGCGGCAAGGCGCCAAGGGTTGCGCCTAAGCACTGCTGTCTTGCCTATAATGCTGCCTTGATCTGTTTTTGTGGGTCAAGTTGTATATTTAGGTATTTTAATGTTCAATGTGACTATCATTATGTACAAAATTAATAGTTTTGCGTGTGTTATGTGCCAAATATGACTTTTAATTAAATCTTATACTCTTAACACATATTTTGATTTTTCTTATTTTACACCTTTAGTTCAGATTCTATCAGTAGTTATGCTATGAAGGGTACTGATTATATTGCTTAATACTTGTTGCTATGACAATAAATATATATTTACTTGTGATCACTCTATTACATTCTTTATAAAAATTCTTTTCTCGTTCTTGATATTGTTTTTAACGGTATTTCATTCAAAATATGATTAGTTACTTTTTTATATAACAAAATATGTATATAACTACATATATAAGCAGAAAATATGTGTATTATGAGGGGGGAAATGTTCATAAAAACCATGACAAATATGTATATATAGGAAAAATTTATATAATTATATTTTTAGAGGTCGCCTAATCGACCGCCATTAAGGCGCTTAAGTGTATCGCCTTGCCGCCTCAACGACCATGGTTGCGACATGGCGTGTTCCTTACGGAATATGGCACGTCAAGCTATTGCCACTGCAATGGGATGAACATTGACTCTGACACCCAGTCTCATATCTAGACATGGGTTTTCCCAACGAGATGGCATGTTCTCCAACTTCCCCTAAAGCATGGAGTGTCCCTATGTTGGTGTTGCATCAAATAAAGATTGACTACTGACACGTGTGTTAGTACCAGAGCATGACGTGTTTGTTAACACAGTAGTTCCTCCACAAAACATGATATGTCCCTATATAGTTCAAGTTATTGTTGTTTATTTCCTTCATTTTGGCTTCTTTTCTTTGATATTATTGTCCCGTATTCATCCATTGAGGTCTCTGACAAATAATCAAGGTTCGTGACGTCGATCAGCGAATCCAATTGTATTCTGAGGGCACATTCTTTTCAAATATATGTAGATTCCTCTTGGAAACTTGATCATCTTATCAAGCTGGCACCTGCTAAAGATGAAACTTTAAATAAATAGAAGGGAGAATACAAGAAGTGTGAAAAGCATGAATTTTTCTTGTTTTCTAGTGGATCCGAAACAGATGTGATCATGTCAAGACAAATCTCATCTTCATTAGATAATGAAGGAAGCTTTATATCATATCGCCCAAGTATATTAAAGCTTCCGAGTTTTCTTATTTTAATAAACATTTGCATTCCTTGTAATTGGAGGATACCTCGTCTTTTAGATCACATTCTAAGCATTTTAAGGGGATCTAGAGACAGGTCAAATGTCTACTTTCCTGAGGTAACTCACCTTTCTAACTACAAAAGCAACAAGATGAGGCACAATGTTATTGGTTCCTTGCAGCTTTACCATAAGGATATTAGGTCGTCCAGCAACAAATTCTTACTTCCAAATTGTTGCCCACTGTAGATGATGGTTACATGTGACTGGCTCAATCAACGAATATTACTGCAGAGGAGCATGTTGCCCTTATTGTTTATGGACGGATTTGTGGCACCTCAAAACATGGCGTGGAAGAGGCCCCAACTCTATAGGTGGAGGGCTTACCTATTCGAGCCAGCGAATTTCGTAACATCTATAAGAGGTCCAATCCTTAGTTATCAAGGCAGGCGCCTAGGTGCTCCATGGGGGTTCTAATACTTGGTGCCTAGAATCTTCATGGGAACTGGGCGGGCAGGGCGGTCTAGGCGGACACCTAGGCAGGCTGGGCAGACATCCTAGGCGTTCTAGGCGTCGATGGATCAAATTTTCATTTCTGTTTTCTTCCCTGTCAGTTCATCCTCAGTCTTGCTAGTTGCTTATACTGCTTTGTTGGTTCTTCTCCTTTTATCTTCTTCCTCCTTTGTCTCCTCTTACTCACATCCTCATCCATCTCTTTCTACATTTTTTTCACTTTTCTTCTCCCCTACTGCTGCTACAGCCTCCTTTTGCATTCCCTTCTTTTTCTACAATCTTGCTTCACTCTTCTACATCTCCTGCTCCAGCTGCTGCTGCTGCTGTGATTTTTTCTTCTCACTTTTTCATCCTCCATCTATTTCTCCTGCTGCTGTTACAATCTCAACTTGCCTTCTATTTAAAAATTATATTTTCTTTAAATCCTCTTTTACATCACATGTACTTCGTAATGTTGCTGATGTTGTTATATTCTATTTCCTTCTTTTACATCACATGTTCCTTGTGATGTTGCAGCTGTTGTTAAAATTTCTTTTCTTTTCTTTCCCATCCTCCATTTCCTCTCTACTGAGTTACAACCTCTTCCCACCTTGTTTTTCCTGTTTTCTTATATTTCTTTTGTACATCTTCTGCTCCAATTGTTATAACAGACTTGCTGATATTACTTCGTTTTCTTCTTCTTCCAACTCCCATCTCCTCCTACTGTTGTCATAGCCTCATTCTGCCCTCTATTTTTATGTTTCCTTTATGGTATTATATGTAGTATAAATGTATAAGAAGCAGCAAATTCACATACTGAAAAAAAAACACCCAGAACACCCGCCTAGGCGGGCTAGGCGCCCCTTAGCTTAAACCCACCGCCTAGGCGCCTTGACAACCATGCTATGTAGTGTGTACCACTAGTGTATATGTATCATGTTGGCTAGTGCTGTATATAGCTGATTTATATATTACTACATTTAGTATTAGCTTAAACCCACCGTCTAGGCGCCTTGACAACCATGCTATGTAGTGTGTACCACCAGTGTATATGTATAATGTTGGCTCGTGCTGTATATAACTAATTTTATATATTACTATATTTAGTATGTTGTGATTGAGTTAATTTTGTTATTTTATACTCATCACATGGTTTATATATATATATATGAAAATTTCTTTAAAATATATTATTTATATACATATACGTGTAATTTTCTACGAAATTATATATGAATTTAGGAACCCACTTTTTCAAAAAGCGTCCGCCTGGCACTCAAAACAGCCACAAGGTGATGTCCACACACTTTCCGCTTTCTAAAACATTGGGTCTTTAAGCCTCCTTGTTCAGCACATCCCATAAGCAAATATTACAAAGCACTCAAGTGATTATAGATGTCTTCAAACTACATCCAAAAAATGATTAGATTGCCCATATGACTAGTAATAAGAGGCTATTTCTCTCTTTGAGGGAGTCTACATACCATCCTCATTTACAATTAGCTAATGGTTCTACTTCTCATGTTAATGGATAGATGTGACAAGCAATTTCAATACACTTAAATTTGTATTATTTGTTCCTAAGTTCCCACTAAACTTGATGTTTGTTAGTAAAATCACCAAAACTTTGAACTATAGTTTAACCTTCTTTCCATATATTCTTTGTATAGGATCTTAGGACAAGGAGATGTTGATGGGGATATGAATTATGAAGTTGAAGATGGTTTGTTGTACTATTTCCCGACATAGTCACCTCCTGCTACTGCAACATTTGCTAAGTTTACATCTCTGCGTCAATGGCATTTATGCATGGTCATCCATCCTTGCAAAGTTGGAAATCTTTATTTCCTAGTCTTACATCTAAAGTTTATAATGATATCATGTTAGCTTGGTAAAAATCATCGTGCGGTGTTTCCTTTGTGAGATAATATTAGTCCTAATTTGTTTTATTTCGTGCACTCTGATAATGGGGCCCTTGTCATACTACTAATTGTATAGGTGTCCTAATTGTTAACTCAGCTGGGCACTAGACGTTTCTTAGGGGGTGCCAAGGGTACGTAGGCACCTTGTCGGGCACCCAATGGTTTCCCGACCGTTAGACTTTTTAAATTAATGTTGATATTCAGAAATTTACAATGGAAAATAAGATCGAGGCTAATGAGATGATTTATTAGACAAAACTCCACTCTTATGATTTATTAGACGATGCAATCAAATATAGAAATCAGAGTTAAGTTCCTCATATCAGGCCTGTTCTTGCCAAATCAGACCTAATTTACCCAAATTTGACCTGATAAGGGCTAAATCAGATCTATTTCAGCCATAACCTTACTCAACTTGATCTAAGTTGACCAAATTCCGACCTAACTTATACTATATTAGCCCTTGAGTGGCTTAATATGGGTCTAAAAAGCCTTTGGCGATTACTTATGTCATCTTAGGGGTTAGGCACCGTGTCCAAAGCCCAGGGCCTAGGTGGTCACCTTTATTTCCCTCCCTCTCCTATATATAGGAGGGTTTGTCCTATAACATATATCAAAGACATTTGTTTTCTACAACATATCTTTAACAGAGTTCGCATAATGTGTCCAAGAGGGCAGTCTTGCATTGAAAATTTTTATAATTGGTCCAGTGTTATTTTATTGTTGCAATTGAAATGAAGATACAAATTCGAGCTCATAGTATTGTCATCAAGTCACAGATTATTCGAGCATCTAGATGCACGTGACAATTACATTGTGTAAGTAGCAAAACCATTGGACTCAACTTCAAGGAAGTTCGGCGAAATTTCGAAGGAACTTCGAACATTGAACATGGGCGATGTCGAATCCCCAATACTTTGGCCTCGTACAAACTTCGATGTCGACGAAGTTGACTTTTTTGTGTATTTCCGTCCCAATATCTCTGAAGTCATCGATGTTTCCTCAAAGATGGTGAAGTTGGGCGAAGTAGGGACGAAGTTGTGATGGCCCAAAACATTAGTATTAACTAGTGCCATGTAGGCCATATAAGGCATAAGTGTCGCCTCCAACCCTTTTCACAACTTCTTTTATGTTCGTTGGCTGCCACTCTTTCCTAGAGAGGGTGTTGTAACTTGTAACTACTAGTTGATTGTATATTGTATATAATACATATGGTGAACTGTATTTGTATATTTGTATTGCACATTTGACCCTTGCAAGCAACACATTGTATTATCAGCCTACCTAGGGCTAGAGAGTTGAATCGTGTTTTTGTGTTAAATTAACATATATAAGATAGAGGTACGACAAAATTAAAAGTTTCCGATAATTGTTTCCTTCAAATTCATAACATTTTCTTCAAAATATGGCCTCGAAGTTTATTCAAGTTTACGTCTAAGCTTCCTCGAAGCGAAGTTTCCACAAACTTCCACTTCCACACCTGGCGAGTCGACACGAAGTCGAAGTCCTGCACAACAACAAGACCATTACTGACAACATGGCACGTGGTAACTTTTGGACGACACTGAGATGTGTGGCAATTGGTGCATCCATGACCCCTCAAAACCAAGTTGGATCTAATGTTGCACGGGAAAGGACACAGCCCTACGTGCAGTGCAACGGCCTTATATGAACATCATCGTGCCATCTTCTCGATACACAGCCTTGTTGCAGCACAATTGCCTGGATTTCAGAAGGGATGTATGTCTGTCAATATGGAAGATGAATCTAATAAACATCTCTTTCTTATCTGCTCCTTCGCCTTATTGAACCATAGAGTGACGTCGAAAGGACAAGATATCATTCTAGTAGATTAGCAAATTACAAAATAAATTATCAACCTCGGTACAACAAATCTAGGTGAAGTTTGCAATATGTGAGTTTATCCTGTTGCAAGTACCTCCTATTCAACAATGCAACATTAGGAGGTGTAACGACATGAGAATGGACTTTGAATATTTGTTCATTTAGAACTCAGGTTGAGATGATAGCAAATATTTTTGTATGTATTTTGTCTTTCGTGTTGTGTTGCCATTATATCGATGGGCGGTAAAATGGATAGTTGTACTTAAGAGCATCATAGGGGCCTAGTGTTCATGAGGAGTGTGGTGTTGCAGCCACTCGATAATCCTTGCCCACATTAGCATGAAACCTTTCATTTTGCTCCACGACAACGAATCTACTAAAAGTTTGACTCCCTCTTCATCCAACCATCAAAATTCATAAACCTTCAATAGGGCAAAATAGGCAATGTATACCATTCACAAGGCCACAACCTTGTCGGATACCTATTTAGGCTTCACAGCTCAGCCTCAATCTACATGAGAAGCAATACAAGAGTACCAAAACTTAATTCTTTTCGTGCTAACAGATAAATTCCATCACCCCAAAGGTCACAGATTATTTAATTCCACCACTAAAACAAGAACCCATTATTGAATGAGCCCAATTGATTACTAATAAAATACCCAAAGTATGCCCAGTGAGCTAGAGTTGTTAAAGAGCATCTCTAATACCCAAGACAAATTATAACGGTGGCACTCAATCTTTTACATCCAACACCACCAAACAAGTATTGTTGAGCCACATATATGACAATTCCAAAAACTGCAACAACATCCTGAATCGGATGTACTTCGCAGAATGGTGATATCTATTCAAGGAATTTTGTCTTGCTAAATAACACCCTTTTAATGATATCACCTCTCATGACCATTACTTGTAATATTTAAAATATGTAGAAGCAAATAGGCTACATGAGTTACATGTGCTTAGCTAACCTTAAACCTAATTCTAATACCTAACAAATCCATTGCTTCAAGGTATAGAGCTTCCGCTCTAGTCAGCCTATAGTCGTGACCCATCGTGTTGGAAGAAGTGACAAAGTTATTCAGACTTCTCTGGAAAAAGGTTACACTCGTAATTCAAACCTCTCAGATAATTCCGTATGTGATTGAAGACGAACAAGTAACCAGAGAAGGTAGATCTAGGAGCAAGAACATATGTACTCCCTTCAACATTATAATGCATACTTGTCCTATAAGAACGAAATTTTCGAAATCTAGTCACCTTTGAAAGATTTGAAAAGCGTGAAACGGCCAAGACCAATCCTCCCTAGGAACTTAAGCACGAAGAGGCCAATCAATCGGACGCTTTTCGGAAAAGAAGCCAGTGTAGCAAGAAATACATATATTTCATTTGTAATACTCAATTACTAAAGTATCAATTAACCACTCAATAAACAAGAATGGGAATAAAATTTATTAAAATCCAGTAGGTAAAAGTAAATATACTAGTACTCATAATACATTTAAATATATATGATATGGTGTGAATTTTGTTAATAACTTATTGTTTTATCTTTACCAGTAGCAAATAATTATTAGATTTGATTAGGACATCCTACCATACATTATAGTAATCAACCAATAAATATGCAATTGTTCATATTGTATAAATAGCCATTTACAATATAACAATACCCATAATATAGCAAAAATGATTTAAATAGTAGTCCTATAAGATTTACGGTACACTTTTGTGATACTTGTATTGTCATACAAGTACTCTCAAGATCCAAACATCTCTCTATTGTGAAATCAATATAGTAACTATAGAATATAATCAATTAGATAGAATAAAGTAATACATTAGTCAACTACAAGTGAAATAATAGCACTATACGGGCATTTTCTTGGGACATTCATATCTTATATATGTGCATGCAAGGAAGAAGATATCAACGATATCGTCGATATATCGGTCGATATCCCGATATCGACACCATCTGCCATCGATTCACGCAAGTCTGTCGTTAGGCTCGCAAAAATCGGTAAACCGGTCGATTTACCGGTAAAACCGGCCGACATCGGCGGTTTTTGAAGGTTGCAATGCAAATTTTCCCACTTAACGGCGGTATCGGCAGTATGTCGCCCCGACATACTGACAATTGCAATCTTGCATCTCCAACTGCTGCTGGAGTGAAGCAAGGAGATTTTGGGCGATTTCTTTCCTTGACTCAAATCAGCCCTAATCAAGGTATGTTTTCTTAATTTCTTTCATTCTTCATCATTTCCAACCCCTCCCCTCTCAATTTCCTTCTATTTTTCACCATAAAAGCTATCCAAAAATCTCTAAATACACCCAAATCTTAGATCTACTTCAAAAAAAAATTAGGATTAATGCTATTTAACAATAGATCTATGATTATATTATGTAGATAATGTATCACTAGATCTACTACTCTTAATTAATATTGTCAGGTGAACATCGAAGCATACTCTGGTGATGGAGGGCATACATAAAGTGGTGGGCATACTACAGTTTTTCCTATTGCTGGTGTTCCATTACAACCTCCTTTTCCTCAACCCCAAGCTCCTCAAACATGGGCACCTCCTCCCGCTTCTTCATTTTGCAAAGATTGGGATGATAAGGTATGTCAATCTTGAAGTGTATGAGGAGCACGTTGTTTCATACAACAAGTCTTATAGAGCTTTGATGACATGGAGGCAATATGTGGAACAACAATATCCATATCAGCAACGCATGTATAGTAAACCAGCATGTCACTCAACATACAACTGATGTGAGTTAGTAATTTACTATGTTGTTATATGTTTGTTGTAAATTGAATATTATTGCATAAGTGTGTAAACATGAGTTTACGGATTGTTCTAGTAAAAATTCATATCTTAATTCTTATATGTTGTCATCAAAATCTCCTAAAAACAGGATTTATTCCTTACCTCCCACATGATTGACCCCCCCCACCATACCCAATATAGAATTTTATTGCATAAAACGTTGCATCTAGGTGTTGAGACCACGCCTGTAAAATTTCATGATTTAATTCGTTCATTTAGGCGTTGATAAGGCCAGGATTGCATCTGTCGATATTTCCGTCGGTATACCTGTAAATATCTATTTCCACGTCGTCGAAACGGCGTCAGTATCGGTCATTTAATTCCTTGTGTGCATGACATCAAATGAAGAAGTTTATTTTCTATATATTATTGTCGTCTGCTCTTTTTTTCACCAAACCATGTACACAGAACGCCTGATATACACTAAACCTCCAACACCCCACTCTCCCAACAGTCCATAATTATTGTGCAACTATTTTTTAATTTGTTTCCTACTTTTTCACTCAATAAGATTGTATGTCTAGTGACCTTAATAGTTACATTTGTATCTAATAGGTATGTATATGCATACATACATATATATGTGTACACATATGTGTACATATATGTATATGTGTGTATATATATACATATATAGACGACTTATTCTCACTTATTTTCGAATAGTTGACCGAAATTTGACCAAAATATATTGATTTTTTTCAATAATTTTTTCGATTTTTTTCTGAATTCCGACTTTTTCTAGCCAGCCGAAAAGTTGTCGAATCCCGAATTTGTCACTATGGGGCCCACGCGGTTGCTTTTAAATCATTGTTTGTTGTCATAGAAGAATCAACATCTAGGTACACAAAAAAAAGACTATAATTCATTGCAAGTATCATGACAATTTTCATCAATATCAAGTTCCACCACATGGTACTAGATTTATTTTTCACAAAGAAAGGTGGCCTAACATTTTTTTACAATGTTAAGAAAGCATTTCTCTTTGGTATAAATCTAGTTGATTAGGTGAACAAGAGCATTCATCCAATAATCTAGAGTATATTATAGTAACAAAGTCCTCTAATTTCTAAACTTGGTTTCAGAATTTGTAGCCTTTGTAAAAAAATCTCGAGTAACTTAACTACATTAACAAGAGACGGATCTGAGATTTTGTCCATCTTCTATAAATTTTATACTAAAACATGCTTCCTCTTATATGCCTTATTTTGGTAGTAAAGTATAAGAATGTGTGTAGTATTAAGTTGCAAGTTTCCATACTTACTTTAAGATAATGGCCATAACCCATTCAACCTTTGATTCCCACTCCACAAAATTAGGGCTACAATCCGAGCTTCGTCAAGCACATTATCCTAAAACCACCCGAAAGGCTACAAATGTTGTCCTAAGCTTTGATTCTGCAAACTTATCATACTTTGTGGGTGTAACCTTCTACTTACCAAAAGATGGCAATTCGAAAACCAAAGAGAACTTATACTCTTATAGTGCTTATGTCTTGGCTATCTGAAGCAGTGGTGGACATAGCACAATTGAAGTTCAACATGTCATACTAAGAGAAGTTCAAATAGCTAAGGCATAAGTTCTCTTTGTTTTTGCAAACTTGTCATACTCGTTTCATTGCGCTTATCTAAGAGGCTTAGACAAGCACAGAAAAAGCATTGAAGCAGTGGTCGACATAGCACACTTAAACCTATTAGACACTCCAACTTCTTATAAAATATATTTTTGTGCATGAAAGTAGACTAGCCCCATTGGAACTCTCAGTCACAACCGTTATTGACTTCGATCTTCCTATTACGCCATGCATAGATCCAAGAGATCCTCCACCCTTTGTCCTATCTCTTGTGTTATTGGCCCTACAGCCATGGCTATTTAGGTGCCTAGCACAGTCTCACAACTTGAGATAGGAGAGGTGTGCAAGGACTATGGTTGTTGAGAAGCATGTATTGACATGTTAACTACCATTAGGGAAGTCAACTAGGAAACTAGGTGGGCTTTTTTATAGCGAGGGATGCTACCTCTCTTGGACATTATATACTAGAAACATGCCGAACTGGACTAACCCACTACAACCCAATGCAGCTATTGGATTGGCGAAAACAAAGCTCAAGAAAGGGGAATTGATTTTTGAACGACCAAACTCACAGGTAGGCAAACCAGCTTGAACACAATACCAACATGCAACACAGGAGCCCCACTAATTTGTTGTTTATAATATCAATCCTAATATTTTAGAAAAAAATCCACCCTACAAGAGCTTCCCTGGTGAGTTAAAACTATAAGCTCCTCTTTAGGGAATACACCCCCACCAAAAAAAATTGTCCTTTTATAATGATATTATTTAAAATAAGTAAGTCAGTTGATCAGAACTAGCCAAGAACGGAAAAACAAGGAACGAGGTATTCAATTTTGACATCATTTCATGGCCCATGAACAAAAAGATTAAGCAAACTCAATTTCAACTTTTGAGAAATCATTCTTGATCGTTGTTGAGATTTTTTACACCAAAAATAAGTATTTGAATTGTTTTTTGATAAAATATTGTATATATTTTCTATACGTTGAGCATAGTTACACACAGAAATAATGATTTGAATACATTAAACTGTAATCCTGTATGATATTAAGAGTTTCGTTATTATCAAAATGCCTGAATGGGTTTTATGAAACAAACAATAGTAATGCACAATTTTAAGAGATACAAAATATATGCATTTATTGTAAGGCAAACATGGTTGCTAGAAATATCTGTGAAACATTACTATTTATGTCTATAATCTGATTAATTCTAAGATTTTTCACAAATTTGTATTATTAGTATAAGGAACAATAGTTTGTCTAAGGTTTGTCAAAACTCCACGACTATGTGAGAAGTCATGATGGGATTCGTGAAAAAATTTGAAACAGATCAAAGCATCAACACTTAGCTAAAAAGTCTCAAAAATCATTATGCTAATACAAGGCTTTTATTATATTGGCTCCATAAGACGGAAAAAAATGTGAAAAAATCAACTGCTTTGTAGAGCTCATTGCTCAAAGGGATCAAGTAAATAACAACTGTCATGGCTCAATTGTTTAATGGGAAAGATGACAACAAATCATCACCATCTTGTCTCAAGAAACATAAAGCAACAAATGAAAAATATGGGATCACATCGAGGAATAAAGCATGGAGACGATATTAAGCCATATCATGACAGAATCATTACGAAACATGCATAACGACGGATCAAAGGATGCCATTTCACACGTGGGAGTTTAATTTGAAGTAAGCCATTGAGTTATTTGTCAAGATCAATATCTACATTGGACAGTGCTCAATGACCAGCTATTTATAAAGCTTGAATGTAATGCCTGATAAATCACACCAAAACTATCATATCAACCAAAGTCGTGAAACAACTCATAATTATACTTTATGTTGGCATGCATCGAGAAATATTCAGAAGTGATTCATGACATGATTCTGGAAAACATGTAAGAAATGATGAAACGTGGTTTTCATGTGTAGTAAACTATAAAAGATATAACCATATTATTCAAACTACTATTTCGAACTTGGGTTCTATTATTCAAATGGATGGCGATGTTCAAGAGATGTTTTTACAAGTTCATAATAGGATGGTTGAAATGGAAGAGTGCAATTGAATTACCATTGGAACAAAAGATTCATGTCAAATTAATTATTAAGTTTTACATACAAATATATGACCATCCGTGCTATATGGGAGTGAAAGTTGGGTGGTGAATAAACAAGGTCTTAACAAGATGAATTTGGCCAAAATACATATATTGAGATGGATGTGTGGGAAGACGAGGAAAGATTGTTTTAAAATGATTATATCAACTATAAAGTGGGTGGGGAGTATTGAGGATAAACTGTGTGAGGCTCGCCTGAGATGGTATGAACATATGCAACACTAACCAACAAATGTGCATATTTGAAGCAATGTTATTGAGTCTACCACAGTTAAAAGAAAATGAGCCATACAGAGCTAAATTAACCTGGGAAGAGCTTACGAGAGATTTTGAATCTTTACATCTTGGTCAGAATGTGACCAATAACAAAGTTAGTTGGAAAAGAAGGATTCATGTAGTTAACTCCAACATGGTTTGGATGAGGCTTAGACAATGACAATGATGATGAGTAAAACTAGTCAACTACAAAGCCTTGAGATCGGACTACTCAGCATAGACTAAGATGCTATAGTGATATATCATATAATTTGCAACTCATGCATGTCACGTAGATCAACTATAAGAGTATTCTCCGTGAAAGGAGGCTAATACACAAAATAAAGGTGAGTTATCACATGATTCTCATGGGTGTATAGTACAACCTAGAAAGGCAATAGGCATATTAAGTAAATATGAAGCCTAGGGATGAACTACTTGGCATAGATTCAGATGTGGCAGTGAGAAGTCACATTATCAAGCATGATATGTAGATTAACTATAGGAGCTATTTTGCATATATGGAGGCTAATGAAAAAGGTATATAGTGAAGACATCTTCACGTTGCTCTTGATTGGAGAAAGTTTAAGATGTGATAACTTATTATACCATTTGATAGAAGGGAAAAACTGTATCAATTTACATATCAGTCTGACGCACAAATATTGGTCAAAACTTGTATAACTCTAATTAGAGACACCCCTTATAGATAATGGTAGATATGTACAGACAATTAGCTTGTAACATCATACTATGTGCATTCGTACTAGGCTAGATGAGCTACAAGGCACGTTCAAGAAGATATATATTCAGTTGTACTAAACAAAAAAGAATCTACTCACAGAGATCAGGGATTTACGATGCAGAGGCTTTCAACGACTCACAAGATGTTAAAGGGCTCTCATAATGTGAAACTACCTCGCAAACGAAATAAGATTAAGACCACTGCAAGCGTAGTTATATCATTCAGGAAACTGCAAGCCCCTTGTCATAATCCCAAATATCAAACCACTTCTCCTCTTGAAGAAAACAAATGTAAAACATTTATTGCAAGTTTATAACAGTTCAATACCCATCTTAATGGTTAACGAGTCTTCATTAATGAAAAATTTGGTGTGACACAGGTAAGCTCTGAACCTCTGAATCATCAAGGTGTTCTTGTTAGTGATTGTTAGTGATCTAAATTTAACATTATTCATTTTAAAAACACAAAATCAAGCACAAATTTATCCAAAAACAATAGTTAGCCCTCGCAATATTAGCATATGGGAACAGTGGTGTGTGCAGATAAAACTACATACATTCTCTAGGTTTCAGTTTAAGTTTCATAAATCAAATTCTTTGTTCACCAGTTCTGTTTAAAAGCAGACAATGTCTGGCATCAGAGAAACCTATTTGCAAATAAAATGTGACTTAACAATTTCCCGCTAAACAAAAAGAACTAAATCAAATAACTTGAACAATTTCCCGCTAAACAAAAAGAACTAAATCAAATAACATGTAACTTGAATAATTTCCCGCTAAACAAAAGGAGCTAAATAGAATACCATGTAATCCCTGTGGAGAAAGGTCCTGAAGCAGCGAACCACATTCTTTGATGAATCCAACAGCTACCTGCCATTTATTACCACATAAATTTAAGAATCGAATGGTTAGAATAATGTCAGAAAAAATATTAGTGCAGAAGAATCAGCCTAACTGGATAGGTAGAGAATACATATTACTGCTATACCTCGACACTATCATCCGTAGGTTTCTCTAGCAGCACAATCAGGAGTTGCAGAGCTATAATTTCATGCGCCACTTGTTGGTTGACAAGATGAGCAATAAACTTGGTAGCAGCAAGCAACTGAGGCTGAAATCATAAAAAGATAAGGGTGGGAGTATTAGGGTGTGAGACGCTCTCGGTTCAGGCAGAGTGCAAACAATACATATTGACATGACTGCATGTGTTTTTGGTGAGTCAACATAATAGTGAAACCTCGGATGCATATTTTATTAGATAAAAGACTCGGGAGTCATGGCAGCAAATACCTTATCATTCCTCTTGTAAGCCCTTTTGAGCTGCAAGACAATCCTGTTGAGAAGGAGCTTTCCAACATCTGGGAACTTAGTATTAACAACAGCAACAAGAGCGGCAAAGACATCAGTGAAGCCAGGAGAAGCCATCTGCGACTTCATGCAGGACCTGCAGAAGAGCCCCCTTCCTCTAATAAGGTTCTCAGCGAAGAGCTCAGGAATAATGTTCTTGATATTTGTGGCATTGACCTTGTTGACAAGTCCATTTATGCTCTTCCGGAGAGCATCCCAGCTCATGCGCTGGTAAGCCTCACCGCTCTTGTCCTGTACCTCCCTCATCATCCGAGCCAATTTGAAGGGCGGGATATAGACTCCACCACTACGGCCCATGTCTGGCAAGGGAGGAGGTGGAGGTAGCTGCTCAGCAGAATCAGGTGGATTACCAGTTATTCCATCCTCCATCGTGGTTGTTTTCGCTTCTCCATTAGGTTTTGCTTTTTCATCCCTTCTCACTCTGTCCTCTCGGTCATGGCGGTTCAATCTCTCCTCCCGGTCACGGTGCCACCTGTTATCTTCCTTACCTCTGGACCTCCTAGGAGGGCTATTTCCTTCAGAGTCACTAGAGCTTACGGTCCGTTCTCGCCGCTGACGAGTAGCTTTCCCTCTGCTTCTACGAGGAGAGCTGTCTTCTTCAGAATCACTGAAGCTTCTGGACCGCCCTCGTCGTCGATGATCAACTTTCCCTCCACTTCTTCGAGGAGGGCTATCTTCTTCAGAGTAGCTGGAACTACTCTCCTGTCCTCGCCGCCCTCTTTCTTTGTCTCTTTCTTGACGACTAGGGCTATCTTCTCTTCGCTTCCTTATAGTGTTCCTGACATCAGAATGCCGCCTGCGGTCATTGTGTTTATCCGTTGATTTCCGAGGAGGACTGGCTTCTCCAGATTCTGTGGAACTTCTGGAGTGCTCTCGCCTAGGGCTATCTTCTGTTGGTTTGCTTATAATGTCCCTGCCATCTGAATGCCGCCTGTGGTCACCATGTTTATCCATTGATTTTTTAGTAGCAGCTCCTCCAGATTCAGTAAAATTTCTAGAGCTCTCTGGTACTGCTCTTTTTTTACCTCTTCCTTGCTGACTAGGGCTATCTTATCTTCTCTTGGTTTGCTTATATTCTCTCGTAGCGGTCGTCGTCGTCGTCGTCGTCGTAACGTCTACCCATCAGCAGGGAATCGGTTATGAGGAAGAAAGCCTCGTCGTCGGCGGCAGCAGTAGGTGATCGAGCCACAGCACTTCGAACCCGTATCCCCCCTCCCGGCTTCCAGGCGCCTGAGCGGGAATCAAGATTGGGGGAAAATAGAAGAAGAACCCTAGTAAAGCGTAGAAGAATCTGAACCGCAATGGGGATTAATGCCCCGTTTTGCAAAGCGGCCGGTGCAGATCGGAAGACGCGGGCAGCCATTTAAAAGGGTTCGGGCAGTTCACACGCTGCCGTAACTAACACCAGTGGACTGCCGCCCGAAAACAACTGAATAATTAGGATATACTATACAATCCTAGCGACCAGCAGCGGCAAAACCCACCACGTCAATTTGACGCAGTGGGAAGCGGCTGGCCGAAACGCTTTGCCGAACAATCAATTAGTCCGACTAATTCTGAGAAGCAGGGTTACTGTTGGACACTTGGACCGCTGATTCCATTTGCAATGGACCCGTGTGAAAGTCGGCTCGCGTTGGACAATGAAGAATTCTTGATGGGTTGTTTTAGACTTTTTGCTGCTATGTCAATTGAAGACGGAGTTGTTACAAAACCGTCGTATTTTTCTTTACTAGTGAAAGTACACGTGCACATACACGTGACATATAAAAAAGTTTTTGGAATTACAATAGAAAAATATCATAATGTTAATATTGTTAAATAAGAAAAATTGAACTATTGTTTTTATAAATAATAAAAATATATATTTATTTTGTAACTGAAAGTTCATTATGTGAAAAAATTATGCAGGTGATGTGACGCGTCTGTTTTTCCATCTAAAATTGAAGTTTAATGAGATCATCCTCATACGAACAATCAAAGAGAGGTGGACACCTGATTGGAGAACAAAATATGAGTTTAATTATTTAATAAGAAATAGGAAATAAATAAATAATAAATATTATAGTACAATATCTCACTTATTATAAATGCATGTGATCACTTTCTGGTGATTTAATCCTAAGGATTTTATAATTTGATTTCGAACCTATCACATATGAAAAAATGATAAGTGTAAATATTCAAATAATTTAATAATATAATCGTATATGCAGTAAAAATACTTACAGTTCTAGTGATTATTTTAGCAAAATGTTGTGTTTCAACTGTAATTATTGATGATTTTGTATTTGTTGTCACACGAAGCTTTGAAATGACTTTTGATGTAAGTATATACAAATGACAATCATAAAAAGATTGTATCGTAAAACACAACTGGGAATATAAATTATATGGAAAACAAAAGTATCAATTTCGATTTTAAGATAGATACAAAACAAAATCAAAAAGTAATGTTGTGTTCGATGTCAAATAAAAGACTAATACATTCTTGCTTAATATCTAAGGGAACTACATCTAAGACTTTAGCCGTTTGCTTCATTGTTGTTGGCGTCCCTTATGATTCTTGAAAAAACGGTTGGGCATCTTGTGCGTTAACATGAAAAAACAATTGATTCCATTTTGTCTTTGATAATATGATATCCACCATATCTTCACCATTTTTCTATATTATTAGACCAATTTAATATTAATACATATGTAAAGTTCTTCAATATTATATGTATATGTATAAAAATATGGAGTACGTGTGAGTGGATATTGTTTAGCTCTACAGCGGTATAACTAAGGAGATGATGTGCAACTGTGTCAAATAATGTTAATTTAATAGAATCAAAAGCGTCCATGACTTCAACTTTCATAATGTACCTATAATCAACAAAACGAAATATTAATTTACAAGATAATTATAATATATAGATGTATTACATGATAAAAGAAGGTAAATTGTCTGAGGACACTATCTTTTGCTCCACATTTGGGGCAGATCTTGCCTTGACCATTTTTATCATATACTTTCTTGCTACACCTCACACATGCATTGTACCAAAGGGTTCGATCACGGTAAATATGTACAACTGCAGCCTGAATTTCATAAATTTGATCCTAAAAATATTCAACATGTTATTTACATATTATATAATTTAAGTATTTGTATAAGTTACAAACATTGAGGTATCTTACTTTGCGTAGTGTCCCACTCTGTAGGGATTCATGTAAGATGGAAAGATTGATCCTTATTGCCTCTATATTCTCTTTTTGCATGGACACATTTACAAGTGATGAAGAATCAACACTACTTTCAGACAACCTATCGAATTTATAGAATTTAATTTAGAAAGAAATATATTTATGATCTACCGTTTGAATGTGTAATATGAAAACGACTACCTTGACTTCATTTCATCAACTCGTGGCAATGGGGGGTTAAAGAGAAGTCTTGTTGTGTAAGTACTTGACAGGTATAAACCTATAATTATTATTGAATTAATATAAAATAAGTCTCACAAATAGAATTAAATTTATTGCTTGTGTCTTACCTTGGAAGCATCGAACTTGCAATCTAGTAATAACAACTATATTTCTCATTTCATATTGTGCTTTCAAGTTGTCATGTGACATCACAGCTATTTCACCCCACAATGAGCACCTAGCCACAGTGTGCCTAAATACCATAAATATACATATAAGTGTTAGTAAATGAATACTTTGTTTTAGTGATTGAGTAATTTAAATAATTTATATTTATTACATTTCGTTTTGTAATATGATGTCACACTTGACAACCTGTTCACCAGATCTCTTCGTAATGCTTTGAATATCATCAACATTGGTAATCATTCCAATGACATCTGTGATTGACATAGAAGACTTTATGAATATTATAAAATGATATTATAAATGAAATTAAAGTAAAAATACATATAAGAAATGTCTTCTTATCTTGAAGACCCTAAAAGTAATCAAACTCAGTAAACTGAAATGAGTAAACATGTATTTTTTTGCAATCTTCAGATGCTTCAGCAACACACACGTGCCCTTGTACGTGTCTTACTATAAATGTTGAATTCCTATTAGTAAATTTATAAGATAAAAAAATTTATATGTATATTTTTGAAACATATTTATTGTATTCTTTAGTATAAACATTATGTTAATATAAAACACTATCTTCATATAACCACATATTTGTTGCTTGAGCTTCTGTGAAGGTATTTTTGTAAAGCTACACTCGTATCTTTATAGAATTTAAACGATATATTTTTTTGCAAAACATATTTGATAAGGTTTTGTCATCCAGAAAGGATTGAGGGTGCAACTTGTTGTCCATATACCTTCCACCTCAATGTAATTGATGGCTCTATGATGTTTTATATTAAAGAATACAAATAATATATTTGTAAACTTATACTCTTGAAAAATTAATAAATGATTTTTTTATTTTTCGAACACAACAACAGAGGTTAGTTGCGGAGGGAGTTGTTGAGGGTGCATTCAAATGTTTGGAAATGTGTTGAGGTGTAAAAGTAGGTCATTTAGTGGGGAGACATGTGAGATTAAAGTTAGTAAAAATAAAAGAAAAGAAGAGAAAAATTGTGAGAGAAAGAGAGTGAGGGAAAGAGGAACATTTCAATATTGAATTTTAATAAGCTGAAAAGGCTAGAATGGCATGCACTTGTATTTATTCCAAAAAAATTCTCTTTTTATAGTAGTATAGATATTAATTATTAAACAATTGAAATGTTAAATATTAATTTTCTTAGAAAAGCCCGGAAGCATTTTTATTCGTCTTGCCTTCCTTTTGCAAGTAAATTCACATCAACATTTCACTCGCTAATATTGTTTGCAAAATTAAATGAGATAGAACCATTAAAAGAACTCTAAAATAATTTGACTATCAAGCATCAAAGCTAGGTTGACATAGCGGAACACTCTAAGCATGTTTTTAAATGATACACGAAAAGCATATCCACAACTCTATTCTTCTCTCTACCAAAGTAGTTCACCTTCCAATTCAACCTCCCCATCATTTCAATATTCAACAAAATGTTAAATAGTAGTTTTTATCCAACATATTTATGATTTAGTGATTTAACCAAAAATATAGAATGTCTCATATATATATATATATATAGCAATGTTTTTTTTTGTGAACCCAGATCAACTATATATAGCAATGTTAGTTCAGATATTAACAAAATGAATAGGGAATTGAATGTTAAGCTTGGGCGAACTTAGTAGCCACAAGTGTACATCCAAAATTGACAATTCATTATCAGGTTCAACATTATTTTAAAACTACATGTGTAAAAATTACTCTTATAGACAAGATATTTTTCGATATTGAGCAAAACTCTAGTAAAGAATCAATGTTTCAAATGTCTTATGAAATATGTGCATAAATAAATAACATCTTAATTTGGGGAAAAAGGTGATCTACCCACTATATATACATAACGCTGCCATAATTAAGCATATGTTGGCTGAATTGGATGTTCCATGTAACCATATTGTTCAAAGTAGCATGCTTATCTTTTGAGTTCATCGGCTTAAAATTAGTAATGCTTGAACCAGATCTTAATAAACTCATGATCAATGATAGGTGCAGGTTAGAGGATGCTCAAGCTGAGCACCATTTTGGAATTGGTTATCTGTTATAGAATGGCCTGAAGATGCCATATTATATCCCTAAATATAAAATCAAATTGAATAATGAAGCTTATGAAAATGATAACTCACACAAACCATAAAATCTATACATATTTGTCTAATATTTAGAACCTATCTCGAGATGTCTTTGTAGGGTTTTAGGGGAGGCAGGGAAGGCAGCAGAAACAAAAATTTTCTCCTCCCGAAACCCAGAACAAGGAAGTGTTGAGGGTGCATTCAAATGTTTGGAAATGTTTTGAGGTGTAAAAGTAGGTCATTTAGTGGGGAGACATGTGAGATCAAAGTTAGTAAAAATAAAAGAAAAGAAGAGAAAAATTGTGAGAGAAAGAGAGTGAGGGAAAGAGGAACATTTCAATATTGAATTTTAATAAGCTGAAAAGGCAAGAATGGCATGCACTTGTATTTATTCCAAAAAATTTCTCTTTTTATAGTAGTATAGATATTAATTATTAAACAATTGAAATGTTAAATATTAATTTTCTTAGAAAAGCCCGGAAGCATTTTTATTCGTCTTGCCTTCCTTTTGCAAGTAAATTCACATCAACATTTCACTCGCTAATATTGTTTGCAAAATTAAATGAGATAGAACCATTAAAAGAACTCTAAAATAATTTGACTATCAAGCATCAAAGCTAGGTTGACATAGCGGAACACTCTAAGCATGTTTTTAAATGATACACGACAAGCATATCCACAACTCTATTCTTCTCTCTACCAAAGTAGTTCACCTTCCAATTCAACCTCCCCATCATTTCAATATTCAACAAAATGTTAAATAGTAGTTTTTATCCAACATATTTATGATTTAGTGATTTAACCAAAAATATAGAATGTCTCATATATATATATATATATATATATATATATATATATATATATATATATATATATATATATATATATATATATATATATATATAGCAATGTTTTTTTGTGTGAACCTAGCTCAACTATATATAGCAATGTTAGTTCAGATATTAACAAAATGAATAGGGAATTGAATGTTAAGCTTGGGCGAACTTAGTAGCCACAAGTGTACATCCAAAATTGACAATTCATTATCAGGTTCAACATTATTTTAAAACTACATGTGTAAAAATTACTCTTATAGACAAGATATTTGTCGATATTGAGCAAAACTCTAGTAAAGAATCAATGTTTCAAATGTCTTATGAAATATGTGCATAAATAAATAACATCTTAATTTGGGAAAAAAGGTGATCTACCCACTATATATACATAACGCTGCCATAATTAAGCATATGTTGGCTGAATTGGATGTTCCATGTAACCATATTGTTCAAAGTAGCATGCTTAGCTTTTGAGTTCATCGGCTTAAAATTAGTAATGCTTGAACCAGATCTTAATAAACTCATGATCAATGATAGGTGCAGGTTAGAGGATGCTCAAGCTGAGCACCATTTTGGAATTGGTTATCTGTTATAGAATGGCCTGAAGATGCCATATTATATCCCTAAATATAAAATCAAATTGAATAATGAAGCTTATGAAAATGATAACTCACACAAACCATAAAATCTATACATATTTGTCTAATATTTAGAACCTATCTCGAGATGTCTTTGTAGGGTTTTAGGGGAGGCAGCGGAAACAAAAATTTTCTCCTCCCGAAACCCAGAACAAGGAAATGTGTCAACGTCTATACAATAGGAAAGGATGGTTTGTGGAATCATACCTTATCCCGAGGCTTGCTCGGAGACAATACCTCACGGCTTGCGCGGTCTTCACCTCTGGTCTTGGACGGTGTCTGTGCAGCTCCTGGTCGCACCGGGACTGTCGAGATTGACAGTTGTCCTCTGAGCGGCAGAAATCTCCCGCCTCTGAAGTAGTCCACACGGACCACCTGGAACTCCAATCTCCTTGTCCCACAAGGATTTGGAAGGAGTCACACCCTCCTGTCAGCGTACTAGTCATTGACACACTCTCCTGCCACTAGTCGCTTTCTGAAGTTGTCTTTCCCTTACTGTGCCTCCCTTATCGGGTACCACTTGCTCGGGCTCTCTCGGTTACCAAAACCAGAGAGAACAACAACTTTCCAGAGCAACTGGTTGCATTGAGTTGTTCTTTGAGAAGCCCCCAATACCCATATATATAGGAGGGTCATGGGACAAGGTTCTCTATCCCGGGCAATGTGGGACTAAAGCAGGAGTAGAAGGGTTCGAGATTTTCCATAAAAACAACCAACTGCGCAACCTGAACCTATCGTTTCATTTCTGAAATGGTCGGTTGGGGACCTGAGCCGATCGGTTGACACCTCAACCGATCGGTTGACCCATGAAATGGTCGGTTCACTTCTGAAGTGGTCGGTTCGTGGTCCTGATCAGTTCCCGATTGACTTTTCCTCTTTTATTTCTAATTGGTACCAAATACCAATCCTTGTTCCAATCAAATTGGGCAAGTGAAACGAAAGGAAATTTCTCACCAATCCTACTTTCCCAACTTGCTCGGTTGCATCAGTTGAACCGATCATTTCAACACTTGAAGCAATCGTTTCACCCTGTCCATGAGCCGATCGACTCACCATCTGAGTCGATTGGTTCACCAAGCTTAGTCGATCGGTTCATCACATGAGCCGATCGGTTGGGAGTGCAAATTGTGCAGAAACATTCAATTGCAGTTTCAATCAATCTGATACTCTAATCAATGTGCCCAACACCTTGAACATTATGACATTGAGCTATCAATTAATTGAGTGTTTAATTGAACTACTAAACTCCTTTAGTAATCAATCTAAACATTGTTTGTGGACAAAACTCCTCTTCCAGGTTAAATCCTATGTGTGTGACCCTGCAGGTCCATTTCACGTTGGCAGTGAAAGTCCATAACACTTATGACTTCACAAGCAAAGAGCGGTGCCTAGTCACACATCAGTGCTACCCAAGTGAAATAGTGTAAGGACCCTAACCTTCGTTTAGGGTTTACCCTGTTTGTTTTGCTTAACCTTGGTGCTTTGGTGCTTGCTAATCACCTTTAGTGGTGATTAGGGTTTGGTTGTGCTTGTTGAGAGTTTGAGGGGCTACTTGCAAATAACCCAAGTATAGGGTTTTGTGAGCAAGTTTGCCATCTTGTGAGGTGTTTCCCTCTCTTTGTTTCCTCTAGGGTTGAGAGGAAGGCTTGGGCTTGTTGCTTAAGTTCTTTGGGCTTTGGTTGAGCTTGTTTGGGCCTTGAGGTGCCTTGTTTGGGCTTGGTTGAGCCTTGTGTCGCCCAAGTGTTGCTTGTGTCGCCCAAGGTGAGGTGTGTGTCGACCTAGGGTGTTTGTGTCGGCCAACAAGGAGGTGTGTCTCCCATGGTACCTTGGTTGTGTCGCCCATGATGCTTGGTCTTGTTTGGTGGACACTTGGAGCATATCTTGGACAAGTGTCTTAGACCTTGCTAGAATGGTGGCTTGAGCCCTACGACAAGTATCCCTTGGGTGGACGACACCTAGCATGGATCAACCTTGTTTTCTCCTCCCTTTCCTTCTATATAGGTGGTCCTTTCCCTTGCCTTGACTTCCTTTGATCTTTTGGTCTTTCCTCCACCTTGAGTGCACGACACTCCTTCCTTCTTTGCTTGTGTCAGCCAATACACTCCCTTGAAGGAGCAGTGGTGGTCGATACACCCCCCTTGGAGGAGCTTTGGTGGTCGATATCCCTTGAAGCTTGGAGCTCTTCTTCTTCCTTGGAGCTTGGAGCTTAAGGCGGGTTGCATAACTTCTAACCCTAACTCCTCTACCTCTTGTTTTGATCTCATGCATGATAGTAGTTTAGTTCCTTGCTTTAGTACCTTTGGTGGCCGATCCTCCTTAGGGTTTAGGGTTTCTTTGTGGACTAATGTTCCTTGTGATCTAGGGTTTGAGCTTCCTTGTGTTTGAGGTAGAAGATGATCTGTGTTGGGCGATACCCCCCCTTCTCTTGGTGAGTTGGGCGACATGGTAGTTCTTGGTGTGTTGGGCGACATCCTTGCTCTTGTGATGGGCGATGGGTCATGAGTAGCAAGTGTTGGCCGATATGGTTGTGTTGGATGACATAGTGGTTCTTGTGTTGGACGATAGGCCAAGTGTGGCAAGCTTGTTTGGGTTGGACGATAGGCTAAGAGGGGTGCGTTGGCCGATAGTCTTATTGAGCAATAGAAGGAGTGTGTCGGGCGATATCCTTGGGTTGTGATGGCCGATAGGTTGGGCTTGTGACGGGCGTCACACCCTTTCTATTGATGTGTATCGGCCGTTAGGCTTGGACATGTTGTGGCACGTTTTGAGTAGGTGTTCCTTCGCTCTCTCTCTCTTGGTTGTTGGAGTTGGTGGTGACCTAGCCGTTTTGATAGCTTGTGACGGGCGTCGTGGTTGGGAGTGTGACGGGCGTCACACCCCCATGTGTGTCGGCCGGCAGGGTGATGCAACGGGCGTTGCCCGATATGCATGGGATGCCCGACACCCTCTTTCCCTCTGACGCGCGCTACCCCCTCCCTCCTGTGACGTTGTGTCACGCTGGTTGTTGTTGTAGCAACGCAGCGTTGCTGTACTCTCTTGTTCTAGCCGTTATGAGTTATGGTGACCTTTGTATCCTTCTTTTGGAGAGGGTGTAGTTATCTATAGTGAGGGTTTTGTGATCCTACAGTGACGGTTCCTTGTGTTATGAAAGTGATTAGTTATACACATGCAAACGATGGTGACTCCTTGGTAATAGTAATAATGATAATGATGGTAACAATAATGATGATGGTAGTAGTAGTGATAATGACGATGATAATAGTAATAATAATGGTAAGTGGTTTACATAATGAATGGTAACAGTAATGGTAGTGGTAATAATAGTGCTTGTTTTATATACTCAACATGACTATTTGCATAAAGTGAACACCTTGATTATTCGTATAATGCTGAGATAAGGATAAGTATAGCTAGGGTTTGTTAATAATGTACTTTATACACCAAATAGTGTAAGAATGATGAGTATAGCATCTCGAATATCATCTTGTGATAGTAAGTATGGTCCTTACGTTGAAACTATGATTATTGTATTCTCTAACTATGCAGGTGATGATTAGCCATGAAAAGGCTATGAGACATAGGTGATGTGTAACAACACTTTGATAAGCACTCTGGTTGATGAGATTGTATGTATAATGTGTTTGTCCTACGATGTTGATGTGAGCCTTTAAAAGGCATTGGCAGTATATGATGAGGGATTGAGATCCCATGGTATGTGATGATCCTTGAGATGGATCTGGATGGTTGGCAAGAGGCCAAGTGGTAACATGTGATGTTGGATCCTTGAGATGGATCAGCTTAATGTGAATTACAATAATAATATAATGATGAGCTTATGTTATTTACTTTCTGTTATATCTTGCATGTTATACAACTTAGTTGAATCCTGCAATCCATCTAAAAGATACTAATTAATCACAGTGAAATTTGTCATGTAGTTGCCCTGGCCATAGATACATCATCGTGAGGACTTGGTGATAGTGAAACGGGTTCTCCTGCGGGTTAACCCGGAGCACATATTTTTGAATATGCGAGGTTTCTCCTAGCCTCAAATAGAGAGGTGAAACGAGTGCAGTTGCGGTTGCATACTCGGATATGTGATGAGAATGGTGAACATGGCCCATGGCTCCAGATATGTGATATGATGAGCATGAATGCGTTCATGGCTCAGAGCACGGTGATTAGGCCCGTGGCTCAGTTTTACTAACGTCGTGACCTGTACCAAGGCGGGCTAGAGAAAGGGTAGCCTGAGGAGCTGACCCTGTGGCTTAAGACCACTTGAGCATGAGACTGCGGTCCTGCTTTGTGTTCTCGTGTACTGACCACAAGGGGTGAGGTCGTGGATTTCGGCTCTTCCATTGACCTTGTATGGCACCGGTTATGGGCTTCGCAGCCGAAGGTTGGATTCGAACGGTACGGTTCACTTCCTCAGGGCATAATAAAACGTAATCTAGTCTTTTAGTATATACTTCTTAAGACAAACACGAAACATTGGTTGAAGCCTTGTTTGTTTAGTTACTCTCCTTACATATTGCAGTTATTTATATGTTCTTATACGGCAGTAGAACTTGGATATCCTGTCTTGATTAATCATGTTTCACATGTAATACTTGGATATATCTGGTAAGTTTAGATAGCTTTATTCCAATAGACTGTTCTTGCTATATCTTCTATCAGTTATCTGCTTAATGTATATGATCTTATGAGGTTTTGTAGTTTTGGAAGAGAGTTATGCCTCCCGCTGGGACAATGTTCAATTGTCTCACTCCGCTGTTTTACACCCTTTTTAGGTGGTCGAGCTAGACATGGTGGTGGTCGCGGAGTTACGACCGGGCAGCAAGAAGATCAGTAGAAGTCAAGCGTTGGCTATGCTGCTTTTGGGTGTTTCGTGATAGAGTCTAGAGTCATCCCTGTACTCTCAGGTCCTTGGCGGTGTTTTGACGTTATTTCACGATATACATCCACAGATGTTTTGTATATCCTGCTGCTGGCCAGTTGTGGGCCTTATGTATGTAAACAGGTGATGAACTCAGGGGATGTCATGGCAGCTGTTGTTCTAAGCTATGGACATGTATCCAGGCTTGAATGGATATGTATATAACTTGTTTTCTTGCAAGATATGGACTCGAATGTAAATGTTTCTCAGTTTATCAATTTTCCACAATCGGTTTTAATTAACCCGTGTTTACCATAATCTGTGGTTATGGTGATTTCCGCACGTTTTCGTGTAACACCTCGTTATCTGTGTGATAATGGGATGTGTTGCCACAAGTTTGGTATCAGAGCCTTAGGTTCGCTGAGTCTACAGGAATTTAGGACTAGGTTGAGTATGTTCTTATGAGTTTTCCAGGTTTTCTTACAATATCTTCTGCCCTCAGCGGAAGAAAAGTCAAGATGTCTAGAAACCATGAAGAACACTCTGCTGAGTACATCGATGCTGCATCTGTTGATGGAGTAGCTGGACAGGCACATGAAGATCGGGTGTCTGAGGTCCCCCAACCTGACCCAGCTATTCTTGAACATCCTGCTTACCAACAGCTTATGGGGCAGATAATGGCTACGATGAATCTCATGGTTGAGCGATTACCAGTGCCTCCTCCGAGAGCACATGTTCCCCATGGAGAAGCATCGGGTATTGGGAAGACCTTCGAGCGGCTTCACCGAGTCGGAGCTTCGGATTATGCTGGAACTGTTGATCCAGCGGATGCATATCTGTGGCTGACAAGTCTTGAGAAGACTTTTCGGATCCTTGACATCCCCGAAGCAGACAAAGTAAAGCATGTTGTCTACCTTCTGAAAGGTATTGCTGGTCACTGGTGGACCATCGAGGAAGAGAAGCGGCCTGGTGAGGTGATCTGTTGGGAAGTATTTCGGCACGAGTTCGTCAGCCAATACTTTCCCAAGACGTATCTGGATGAGAAGATCAGTCAGTTTGAGAGTTTGTGGCAGGGAACGATGAACATCACCAAGTACGAAGCCAAGTTTATGGATCTGTTGAGGTTTTGTCCTCACATGGCGACAACAGACGAGGAGAGGATCATACGCTTTGAGAAGGGTCTGAGTGCGGAGCTGACGACACCAGTTTCTGCGTTGGAGAACCGAGAGCGGTTTGCGTTGTTTGTGGAATCTGTTCAGAGGATCGAACGATCTGTAAGGGAGAAGATAGAGTCTATGGCTAAGAAGAGACCTGCTCAGTTCCAGGGTCAGAGGTTTGATGGCTTCAAGAAGCCCAGGTTTTCGGCACCAGCAGCGATGAGAGGTTCTGGTAGACCGTCTCAGTGGTCTCTGAGTAGAGGAAGAGGTTATGTTTCTTCACCATCTAAGGCACAAAGTTCGGCTTCTGTGGCATTGACAGGGCCATCCAGGCCACAAGTTGATGGTAGGACATGCTATGCCTGTGGTCAGATAGGGCATGTCAAGTCGAGTTGTCCCTACAGGGATGAAGAAGTGACACAGCAGCCGAGGCAGAACCTTCAGGAGTCAGAGAGACCTCAGCTCAGTGGTAGCAGAGGACGAGGACGCGGGCAGGCGTCTCAAGCTGGATCGTCTGCTCAGGGAAGCAGAGGTCATGGACAGCAAGCAACGGCTCGATTCTATGCCATGAGTCAGCCAGATGCGATAGTCAACCCGCGAGCGGTGATAGGTCAGATGGAGTTATTGCATTCTGATATGTCTTCTTCTTGCTTTATATCTGTTCTGGTTGACCCGGGTGCTACACACTCTTTTATCGCCTATAGTATGCTTGAAAACTGTCGTTTACCTGTTAGCTGTAAGAAGGATAGTTTGTTGTTAGAAACCCCTCTTGATGGTTCCTCTTTTCTTCGAGAAGAGTGTCCATCTTGTGTCTTGTCTTTCTCGGGACACCGCATCCAAGTGGATCTTATACCACTTGATATGCATGGTTTCGATGTTATCCTTGGGATGGATACCTTAGAGAAGTATAAGGTTGTGTTGGACTGTGGTTCCAGGCAGGCAGTGTTTGATGATGCTGGAGAGAAGTGGATCTTCCAGGGAGATAGGAAGATTCTTCCGACGTGTTTGGTATCAGCTATGGTGGCAGATAAGTTGTTACGACAAGGGTGTGAGGCGTTCTTAGCTCACGTGGTGGATACCGTTGTAGTTACCAAGGCGAAAGGTCCTAGCCTTGAGGAGGTGACAGTTGTTTGAGAGTTTGCAGATGTGTTCCTTGAGGAGTTTCCTGGTGTTCCTCCATCCCGAGAGATTGATTTTGAGATCAATCTGGTACCAGGGATGCAACCAGTTGCACAGACACCATACAGAATGGCTCCAGTTGAGATGGCAGAGCTGAAGAAGCAGTTGCAAGAGTTGTTGGAGAAAGGTTTTATCTGACCGAGTACGTCACCTTGGGGAGCTCTAGTGTTGTTCGTTAAGAAGAAGGATGGTTCAATGCGGTTGTGTATAGATTATCGGCAGTTGAACAAAGTCACGATCAAGAATAAGTACCCATTGCCGAGGATAGATGATTTGTTCGATCAGTTGTGTGGTGCTATAGTGTTTTTGAAGATCGATCTACGGTCCAGATATCATCAGTTGAGGATAAAGGCGGATGACATACCAAAGTCAGCTTTCAGGACAAGGTATGGTCATTTCGAGTTTTTGGTTATGTCGTTTGGGTTAACCAATGCACCTACAGCTTTCATGGATCTGATGAATAGAATGTTCAGTCCGTTCTTAGATCAGTTTGTTGTAGTCTTTATAGATGACATCTTGATCTATAGTCGGGACAGGCTAGAGCATGAGCAACATCTTCGTCAAGCGTTGACTCTTCTTCATCAACATCAGTTGTATGCCAAGTTCAGTAAGTGTGAGTTTTGGTTGGAAGAAGTGAGTTTCTTGGGTCATGTGATATCTGCTGAAGGAGTCAAAGTAGATCCGAAGAAGGTGGAATATGTTGCAGATTGGGAATAGCCAAAGACGCCGACGGAAGTTCGTAGTTTCCTTGGCTTAGCAGGATACTATCGGAGGTTTATCAAGGACTTCAGTGTGATCGCGTTACCGATGATGAAGTTGACCAGGAAGGATGTACCTTTTGTTTGGGATGATCGGTGTCAGCAAGATTTCCAGAGTTTGAAGGAGAAGCTGAACAATGCTCCAGTGTTGATCTTGCCAGAGCCTGGGAAAGGCTATGTTGTTTTCTGTGATGCTTCTAAGAAGGGTTTAGGTTGCGTGTTGATGCAGGAAGATCATGTGGATTCTTTTGCCTCGCGACAGCTCAAGAAGCATGAGGAGAACTACCCTACTCATGACTTGGAGTTGGCGGCAGTGGTTCATTCGTTAAAGATTTGGAGACACTATCTGTATGGGGAAGTGTGTCAGATCTTTACGAATCATAAGAATCTGAAGTATATCTTTACGCAGCACGAGTTGAACATGCGACAACGACGATGGCTAGAGTTGATCAATGATTATGACTGCACTATCGAGTATCATCATGGTAAGGCGAATGTGGTAGCTGATGCGCTTAGCAGAAAGTCTTATTATCTTTCTTCAAAGAAGGCACAATTGAGTTCCCTGGTATGCCATAGGCGAGATATGTTTGTTTCTCTGCGACAGATGAATGTGCAGATGGAAGTTTCTTTGTTGTCTGGTCTTCTAGCACAAATGCAAGTCAAGCCTACGTTGAGACAGCAGATCAAGGATGCACAGCAGACAGATGATGCGGTACAATTGATCAGATCAGAGTTCGGCATCGACAAACGTGATGTGTTTCATGAGTCTGAGGATGGACTAGTCTGCTATCGTAATAGGATGGTGGTTCCTAATGTTGATGAGATGAGGGAGTTGGTGCTCAAGGAAGCACACACATCGATGTATGTTATGCATCCGGGTGTCACCAAAATGTATCATAGTCTGAAGGACTTGTATTGGTGGCCCAGTTTGAAGAAAGATGTAGCTGAGTTTGTGGCGAGATGTGCGGTATGTCAGCAAGTGAAGGCTGAACATCAGAAGCTGGCAGGTACGTTGCAACCTTTGTCGATACCGCAATGGAAATGGGATCATATAACCATGGATTTCGTAGTTGGCCTACCCAGGACAACTAGGAATCATAATTCCATTTGGGTGATAGTGGACAGATTGACTAAGTCTTCCCATTTCCTACTAGTGAAGACGACGTATACATCTGAGAAACTCGCTCGAGTGTATGTGGACGAGATAGTACGTCTGCATGGTGTGCCAGCAACGATAGTTTCTGACAGAGGTTCTCAGTTTACGAGTTGTTTTTGGGAACAGTTGCACAAAGCGTTGGGAACGCAGTTGAGGTTCAGTACAACCTTTCACCCGTAGACAGATGGACAGTCTGAAAGGACTATTCAGATTTTGGAAGATCTCCTTCGAGCTTGTGTTTTGCAGTTTCTAGGCAACTGGGATGTACATCTGAGTTTGATAGAGTTTGCCTACAACAACAGTTATCAGCAGAGCATTAACATGGCTCCTTATGAAGCTTTTTATGGAAGGAAGTGCAGATCTCCTTTGTTTTGGTATGAGTCTGGTGAATATCATCTTTTGGGTCCTGAGTTAGTACAGCAGACAACAGAAAAGATCAAGGTGATACAGCAACAGTTGAAGGTGGCACAGGACAGGCAGAAGTCTTATGCAGAAAATCGCTGACGACCTTTGGAGTTCCAGGTAGGAGACAAAGTGTATCTTAAAGTCTTGCCGTGGAAAGGTGTGCTAAGGTTTGGTCGGAAGGGTAAGTTAGCACCCAGGTATATGGGGCCTTACTCAGTCATAGCACGTGTTGGAAAGGTAGCTTATGAGATAGAGTTGCCTCCAGAGTTGCACAGGTTACATCCAGTGTTTCATGTCAGTATGCTGAAGAAAAGTCATCCGGATTCGGGTACAGTGATACAGCCAGTTTAGGTTGAGCTTGATGAAGATGTGACCTATGAGGAAGGTCCTTTGGCGATCCTTGACAGAAGGGTCAAGAAGCTGAAGAGGAAGGACATGGTTCTTGTAAAAGTTCTTTGGCAGCGTCGTGGCGTTGAGGAAGCCACGTGGGAGCTTGAGGAAGAGATGAGGAGAAAGTATCCCTCGCTTTTCTCTTCATATTTCGGGAACAAAATCCCTTAAAGGGGGTTAGCTTGTAAGGACCCTGACCTTCATTTAGGGTTTACCCTATTTGTTTTGCTTAACCTTGGTGCTTTGGTGCTTGGTAATCACCTTTAGTGGTGATTAGGGTTTGGTTGTGCTTGTTGAGAGTTTGAGGGGCTACTTGCAAATAACCCAAGTATAGGGTTTTGTGAGCAAGTTTGCCATCTTGTGAGGTGTTTCCCTCTCTTTGTTTCCTCTAGGGTTGAGAGGAAGGCTTGGGCTTGTTGCTTAAGTTCTTTGGGTTTTGGTTGAGCTTGTTTGGGCCTTGAGGTGCCTTGTTTGGGCTTGGTTGAGCCTTGTGTCGCCCAAGTGTTGCTTGTGTCGCCCAAGGTGAGGTGTGTGTCGACCTAGGGTGTTTGTGTCGGCCAACAAGGAGGTGTGTCGCCCATGGTACCTTGGTTGTGTCGCCCATGATGCTTGGTCTTGTTTGGTGGACACTTGGAGCATATCTTGGACAAGTGTCTTAGACCATGCTAGAATGGTGGCTTGAGCGCTAGGACAAGTGTCCCTTGGGTGGATGACACCTAGCATGGATCAACCTTGTTTTCTCCTCCCTTTCCTTCTATATAGGTGGTCCTTTCCCTTTCCTTGACTTCCTTTGATCTTTTGGTCTTTCCTCCACCTTGAGTGCATGACACTCCTTCCTTCTTTGCTTGTGTCGGCCAATACACTCCCTTGAAGGAGCAGTGGTGGTCGATACACCCCCCTTAGAGTAGCTTTGGTGGTCGATATCCCTTGAAGCTTGGAGCTCTTCTTCTTCCCTGGAGCTTGGAGCTTAAGGCGGGTTGCATAATGTTACACCCTGATCTCACATTACCCACTAATCATGAGATTAGGGCGTAAGAAGGATTAACACGTCTCACAAAAACCACACTTAATATTTTCTTTTCTTAGTCACATTAAACATACCAACAGGAAAATCTTACAAATTACTTAAATACTGAAACTTACACAACTTGCGGAGGCATTTCAAATTTTACTTGCTAGAAACATAAACAGAGTAATCGTCATATTACATTTACATGCGGAATATAAAGTTGACAGTTAATTACAAAACTGATTTATATATTAAACACACTCTCTCTCCACACCATGTCCCAAGGACCAAGGGGAAAGGACTAAGAGACCACTATCTAACTAACTGCATATACCTTCTACTGACTAGGGTGGTAAGATCCTTCAGATTCCTGGAACTGTCGCTGACCTGAAAATGTTTGAGTAGAGGAGTGAGCCTACTCGCTCAGTGAATAGTTTTTCATTTAGCTATCACTAAACAACTCATCAGATATATATAATTTAAATAAAGCATAAGTGAAATATATACATGGCAGTTCTAATGACATAGCAGATTTTACAGATAATAATCACATTTCTATACAACAACAAATATCGCATAACTGTAAAGCATAAAATATCAGAAACTGTATATCTTGAATCAATGAAGCAATTATTGAGAACTAACACAGAAGTTCTAAACTCTTAACATATTAAATTTACTGTGATCCTATTTGAATGCATTTTTATATTATTATTATTATGCCCCAATCATATGCAGTGTACTCTGCATATAAAGATCTGTAGCAAACTACGATCCCACCGTACAAGACTTAGCGACACACCCGGGAAATGCTAAGTCTGACTGCTGTCCTGGTCTGCGTCAGGACTCTCAGGCTCACACGGCCTCACTGCACTCTCAAAAGAGTGTACTCTAGACTCCTCCTCTAACCTGAGCACACATGCGGAGAGTCTGGGTTACCACCGTGACACACGCACGGATTATTGTTGAATAACCCCTATTTACTCCAGTGCCACCGTGACACACGCACGGATTATTGTTGAACACTGCCTTTCTGTCCTCGTGCCACCGTGACACACGCACGGATTATTGTTGAACACGAGTCACCGACCATCTAGACACACGCTAGGTAGGTCGTTTCACCCCAAGGTGCAGACCTCTCGAGGGGTTCGACGGTGTAAGGGCACCTAAGTCTATTAACTGATTAACATATAAACACTTAAACAGGAATATCACATTTCATACTTATTTCACATTCTGAACATCACTTGAAAACACATATACATCATTTGTCATCTTTAAACATGACTCAGTATCAACTTATCCAGTTTCGATGCTAAACATCCATTTTATGCTCAACGCATACATTGCAGTTGTAATACAGGAAATTCTATCATTTTCATCAATCATATTACGTATTTCAAGTTCCAATGAATCTATCATACTCTATTGTATGTGCTACACTGTTTAGGAGTTATACCAACTGATATTGAAGCAATTAAGCACTTAAATTGAGTTAAATAATGATTTCTGAATGAACTGCCACTCACAGGGGTTATAAACATCTGGATTAATACACTTGTTTATGAACTGTACTAATTTCAACCGCTACTCTGTATATACAAGAGTATTCATAGAGCAAGTCAATTATCTGTATTGTTCAAACATACACAGCAGCAATATTTCAATTAATTAAATCTATTTCAACAATTGCATTAAGCACTTTTGGTTTCCGTTGAACCAAATAAAATCATTAAACTGTTCTACACTGATCAGAAGATGTTCTAGATCATGTATAATCATACCGAAGCAATTTATAAAATAAAATTCAAGTTTCATCAAATACTGATAAAACGCCTGATAACCACTGATATCAGTGCAAAAATGCACAGTTTACCGAAAAATTCCAACGAAGGAGTTAAATGATGATAACTAAATGAACTCCTACTCACAGCGATTTGGGATGTCCGGATTCGTCCAGAGGGTTGTCTTCAACCTTGGATTTGCTTGTTTACTGTTCTGTTGCTCACACAGCAACCATACGCACAGGTTGGAAACGAACCGATTAATAGCTGAGCTTGCTGCGAATCTAGCTGAGCTTCCAATTCGAGCTCCAGATAGCTCTTTCCGCTACTGCTGTGCGCCCCAAGGACCTTCCCCAAGCTGCTACACATCGCAGCTTGCTGCTACCGTAGCAGCTTGCTACTCCTGCTGGCCGCCCAAGCAGCAGGATGGTTGCTGGCTGCTAGACATCGAAAGAAGAGGAAGGAGAAGAGGAGATCGGGGAAAGCTGGACGCTGGTGAACCGAATCAAATGGGCCCAGAATCGGCCGTTGACGCTGCTAGCGCAGCTCTGCAGATTGGTCGATGCTAAAGCTTGCTAGGGCAGCTGACGATGGGTGTTGCTAGGGTGAGCTAGAGGAAGAAGGCAAGTGGAAGGAGAAGAAGAAGAAGAGGGCGTCGGCGGATCGAAGCTCTAGGGCTCAAGAAACTGCCCCAAGATCGCCCCTCCTCTTCTCCTCAGTCATCCGATCAGGCGCCTATGTGCGCCGCTTTGCGGTCCTATTCCATCGGGTTAAAGAGGAAGATAAAGGAGAAAGATAACCGACCCAAATAAAAAGGGTAATTTACATTATTGGTCCAAGAAAATTAGAAATGCTATAACTTTTTACTCGATTGTCCGATTTAAATGATTCTTCTTGAAAACTTTCAAGCATAAGGTCCTCTACATCTCAAGGCACAAGATTATGCTTACTAGACCATTTCACTGGATCAAATATCTAATTGCATTTGTGATCACTTAACTCAACTTAATCATCTTAATTATGCACTAATTATATCTTGTGTATTTAATTCAACTTAATCAACCTGATGATGCACTAACCACCACATGAGCACTTAGGTTAGCTCAATTAACTTAATTATGCACTAATCATGATACTTACAGATTAACTTTGATACGGGTCATAACAATCTCCCTCCCTTATAAGAATTTCGTCCCGAAATTCCTAAAAGAGAAAGGGAAACTTGTTACGCATCTCAGATTCAAGCTCCCACGTGGCTTTCTTTAGGTTATGGTTTCTTCCACAAAACCTTCACTAACGGTATCTCGCGATTCTTGAGTTTCTTGATACACGAGTCAACTATCTGTACTGGTCCTTCAACATAGGACACGTCAAGTCTGAGCCGGACAGGTTATGAGTTCACTATCTCCTCTATACTAGGGTAACACTTCTTCAACATCGATACATGAAACACATCATGTAAATTAGCCAACTCGGATGGCAAGTTCCAACCTATAGGCTATAGGTCCAATCCTCTCAATGATAGGATATGGGCCCATAAACCTAGGAGTCAGTTTGCCTCTCTTACCAAACCTCAACACTCCTTTCCGTGGTGAAACCTTCAGATACACTTCATCACCAACCTCAAACTCAAGAGGTCTACATCTCTTCTCAGCGTAACTCTTCTGCCTGTCATGTGCAGCTATCAATTGCTCTCAGCATGTCCTCAAGAGTCTGAATGGTCCTCCCTGACTGGCCATTCGTTGGTGGGTAAAAAGTTGTACTAAACCTCAACTTTGTGCCCAAAGCACGATGCAACTGATTTCCAAAACCTAGATGTGAACTTAGGATCTCTATATGATATAATTGAAACTGGGATACCATACAATCTGACTATCTCATCCATGAATATCTTAGCCAACTTCGGTACATCAGAGGTTGACTTAACAGGAAGAAAGTGAGCAGATTTAGTCAATGTATCCACAATCACCCATATCGATTCACAACCTCTAGGTGTCCTGGGTAACCCTATCACAAAATTCATTGTGATATGTTCCCATTTCCATTCTGGTATAGGAAGAGATTGCAAAGTACCTGCAGGTTTTTGATGTTCAGCCTTAACTTGCTGACACACACTACATCTAGCCACATATTCAGCTACATCCTTTTCATACCTGACCACCAGTACAATTCCTTGAGATTCCTGTACATTTTAGTGTTACCTGGATGTATAGCATACATCGATGCATGTGCCTCCTCAAGAATCTATTCTTTCAAATCACCATCTCCAGGTACACACAACCTGTCATGCAGATATAGCAATCCGTCATCTGAAAACCTGAACCCCGGTCTTTTTCCCTTTGTCATATCCTGCATGATCTGCTGTAACTCACTATCATTCTGCTGAAGTTCTTTAATTTGATCATAAAAAGTAGGCTTGACTTGCATCTGTGCAATCAAACCACTCTGTTCTGTCACCCCAAAGTCTATGTTCAACTTCCGCATTTCTACTAGCAGGTCTCTCTTGAAACATGCCATAGAGAATGCATCAGTTGTTGAACTTGACTTCCTGCTGAGGGCATCTGCTACCACATTCACTTTTCCAGGATGATAATCTATCATTATATCATAATCCTTAATCAATTATAATCATCTCCACTGTCTAAGATTCATATCCTTCTGGGTAAAGATATATTTCAAGCTCTTATGATCTATAAACACCTGGCACACCTCACCATAAAGATAGTAACGTCATGTCTTATGAGCATGAACTACAACAACTAATTCCAGATCATGTGATGAGTAATTCTCCTCATTCTATGCTACTTACTTCTTGTTACTTATCCTTCTCATTTTGATCATATAGAATAAACATCCCAAAAATTGAAACACACAAGGTAAGAATAGATTATTCCTCATTCTTATTATTACTGTAAGAATTTATTTCATATCGCACTTCACTTATATTGTATTTCTCCTTTTGTTTCAAACACATTTGTTACATTTCAAATTTGTATCTTACCCTTTTCTCTGAATCATTTTCATATTGTTTATCTACCTTTCAGATTAACTACCTTTAAACCCTGGATTACTATCAATACTAGTTTACTTTTCATAGTGCAAATCTCATGATTTTGTTTTATAGAGATGCTAGTATTCAAGGTCAAATCACTAGCGACATACCTTGAACTACTTCAACTCTAAACATTCTAGGGTTTGGTCCTTATCAGTAACATAGCATTATTGTGATGTGACTTTGCTTCCTTAGTTTGAAATCAAACTTTTGATCTCATAAGTTTTACTCAAGTCTTCCTTATCTTATCACTGGAATTTCCTTCCTCTTACTTGAACGTCCAGATAAGTTACATTCTCAATTTACCCTGCTAGGGTTTCATCATCATATTGTGTGTCATTGTTTCATTCACTTAGACGTCTCTACCATGGTAGCTATGTATCATATATGATGCATTCATTTTCAAAATTACGCATTTATTCTTTATTTTTGGAACTAGTTTTTTAGTCCATAGGGACTTAGAATCCAAAGGTAGTATGTATGAATGTATTAAACTTTATAACAAAGATATAAATTCCATACTCTCAATTATGTCATGTAATCCTCATTTCTTAATCAAGGTCATCATTTCTAACATTTCTCTTGATTCAACTAAATTTCTTATCCTGGTCTTATGATTTACATAAGGCTCTTTATTTTTATGTACTTATTGTATACTTAACTCCTTTATTCTATTTTCCCTTTTGCTTTGAAATGCATAAACGTATATTTAATCTATTACATGATCCATTCCAAAGTTGATTCTTACTATCTTAGTCCTTACATACTTTTCTCATATCTTTTCCATATTCTCATATTTAGAGCTCATATAACACTAATCATTAAATTTAGTCTGAACCTTATATTGTGTTCCTTTATTTCTAATTAAGGATTGCTCATATGAGGTTCCAACGTTGGGTCTCCGATATCAGTTCCAACTAATTCTTAGTTGTTCTAATCTTTCCCTTATATCTCAACATCTTAGTGTATGTACATTCTTAGTATGATGTGAGTCTAAATTATCCAGAGTCTACTCTTATTATACTGTTAATAGGAGTCATTAGATCTCAGTAACGCATCCTGCCAGCCGGACCAGGCCGAACCTGTAGTCTTGAAGCCAAGAGCTACTCAGGATTAACCAACTCGTATTAATCTCAAACATGTGGAAAGAATACACTTAGGGCAACTCATTTAAACATAACTTCTGGTATACTTAATACAAAGAATATAAACAATAAATAAATAACTTCATGACACACAACAATATAAAAGAATCATAATATTCTACAAACTGAAAATCTAAATCCATACATATAAGAGCATTTCTAGTGATTTCCAATCAAATAAGCAATATAAAGCAAGAGTTGCATCGCATCCTATGTTTAATCTCTTACTCCTGTATTAATTTCCGATTTCTTAACCCTAAGATTTATAGGGTTTCTCTCTAGCCCATCCTTCCTCTGCATACCTGGCCAGGGCATCCAGAGAAGAATGGACAGAGTAGCTTGATACTGGTCAATCTAAGTACTTAGATACCTGGCCAGGGTACCTAAATACTCAGACTTTCCAGAGCTAAAGACACATCACTTCTTATCTACCTCACTTTATAACTTTATCTTTCTACCCTAATGATCCTTGACAATTCAGCCTAAACCCTCAGCTTGGTTCTCATGACCATGTCCTCTTCCTGTCATCTGCAATAGTATAACAAAACACTTCATGTTAGAAAATTGTAGTTAGAAGGAAGACACCTAAGTCCTAATCCTATTGGTCTCTTATCATCCCCTGACCTTGACTTAGAGTAACCATGTACTCAATCTATGCTCTGATACCAAAACTGTTACACCCCGATCTCACATTACCCACTAATCATGAGATTAGGGCGTAAGAAGGATTAACACGTCTCACAAAAACCACACTTAATATTTTCTTTTCTTAGTCACATTAAACATACCAACAAGAAAATCTTACAAATTACTTAAATACTGAAACTTACACAGCTTGCGGAGGCATTTCAAATTTTACTTGCTAGAAACATAAACAGAGTAATCGTCATATTACATTTACATGCGGAATATAAAGTTGACAGTTAATTACAAAACTTATTTTATATATTAAACACACTCTCTCTCCACAGCATGTCCCAAGGACCGAGGGGAAAGGACTAAGAGACCACTATCTAACTAACTACATATACCTTCTACTGACTAGGGTGGTAAGATCCTTCAGATTCCTGGAACTATCGCTGACCTGAAAATGTTTGAGTAGAGGAGTGAGCCTACTCGCTCAGTGAATAGTTTTTCATTTAGCTATCACTAAACAACTCATCAGATATATATAATTGAAATAAAGCATAAGTGCAATATATACATGGCAGTTCTAATGACATAGCAGATTTTACAGATAATAATCACATTTCTATACAACAACAAATATCGCATAACTGTAAAGCATACAATATCAGAAACTGCATATCTTGAATCAATGAAGCAATTATTGAGAACTAACACAGAAGTTCTAAACTCTTAACATATTAAATTTACTGTGATCCTATGTGAATGCATTTTTATATTATTATTATTATGCCCCAATCATATGCAGTGTACTCTGCATATAAAGATCTGTAGCGAACTACGATCCCACCGTACAAGACTTAGCGACACACCCGGGAAATGCTAAGTCTGACTGCTGTCCTGGTCTGTGTCAGGACTCTCAGGCTCACATAGCCTCACTACACTCTCAAAAGAGTGTACTCTAGACTCCTCCTCTAACCTGAGCACACAGGCGGAGAGTCTGGGTTACCACCGTGACACACGCACAGATTATTGTTGAATAACCCCTATTTACTCCAGTGCCACCGTGACACACGCACTGATTATTATTGAACACTGCCTTTCTGTCCTCGTGCCACCGTGACACATGCACGGATTATTGTTGAACTCGAGTCACCGACCATCTAGACACACGCTAGGTAGGTCGTTTCACCCCAAGGTGCAAACCTCTCGAGGGGTTCTACGGTGTAAGGGCACCTAAGTCTATTAACTGATTAACATATAAACACTTAAACATGAATATCACATTTCATACTTATTTCACATTCTGAACATCACTTGAAAACACATATACATCATTTGTCATCTTTAAACATGACTCAGTATCAACTTATCCAGTTTCGATGCTAAACATCCATTTTATGCTCAACGTATACATTGCAGTTGTAATACAGGAAATTCTATCATTTTCATCAATCATATTACGTATTTCAAGTTCCAATGAATCTATCATACTCTATTGTATGTGCTACACTGTTTAGGAGTTATACCAACTGATACTGAAGCAATTAAGTACTTAAATTGAGTTAAATAATGATTTCTGAATGAACTGCCACTCACAGGGGTTATAAACATCTGGATTAATACACTTGTTTATGAACTGTACTGATTTCAACCGCTACTATGTATATACAGGAGTATTCATAGAGCAAGTCAATTATCTGTATTGTTCAAACATACACAACAACAATATTTCAGTTAATTAAATCCGTTGAACCAAATAAAATCATTGAACTATTCTACACTGATCAGAAGCTGTTCTAGATCATGTATAATCATACTGAAGCAATTTATAAAATAAAATTCAAGTTTCATCAAATACTAATAAAACGCATGATAACCACTGATATCAGTGCAAAAATGCACAGTTTACCGAAAAATTCCAACAAAGGAGTTAAATGATGATAACTAAATGAACTCCTACTCACAACGATTTGGGATGTCCGGATTCGTCCGGAAACGCGTCCAGAGGGTTGTCTTCAACCTTGGATTTGCTTGTTTAATGTTATGTTGCTCACACAACAACCATACGCACAGGTTGGAAACGAACCGATTAATAGCCGAGCTTGCTGCGAATCTAACTGAGCTTCCAATTCGAGCTCCAGATAGCTCTTTCCGCTACTGCTGTGCGCCCCAAGGACCTTCCCCAAGCTGCTACACATCGCAGCTTGCTGCTACCGTAGTAGCTTGCTACTCCTGCTGGCCGCCCAAGCAGCAGGATGGCTGCTGGCTGCTAGACATCGAAGGAAGAGGAAGGAGAAGAGGAGATCGGGGAAAGCTGGACGCTGGTGAACCGAATCAAATGGGCCCAGAATCGGCCGTTGACGCTGCTAGTGCAGCTCTGCAGATTGGTCGACGCTAAAGCTTGCTAGGGCAGCTGACGATGGGCATTGCTAGGGTGAGCTAGAGGAAGAAGGCAAGTGGAAGGAGAAGAAGAAGAAGAGGGCGTCGGCGGATCGAAGCTCTAGGGCTCAAGAAACTGCCCCAAGATCGCCCCTCCTCTTCTCCTCAGTCATCCGATCAGGCGCCTATGTGCGCCGCTTTGCGGTCCTATTCCATCGGGTTAAAGAGGAAGATAAAGGAGAAAGATAACCGACCCAAATAAAAGGGTAGTTTACATTATTGGTCCAAGAAAATTAGAAATGCTATAACTTTTTACTCGATTGTCCAATTTAAATGATTTTTCTTGCAAACTTTCAAGCATAAGGTCCTCTACATCTCAAGGCACAAGATTATGCTTACTAGACCGTTTCACTGGATCAAATATCTAATTGCATCTGTGATCACTTAACTCAACTTAATCATCTTAATTATGCACTAATTATATCTTGTGTATTTAATTCAACTTAATCAACCTGATGATGCACTAACCACCACATGAGCACTTAGGTTAGCTCAATTAACTTAATTATGCACTAATCATGATACTTATAGATTAACTTTGATACGGGTCATAACTCATAACTTCTAACCCTAACTCCTCTACCTCTTGTTTTGATCTCATGCATGATAGTAGTTTAGTTCCTTGCTTTAGTACCTTTGGTGGCCGATCCTCCTTAGGGTTTAGGGTTTCTTTGTGGACTAATGTTCCTTGTGATCTAGGGTTTGATCATCCTTGTATTTGAGGTAGAAGATGATCTGTGTTGGGCGATACCCCCCCCCCCTCTCTTGGTGAGTTGGGCGACATGGTAGTTCTTGGTGTGTTGGGCGACATCCTTGCTCATGTGATGGGCGATGGGTCATGAGTAGCGAGTGTTGGCCGATATGGTTGTGTTGGATGACATAGTGTTTCTTGTGTTGGACGATAGGCCAAGTGTGGCAAGCTTGTTTGGGTTGGACGATAGGCTAAGAGGGATGTGTTGGCCGATAGTCTTATTGAGCAATAGAAGGAGTGTGTCAGGCGATATCCTTGGGTTGTGATGGCCGATAGGTTGGGCTTGTGACGGGAATCACGCCCCTTCTGTTGATGTGTGTCGGCCGTTAGGCTTGGACATGTTGTGGCACGTTTTGAGTAGGTGTTCCTTCGCTCTCTCTCTCTCTTGGTTGTTGGAGTTGGTGGTGACCTGGCCGTTTTGATAGCTTGTGACGGGCGTCGTGGTTGGGTGTGTGACGGGCGTCACACCCCCATGTGTGTCGGTCGACAGGGTGATGCAACGGTCGTTGCCCGATATGCATGGGATGCCCGACACCCTCTTTCCCTCTGACGCGCGCTATCCCCTCCCTCCTGTGACGCTGTGTCGCGCTGGTTGTTGTTGTAGCAACGCAGCGTTGCTGTACTCTCTTGTTCTAGCCGTTATGAGTTATGGTGACCTTTGTATCCTTCTTTTGGCAAGGGTGTAGTTATCTATAGTGAGGGTTTTGTGATCCTACAGTGACGGTTCCTTGTGTTATGAATGTGATTAGTTATACACATGCAAATGATGGTGACTCCTTGGTAATAGTAATAATGATAATGATGGTAACAATAATGATGATGGTAGTAGTAGTGATAATGACGATGATAATAGTAATAATAATGGTAAGTGGTTTACATAATGAATGGTAACCGTAATGGTAGTGGTAATAATAGTGCTTGTTTTGTATACTCAACATGACTATTTGCATAAAGTGAACACCTTGATTATTCGTATAATGCTGAGATAAGGATAAGTATAGCTAGGGTTTGTTAATAATGTACTTTATACACCAAATAGTGTAAGAATGATGAGTATAGCATCTCGAATATCATCTTGTGATAGTAAGTATGGTCCTTACGTTGAAACTATGATTATTGTATTCTCTAACTATGTAGGTGATGATTAGCCATGAAAAGGCTATGAGACATAGGTGATGTGTAACAACACTTTGATAAGCACTCTGGTTGATGAGATTGTATGTATAATGTGTTTGTCCTATGATGTTGATGTGAGCCTTGAAAAGGCATTGGCAGTATATGATGAGGGATTGAGATCCCATGGTATGTGATGATCCTTGAGATGGATCTGGATGGTTGGAAAGAGGCCAAGTGGTAACATGTGATGTTGGATCCTTGAGATGGATCATGTTAATGTGAATTACAATAATAATATAATGATGAGATTATGTTATTTACTTTCTGTTATATCTTGCATGTTATACAACTTGGTTGAATCCTGCAATCCATCTAAAAGATACTAATTAATCACAGTGAAATCTGTCATGTAGTTGCCCTGGCCATAGATCCATCATCGTCAGGACTTGGTGATGGTGAAACGGGTTCTTCTGCGGGTTAACCCGGAGCGCATATTTTTGAATATGCGAGGTTTCTCCTAGCCTCAAATAGAGAGGTGAAACGAGTGCAGCTGCGGTTGCAGACTCGGATATGTGATGAGCATGGTGAACATGGCCCATGGCTCAGGATATGTGATATGATGAGCATGAATGCGTTCATGGCTCAGAGCACGGTGATTAGGCCCGTGGCTCAGTTTTACTAGCATCGTGACTTGTACCAAGGCGGGCTAGAGAAAGGGTAGCCTGAGGAGCTGACCTTGTGGCTTAAGACCACTTGAGCATGAGACTGCGGTCCTGCTTTGTGTTCTCGTGTACTGACCGCGAGGGGTGAGGTCGTGGATTCCGGCTCTTCCATTGACCTTGTATGGCACCGGCTATGGGCTTCACAGCCGAAGGTTGGATTCGAACGGTACGGTTCACTTCCTCAGGGCATAATAAAATGTAATCCAGCCATTTAGTATATACTGCTTAAGACAAACACGAAACATTGGTTGAGGCCTTGTTTGTTTAGTTACTCTCCTTACATCTTGCAGTTATTTATATGTTCTTCTACGACAGTAGAACTTGGATATCCTGTCTTGATTAATCATGTTTCCAATGTAATACTTGGATATATCTGGTAAGTTTAGATAGCTTTATTCCAATAGAATGTTCTTGCTATATCTTCTATCAGTTATCTGCTTAATGTATATGATCTTATGAGGTTTTGTAGTTTTGGCGGAGAGTTATGCCTCCCGCTGGGACAATGTTCAATTGTCTCACTCCGCTGGTTTACACCCTTTTTAGGTGGTCGAGCTAGACGTGGTGGTGGTCGTAGAGTTGCGTCCGGGCAGCAAGAAGATCAGTAGAAGGCAAGCATTGGCTATGCTGCTTTTGGGTGTTTCGTGATAGAGTCTAGAGTCATCCTTGTACTCTCAGGTCCTTGGCGGTGTTTTGACGTTATTTCACGATATACATCCATAGATGTTTTGTATATCCTGTTGCTGGCCAGTTGTGGGCCTTATGTATATAAACAGGTGATGAACTCAGGGGATGTCGTATCAAGGCTTGAATGGATATGTATATAACTTTTTTTTCTTGCAAGATATGGACTCGAATGTAAATGTTTCTCAGTTTATCAGTTTTCCGCAATCGGTTTTAATTAACCCGTGTTTACCATAATTTGTGGTTATGGTGATTTCCACACGTTTTCGCATAACACCTCGTTATCTGTGTGATAATGGGATGTGTTGCCACAAGTTTGGTATCAGAGCCTTAGGTTCGCTGAGTCTACAGGGATTTAGGACTAGGTTGAGTCTGTTCTTATGAGTTTTCCAGGTTTTCTTACAATATCTTCTGCCCTCAGCGGAAGAAAAGTCAAGATGTCTGGAAATCATGAAGAACACTCTGCTGAGTACAGTGATGCTGCATCTGTTAATGGAGTAGCTAGACAGGCACATGAAGATCGGGTGCATGAGGTCCCCCAACCTGACCCAACCATTCTTGAACATCATGCTTACCAAAAACTTATGGGGCAGATAATGGCTAAGATGAATCTCATGGTTGAGCGATTACCAGTGCCTCCTCCGAGAGCACAGGTTCCCCATGGAGAAGTATCGGGTATTAGGAAGACCTTCGAGCGGCTTCGCCGAGTCGGAGCTTCAGATTATGCTGGAACTGCTGATCTAGTGGATGCAGATCTGTGGCTGACAAGTCTTGAGAAGACTTTCCGGATCCTTGACATCCCTGAAGCAGACAAAGTAAAGCATGTTGTCTACCTTCTGAAAGGTAGTGCTGGTCACTGGTGGACCATCGAGGAAGAGAAGCAGCTTGGTGAGGTGATCTGTTGAGAAGTATTCCGGCGCGAGTTCGTCAGCCGATACTTTCCCAAGACATATCTGGATGAGAAGATCAGTCAGTTTGAGAGTTTGCGGCAGGGAACGTTGAACATCACTGAGTACGAAGCCAAGTTTATGGATCTGTTGAGGTTTTGTCCTCACATGGTGACAACAGATGAGGAGAGGATCATACGCTTCGAGAAGGGTCTGAGTGCGGAGCTGACGACACCAGTTTATGTGTTGGAGAACTGGGAGCGGTTTGCGTTGTTTGTGGAATCCATTTGGAGGATCGAACGATCTATAAGGGAGAAGAGAGAGTCTATGGCTAAGAAGAGACTTGCTCAGTTCCAGGGTCAGAGGTTTGATGGCTTCAAGAAGCCCAGGTTTTCGACACCAGCAACGATGAGAGGTTCTGGTAGACCGTCTCAGTGGTCTCTGAGTAGAGGAAGAGGTTATGTTTCTTCACCATCTAAGGCACAAAGTTCGGCTTCTGTGGCAGTGATAGGGCCATCCAGGCCACGAGTTGATGGTAGGACATGCTATGCCTGTGGTCAGATAGGGCATGTTAAGTCGAGTTGTCCCTACAAGGATGAAGAAGTGACACAATAGCCGAGGCAGAACCTTCAGGAGTCAGAGAGACCTCAGCCCAGTGGTAGCAGAGGATGAGGACGCAGTCAGGCGTCTCAAGCTGGATCGTCTGCTCAGGGAAGAAGAGGTCGTGGATAGCAAGCAACGGCTCGATTATATGCCATGAGTCAGCTAGAGGCGATAGTCAACCCGCGAGTGGTGACAGGTCAGATGGAGTTATTTCATTCTGATATGTCTTCTTCTTGGTTTATATCTGTTCTGGTTGACCCGGGTGCTACACACTCTTTTATCGCCTATAGTATGCTTGAAAACTGTCGTTTACCTGTTAGCTGTAAGAAGGATAGTTTGTTGTTAGAAACCCCTCTTGATGGTTCCTCTTTTCTTCGAGAAGAGTGTCCATCTTGTGTCTTGTCTTTCTCGGGACACCGCATCCAAGTGGATCTTATACCACTTGATATGCATGGTTTTGATGTTATCCTTGGGATGGATACCTTAGAGAAGTATAAGGTTGTGTTGGACTGTGGTTCCAAGCAGGCAGTGTTTGATGATGCTGGAGAGAAGTGGATCTTCCAGGGAGATAGGAAGATTCTTCTGACGTGTTTGGTATCAACTATGGTGGCAGATAAGTTATTACGACAAGGGTGTGAGACATTCTTAGCTCACGTGGTGGATACCATTGTAGTTACCAAGGCGAAAGGTCCTAGCCTTGAGGAGGTGACAGTTGTTCGAGAGCTTGTAGATGTGTTCCCTGAGGAGTTTCCTGGTGTTCCTCCACCCCGAGAGATTGATTTTGAGATCAATCTGGTACCAGGGACGCAGCCAGTTGCACATACATCGTACAGAATGGCTCCAGTTGAGATGGCAGAGATGAAGAAGCAGTTGCAAGAGTTGTTGGAGAAAGGTTTTATCCGACCGAGTACGTCGCCTTGGGGAGCTCCAGTGTTGTTCGTTAAGAAGAAGGATGGTTCAATGCGGTTGTGTATAGATTACCGACAGTTGAACAAAGTCACGATCAAGAATAAGTACCCGTTGCCGAGGATAGATGATCTGTTCGATCAGTTGCATGGTGCTATAGTGTTTTCAAAGATCGATCTATGGTCTGGATATCATCAGTTGAGGATAAAGGCAGATGACATACCAAAGTCAGCTTTCAGGACAAGGTATGGTCATTTCGAGTTTGTGGTTATGCCGTTTGGGTTAACCAATGCACCTGCAACTTTCATGGATCTGATGAATAGAATGTTCAGTCCGTTCTTAGATCAGTTTGTTGTAGTCTTTATAGATGACATCTTGATCTATAGTCGGGACAGGCTAGAGCATGAGCAACATCTTCGTCAACATCGGTTGTATGCCAAGTTCAGTAAGTGTGAGTTCTGGTTGGAAGAAGTGACTTTCTTGGGTCATGTGATATCTGCTGAAGGAGTCAAAGTAGATCCGAAGAAGGTGGAATATGTTGCAGATTGGGAACAGCCAAAGACGCCGACGGAAGTTCGTAGTTTCCTTAGCTTAGCAGGATACTATTAGAGGTTTATCAAGGACTTCAGTGTGATCGCGTTACTGATGACGAAGTTGACCAGGAAGGATGTACCTTTTATTTGGGATGATCGGTGTCAGCAAGCTTTCCAGAGATTGAAGGAGAAGCTGAAGAGTGCTCCAGTGTTGATCTTGCCAGAGCCTGGGAAAGGCTATGTTGTTTTCTGTGATGCTTCCAAGAAGGGTTTAGGTTGCGTGTTGATGCAGGAAGATCATGTGGTTTCTTTTGCCTTGCGACAGCTCAAGAAGCATGAGGAGAACTACCCGACTCATGACTTGGAGTTGGCGGCGGTGGTTCATGCGTTAAAGATTTGGAGACACTATCTGTATGGGGAAGTGTGTCAGATCTTTACAGATCATAAGAATCTGAAGTATATCTTTACGCAGCATGAGTTGAACATGCGACAACGACGATGGATGGAGTTGATCAATGATTACGACTACACTATCAAGTATCATCCTGGTAAGGCGAATGTGGTAGCTGATGCGCTTAGCAGAAAGTCTTATTATCTTTCTTCAAAGAAGGCACAGTTGAGTTCCCTGGTATGCCATAGGCAAGATATGTTTGTTTCTCTGCGATAGATGAATGTGCAGATGGAAGTTTCTTTGTTGTCTGGTCTTCTAGCACAAATGCAAGTCAAGCCTACGTTGAGACAGTAGATCAAGGATGCACAGTAGACAGATGATGCGGTACAATTGATCAGCGTTCGGCAGTGAAAAACGTGATGGGTTTCATGAGTCCGAGGATGGACTAGTCTGCTATCGTAATAGGATGGTGGTTCCTAATGTTGATGAGCTGAGGGAGTTGGTGCTTGAGGAAGCACACACATCGATGTATGCTATGCATCCGGGTGTCACCAAAATGTATCATAGTCTGAAGGACTTGTATTGGTGGCCCGGTTTGAAGAAAGATGTAGCTGAGTTCGTGGCGAGATGTGCGGTATGTCAGCAAGTGAAGGCTGAACATCAGAAGCCGGCAGGTACGTTGCAACCTTTGCCGATACCGCAATGGAAATGGGATCATATAACCATGGATTTCGTAGTTGGCCTACCCAGGACAACTAGGAATCATGATTCCATTTGGGTGATAGTGGACAGATTGACTAAGTCTGCCCATTTCCTACCAGTGAAGACGACATATACATCTGAGAAACTCGCTCGAGTGTATGTGGACGAGATTGTACGTCTGCATGGTGTGCCAGCAACGATAGTTTCTGACAGAGGTCCTCAATTTACGAGTTGTTTTTGGGAACAGTTGCACAAAGCGTTAGGAACGCAGTTGAGGTTCAGTACACCTTTCACCCGCAGACAGATGGACAGTCTGAAAGGACTATTCAGATTTTGGAAGATCTCCTTCGAGCTTGTGTTTTGCAGTTTCTAGGCAACTGGGATGTACATCTGAGTTTGATAGAGTTTGCCTACAACAACAGTTATCAGCGGAGCATTGACATGGCTCCTTATGAAGCTTTGTATGGAAGGAAGTGCATATCTCGTTTGTGTTGGTATGAGTCTGGTGAATATCATCTTTTGGGTCCTGAGTTAGTATAGTAGACAATAGAAAAGATCAAGGTGATACAGCAACAGTTGAAGGTGGCACAAGACAGGCAGAAGTCTTATGCAGAAAATCACCGATGACCTTTGGAGTTCCAGGTAGGAGATAAAGTGTATCTTAAAGTCTCGCCGTGGAAAGGTGTGCTAAGGTTTGGTCGGAAGGGTAAGTTAGCACCCAGGTATATGGGGCCTTACTCAGTCATAGCGCGTGTTGGCAAGGTAGCTTATGAGATAGAGTTGCCTCCAGAGTTGCATAGGTTACATCCAGTGTTTCATGTCACTATGCTGAAGAAAAGTCATCCGGATTTGGGTACAGTGATACAGCCAGTTGAGGTTGAGCTTGATGAAGATGTGACCTATGAGGAAGGTCCTGTGGCGATCCTTGACAGAAGGGTCAAGAAGCTGAAGAGGAAGGACCTGGTTCTTGTGAAAGTTCTTTGGTAGCGTCGTGGCGTTGAGGAAGCCATGTGGGAGCTTGAGGAAGAGATGAGGAGAAAGTATCCCTCGCTTTTCTCTTCGGATTTCGAGGACGAAATCCCTTAAAGGGGGTTAGCTTGTAAGGACCCTAACCATCGTTTAGGGTTTACCCTGTTTGTTTTGCTTAACCTTGGTGCTTTGGTGCTTGCTAATCACCTTTAGTGGTGATTAGGGTTTGGTTGTGCTTGTTGAGAGTTTGAGGGGCTACTTGCAAATAACCCAAGTATAGGGTTTTGTGAGCAAGTTTTCCATCTTATGAGGTGTTTCCCTCTCTTTGTTTCCTCTAGGGTTGAGAGGAAGGCTTGGGCTTGTTGCTTAAGTTCTTTGGGTTTTGGTTGAGCTTGTTTGGGCCTTGAGGTGCCTTATTTGGGCTTGGTTGAGCTTTGTGTCGCCCAAGGTGAGGTGTGTGTCGACCTAGGGTGTTTGTGTCGGCCAACAAGGAGGTGTGTCGCCCATGGTACCTTGGTTGTGTCGCCCATGATGCTTGGTCTTGTTTGGTGGACACTTGGAGCATATCTTGGACAAGTGTCTTAGACCTTGCTAGAATGGTGGCTTGAGCCCTAGGACAAGTGTCCCTTGGGTGGACGACACCTAGCATGGATCAACCTTGTTTTCTCCTCCCTTTCCTTCTATATAGGTGGTCCTTTCCCTTGCCTTGACTTCCTTTGATCTTTTGGTCTTTCCTCCACCTTGAGTGCACGACACTCCTTCCTTCTTTGCTTGTGTCGGCCAATACACTCCCTTGAAGGAGCAGTGGTGGTCAATACACCCCCCTTGGAGGAGCTTTGGTGGTCGATATCCCTTGAAGCTTGGAGCTCTTCTTCTTCCTTGGAGCTTGGAGCTTAAGGCGGGTTGCATAACTTCTAACCCTAACTCCTCTACCTCTTGTTTTGATCTCATGCATGATAGTAGTTTAGTTCCTTGCTTTAGTACCTTTGGTGGCCGATCCTCCTTAGGGTTTAGGGTTTCTTTGTGGACTAATGTTCCTTGTGATCTAGGGTTTGATCTTCCTTGTGTTTGAGGTAGAAGATGATCTGTGTTGGGCGATACCCCCCCTTCTCTTGGTGAGTTGGGCGACATGGTAGTTCTTGGTGTGTTGGGCGACATCCTTGCTCTTTTGATGGGCGATGGGTCATGAGTAGCGCGTGTTGGCCGATATGGTTGTGTTGGATGACATAGTGGTTCTTGTGTTGGATGATAGGCCAAGTGTGGCAAGCTTGTTTGGGTTGGACGATAGGCTAAGAGGGGTGCGTTGTCCGATAGTCTTGTTGAGCAATAGAAGGAGTGTATCAGGCGATATCCTTGGGTTGTGATGGCCGATAGGTTGGGCTTGTGATGGGCGTCATGCCCCTTCTGTTGATGTGTGTCGGCCGTTAGGCTTGGACATGTTGTGGCACATTTTGAGTAGGTGTTCCTTAGCTCTCTCTCTCTTGGTTGTTGGAGTTGGTGGTGACATGGCTGTTTTGATAGCTTGTGATGGGCGTCGTGGTTGGGAGTGTGATGGGCATCACACCCCCATGTGTGTCGGCCGGCAGGGTGATGCAACGGGCGTTGCCCGATATGCATGGGATGCCCGACACCCTCTTTCCCTCTGACGACCGGCCTACGTTGAGACAGTAGATCAAGGATGCACAACAGACAGATGATGCGGTACAATTGATCAGATCAGAGTTCGGTAGTGAAAAACGTGATGGGTTTCATGAGTCTGAGGATGGACTAGTCTGCTATCGTAATAGGATGGTGGTTCCTAATGTTGATGAGCTGAGGGAGTTGGTGCTTGAGGAAGCACACACATCGATGTATGCTATGCATCCGGGTGTCACCAAAATGTATCATAGTCTGAAGGACTTGTATTGGTGGCCCGGTTTGAAGAAAGTTGTAGCTGAGTTCGTGGCGAAATGTGCGGTATGTCAGCAAGTGAAGGCTGAACATCAGAAGCCGGCAGGTACGTTGCAACCTTTGCCGATACCGCAATGGAAATGGGATCATATAACCATGGATTTCGTAGTTGGCCTACCCAGGACAACTAGGATCATGATTCCATTTGGGTGATAGTGGACAGATTGACTAAGTCTGCCCATTTCCTACCAGTGAAGACGACATATACATCTGAGAAACTCGCTCGAGTGTATGTGGATGAGATTGTACGTCTGCATGGTGTGCCAACAACGATAGTTTCCGACAGAGGTCCTCAATTTACGAGTTGTTTTTGGGAACAGTTGCACAAAGCGTTGGGAACGCAGTTGAGGTTCAGTACAACTTTTCACCCGCAGACAGATGGACAGTCTGAAAGGACTATTCAGATTTTGGAAGATCTCCTTCGAGCTTGTGTTTTGCAGTTTCTAGGCAACTGGGATGTACATCTGAGTTTGATAGAGTTTGCCTACAACAACAGTTATCAACGGAGCATTGACATGGCTCCTTATGAAGCTTTGTATGGAGGGAAGTGCATATCTCCTTTGTGTTGGTATGAGTATGGTGAATATCATCTTTTGGGTCCTGAGTTAGTATAGTAGACAATAGAAAAGATCAAGGTGATACAGCAACAATTGAAGGTGGCACAAGACAGGCAGAAGTCTTATGCAGAAAATCACCGATGACCTTTGGAGTTCCAGGTAGGAGATAAAGTGTATCTTAAAGTCTCGCCGTGGAAAGGTGTGCTAAGGTTTGGTCGGAAGGGTAAGTTAGCACCCAGGTATATGGGGCCTTACTCAGTCATAGCGCGTGTTGGCAAGGTAGCTTATGAGATAGAGTTGCCACCAGAGTTGCATAGGTTACATCCAGTGTTTCATGTCACTATGCTGAAGAAAAGTCATCCGGATTCGGGTACAGTGATACAACCAGTTGAGGTTGAGCTTGATGAAGATGTGACCTATGAGGAAGGTCCTGTGGCGATCCTTGACAGAAGGGTCAAGAAGCTGAAGAGGAAGGACCTGGTTCTTGTGAAAGTTCTTTAGCAGCGTCGTGGCGTTGAGGAAGCCATGTGGGATCTTGAGGAAGAGATGAGGAGAAAGTATCCCTCGCTTTTCTCTTCGGATTTCGAGGATGAAATCCCTTAAAGGGGGTTAGCTTGTAAGGACCCTAACCATCGTTTAGGGTTTACCCTGTTTGTTTTGCTTAACCTTGGTGCTTTGGTGCTTGCTAATCACCTTTAGTGGTGATTAGGGTTTGGTTGTGCTTGTTGAGAGTTTGAGGGGCTACTTGCAAATAACCCAAGTATAGGGTTTTTTGAGCAAGTTTGCCATCTTATGAGGTGTTTCCCTCTCTTTGTTTCCTCTAGGGTTGAGAGGAAGGCTTGGGCTTGTTGCTTAAGTTCTTTGGGTTTTGGTTGAGCTTGTTTGGGCCTTGAGGTGCCTTATTTGGGCTTGGTTGAGCTTTGTGTCACCCAAGGTGAGGTGTGTGTCGACCTAGGGTGTTTGTGTCGGCCAACAAGGAGGTGTGTCGCCCATGGTACCTTGGTTGTGTCGCCCATGATGCTTGGTCTTGTTTGGTGGACACTTGGAGCATATCTTGGACAAGTGTCTTAGACCTTGCTAGAATGGTGGCTTGAGCCCTAGGACAAGTGTCCCTTGGGTGGACGACACCTAGCATGGATCAACCTTGTTTTCTCCTCCCTTTCCTTCTATATAGGTGGTCCTTTCCCTTGCCTTGACTTCCTTTGATCTTTTGGTCTTTCCTCCACCTTGAGTGCACGACACTCCTTCCTTCTTTGCTTGTGTCGGCCAATACACTCCCTTGAAGGAGCAGTGGTGGTCAATACACCCCCCTTGGAGGAGCTTTGGTGGTCGATATCCCTTGAAGCTTGGAGCTCTTCTTCTTCCTTGGAGGTTGGAGCTTAAGGCGGGTTGCATAACTTCTAACCCTAACTCCTCTACCTCTTGTTTTGATCTTATGCATGATAGTAGTTTAGTTCCTTGCTTTAGTACCTTTTGTGGTCGATCCTCCTTAGGGTTTAGGGTTTCTTTGTGGACTAATGTTCCTTGTGATCTAGGGTTTGATCTTCCTTGTGTTTGAGGTAGAAGATGATCTGTGTTGGGCGATACCCCCCCTTCTCTTGGTGAGTTGGGCGACATGGTAGTTCTTGGTGTGTTGGGCGACATCCTTGCTCTTGTGATGGGCGATGGGTCATGAGTAGCGAGTGTTGGCCGATATGGTTGTGTTGGATGACATAGTGGTTCTTGTGTTGGATGATAGGCCAAGTGTGGCAAGCTTGTTTGGGTTGGACGATAGGCTAAGAGGGGTGCGTTGTCCGATAGTCTTGTTGAGCAATAGAAGGAGTGTATCATGCGATATCCTTGGGTTGTGATGGCCGATAGGTTGGGCTTGTGATGGGCGTCACACCCCTTCTGTTGATGTGTGTCGGCCGTTAGGCTTGGACATGTTGTGGCACATTTTGAGTAGGTGTTCCTTAGCTCTCTCTCTCTTAGTTGTTGGAGTTGGTGGTGACCTGGCTGTTTTGATAGCTTGTGATGGGCGTCGTGGTTGGGAGTGTGATGGGCATCACACCCCCATGTGTGTCGGCCGGCAGGGTGATGCAACGGGCGTTGCCCGATATGCATGGGATGCCCGACACCCTCTTTCCCTCTGACGACCGGCCTACGTTGAGACAGTAGATCAAGGATGCACAGCAGACAGATGATGCGGTACAATTGATCAGATCAGAGTTCGGCAGTGAAAAACGTGATGGGTTTCATGAGTCCGAGGATGGACTAGTCTGCTATCGTAATAGGATGGTGGTTCCTAATGTTGATGAGCTGAGGGAGTTGGTGCTTGAGGAAGCACACACATCGATGTATGCTATGCATCCGGGTGTCACCAAAATGTATCATAGTCTGAAGGACTTGTATTGGTGGCCCGGTTTGAAGAAAGATGTAGCTGAGTTCGTGGCGAGATGTGCGGTATGTCAGCAAGTGAAGGCTGAACATCAGAAGCCGGCAGGTACGTTGCAACCTTTGCCGATACCACAATGGAAATGGGATCATATAACCATGGATTTCGTAGTTGGCCTACCCAGGACAACTAGGAATCATGATTCCATTTGGGTGATAGTGGACAGATTGACTAAGTCTGCCCATTTCCTACCAGTGAAGACGACATATACATCTGAGAAACTCGCTTGAGTGTATGTGGACGAGATTGTACGTCTGCATGGTGTGCCAGCAACGATAGTTTCTGACAGAGGTCCTCAATTTACGAGTTGTTTTTGGGAACAGTTGCACAAAGCGTTAGGAACGCAGTTGAGGTTCAGTACAACCTTTCACCCGCAGACAGATGGACAGTCTGAAAGGACTATTCAGATTTTGGAAGATCTCCTTCGAGCTTGTGTTTTGCAGTTTCTAGGCAACTGGGATGTACATCTGAGTTTGATAGAGTTTGCCTACAACAACAGTTATCAGCGGAGCATTGACATGGCTCCTTATGAAGCTTTGTATGGAAGGAAGTGCATATCTCGTTTGTGTTGGTATGAGTCTGGTGAATATCATCTTTTGGGTCCTGAGTTAGTATAGTAGACAATAGAAAAGATCAAGGTGATACAGCAAGAGTTGAAGGTGGCACAAGACAGGCAGAAGTCTTATGCAGAAAATCACTGATGACCTTTGGAGTTCCAGGTAGGAGATAAAGTGTATCTTAAAGTCTCGCCGTGGAAAGGTGTGCTAAGGTTTGGTCGGAAGGGTAAGTTAGCACCCAAGTATATGGGGCCTTACTCAGTCATAGCGCGTGTTGGCAAGGTAGCTTATGAGATAGAGTTGCCTCCAGAGTTGCATAGGTTACATCCAGTGTTTCATGTCACTATGCTGAAGAAAAGTCATCCGGATTCGGGTACAGTGATACAGCCAGTTGAGGTTGAGCTTGATGAAGATGTGACCTATGAGGAAGGTCCTGTGGCGATCCTTGACAGAAGGGTCAAGAAGCTGAAGAGGAAGGACCTGGTTCTTGTGAAAGTTCTTTGGCAGCGTCGTGGCGTTGAGGAAGCCATGTGGGAGCTTGAGGAAGAGATGAGGAGAAAGTATCCCTCGCTTTTCTCTTCGGATTTCGAGGACGAAATCCCTTAAAGGGGGTTAGCTTGTAAGGACCCTAACCATCGTTTAGGGTTTACCCTGTTTGTTTTGCTTAACCTTGGTGCTTTGGTGCTTGCTAATCACCTTTAGTGGTGATTAGGGTTTGGTTGTGCTTGTTGAGAGTTTGAGGGGCTACTTGCAAATAACCCAAGTATAGGGTTTTGTGAGCAAGTTTGCCATCTTATGAGGTGTTTCCCTCTCTTTGTTTCCTCTAGGGTTGATAGGAAGGCTTGGGCTTGTTGCTTAAGTTCTTTGGGTTTTGGTTGAGCTTGTTTGGGCCTTGAGGTGCCTTATTTGGGCTTGGTTGAGCTTTGTGTCACCCAAGGTGAGGTGTGTGTCGACCTAGGGTGTTTGTGTCGGCCAACAAGGAGGTGTGTCGCCCATGGTACCTTGGTTGTGTCACCCATGATGCTTGGTCTTGTTTGGTGGACACTTGGAGCATATCTTGGACAAGTGTCTTAGACCTTGCTAGAATGGTGGCTTGAGCCCTAGGACAAGTGTCCCTTGGGTGGACGACACCTAGCATGGTTCAACCTTGTTTTCTCCTCCCTTTCCTTCTATATAGGTGGTCCTTTCCCTTGCCTTGACTTCCTTTGATCTTTTGGTCTTTCCTCCACCTTGAGTGCACGACACTCCTTCCTTCTTTGCTTGTGTCGGCCAATACACTCCCTTGAAGGAGCAGTGGTGGTCAATACACCCCCCTTGGAGGAGCTTTGGTGGTCGATATCCCTTGAAGCTTGGAGCTCTTCTTCTTCCTTGGAGCTTGGAGCTTAAGGCGGGTTGCATAACTTCTAACCCTAACTCCTCTACCTCTTGTTTTGATCTCATGCATGATAGTAGTTTAGTTCCTTGCTTTAGTACCTTTGGTGGCCGATCCTCCTTAGGGTTTAGGGTTTCTTTGTGGACTAATGTTCCTTGTGATCTAGGGTTTGATCTTCCTTGTGTTTGAGGTAGAAGATGATCTGTGTTGGGCGATACCCCCCCCTTCTCTTGGTGAGTTGGGCGACATGGTAGTTCTTGGTGTGTTGGGCGACATCCTTGCTCTTGTGATGGGCGATGGGTCATGAGTAGTGAGTGTTGGCCGATATGGTTGTGTTGGATGACATAGTGGTTCTTGTGTTGGATGATAGGCCAAGTGTGGCAAGCTTGTTTGGGTTGGACGATAGGCTAAGAGGGGTGCGTTGTCCGATAGTCTTGTTGAGCAATAGAAGGAGTGTATCAGGCGATATCCTTGGGTTGTGATGGCCGATAGGTTGGGCTTTTGATGGGCATCACGCCCCTTCTATTGATGTGTGTCGGCCGTTAGGCTTGGACATGTTGTGGCACATTTTGAGTAGGTGTTCCTTAGCTCTCTCTCTCTTGGTTGTTGGAGTTGGTGGTGACCTGGCTGTTTTGATAGCTTGTGACGGGCGTCGTGGTTGGGAGTGTGATGGGCATCACACCCCCATGTGTGTCGGCCGGCAGGGTGATGCAACGGGCATTGCCCGATATGCATGGGATGCTCGACACCCTCTTTCCCTCTGACGCGCGCTACCCCTCCCTCCTGTGACGCTGTGTCGCTGTTACGACCCCATATGAGCTTAATTGGTAAATTAGGGTTACCAAGATGATTACATGATTATTTGGACTAATCACTCTTGAAATCTAATGAATAATGATAATCCAATGAGAATGTTTTAACTATGATAAGAAGTTTAAGTGTTCGTTTGTCTTGAGAATTAGGGTTTGAGAAGCATAGACCCTAATCGGCCCAAAATAGGGTTTTAATGATACATGAATACAAAATTTGATAAGTATAGTGTTTCAGTAAATGATTTTTAGTATTTTATATGTAACTCTGATTTACTTCAAATTCTGATATGATTTGGATATATAAAATGTGAACAACATTGGAAAATATCAGAATTTTTGAAGAATGTTCTGACCTGTTTATCGGTCGAGTTTCAAACTCGACCGATCATATTTCCAGATTTATATAGCAGTGTGGTAATTGAATTTTATCTTTTTATTGGTATATCCAATTGATCTTAAATTTTAACTGAAGCTTTATAGATGAATTATAAACAACGTGATATATTCCCATAATTGTTGGAGAAGGTTTGATCTCTGAAATAAACGAATTACAGTAACTTTGTGTAACTGAATATTCAACCAATATAATTAAAGTTGAGTGTTGGGTCAATATGCAATTGACCCAAGCAACTCAAATTGACTTATATGATCGACCACACACACACACAGCTCTCATTCTTCATCATCCACCCCAGAGAAATGAAAATCTAGAGAGAGAGGGAGAGTTAGGGCTTGAGTGGAGAAAGAGGAGGAATTGCTGACCTAGGGTTTTGTGGTCCGAGGAATGGTGAAATCAAGTAAGTTTGGATCCTTTGCATAGAATTTTATGGTGAATCTTCTCTCTCATGTCAAGATTCCGTCCATGCTCTGATTTGATCCAAGATGATGTCGAAATTCCCTCTTTTCTCACCCTTTCTTCATAATCCCTCATTTTCAAGGTTTCCTAGTTGAAGGGAAGAAAAATTGGGAGATTTGCTAGGGATTTGATATGAGTTCGAGATCCTCTGAGTTGAGCTGCAGTTTTGAGGTGTTTTCACACCTTGGGGTGAGTGGTTTCTTCCTTTAAACAGTATAATGCACGAAATTTGATTATAGCATCCAAATCCCTAATTGCTTGGTATGTGATTCTAAACCCTGAAATGTTCGTTTAATTTAAGTTGTTGCAAATTGATATGATATGGATTCCTTCTCTGTTTGAATGACTCTTTGATGGTAGATTCACATCAGAAACGTATACAACACATCCTAGTAAGAATGCTTTTCAGATTTATACCATATGATGTAATTAGGGTTTAACCTAATTGAGATATCACTAGAGTTTCAACCTTATTGAAGAGGACTAGTAATCTTATAAGTGGTTAGGATGTACCTCATGGGTTACCTTATTTGAATTTTATTCTTGGTGCATGATATCTCAGTGAATAGCATGGAAACCTAAATTTAGTTCAATTTCCATGGGTTCATACATATATTGACTGTATATAATTGTTGAAAGCAGTCTTTAATTTGTGAATGTTTATATTGTGTGAAATCCTTATGAGAGCCATGTGATAAGTGAATGAGGCAAATGAAACCCTAAGAGTAGGGTGTTGCTATGTGATAAGAGAATAAGGAAAGGAAACCCTAAGGACAGGGTGTTCTATGAATTAAGTTATGGTGATATGAAAGGTTTCCATATGAGATGTGGTGATGCTTAACTGTTGAATTGTATGTTGTTTGTGCATTTAACTTTACATGCTTGTTCTCTTTGAGTTGGTATATATATACTACAGGGTTTCTTATTTTCACAATACATATCTCGTGAATTGCAGGTGATGAGATATGACATGCCCTAGAAATGGATGTTACTGAGATCATGCAGATATGTATGAAATGTTAGAATGAGAATACTTGTTGGGAAGACATGATATATGTTTGAATACATGAGCTATGATGTTTTATATGATATGATATGGCAGGCCGTGTGAGCCTTGTGAGAAATGTAAAATGAGTTATGATTTCTGTTTAAAATGTATCTATAATGTTAATGTTAGACTTAGGTGCCCTGAACACCGTAGAACCCCTTTGGGAGGTCTGTGCCTTAGGGGTGAAACTCGTGTCCAAAATCAACCGGTTGAGTAATTTTGGTGGCACGAGGGTTGATAGGGGTTATTCAACAATAATCTGTGCGTGTGTCACGGTGGTAACCCAGTGTAGACTCTCCTCCTGTGTGCTCAGGTTAGAGGAGGAGTCTAGAGCACTCGGAGTTAGTGCAATGAGGCCGGAGAGCCTGTGGGCCGGAGAGCCCGTGGGTCCTGTAGCAGAACAGGACTGGCAGTCAGACTTAGCATTTCATGGGTGTGTCGCTAAGTCTTGTACGGTGTGGCCATAGTGCACTGCGAGTCTCTATGCAGAGTACACTGCATAGATCAGGGCATAAGTTAAAATATGATCATATAGGTTCACAGAGTTCCTTATAAATGAAAGAGTTAAGGAAGACTAGAGCATAGTATTCTAGTAGTTATTCTTTGGATGCAATATTTACATTCTTTGTTATTTCAATTAAATTGTTTTAGAACTGCTTAGTGTAGTATTTATTGTTGTTAAATTTCATAACATTTATTCAAAGTTGTATCTGTAATCACATTAGTGCCTTGACTGTTTCTTTGAAGTACTCATTCACTGAGCGAGTAGGCTCACCCCTCTACTCAATCATTTTAGGGTTAACCGCGTGGACTTGAAGATGGTCAGAGCATCAACGTAGATCTTCCACAAGAGTTAAGTACAAGATTAGTTGAGCCAGTCGGTCCTTGTCACTCTAGGTCCTCAGTAAGAGATAAGAGAGAGAGAGAGTTGTAATTACGATGTGTAATATTATTCCTCTTTTGAAATTGTATGCTATTAGTAGGTCTTATGTGCATAAGGTGTGAGAGACATCATGAATGTTTATACATGTATCTTTACTATTAAAGTCTGATTAGTAAAAGAAATGTTCAAATTCCCTTGTTAAAATGATTTATGTGGTTCAATGCGAAGAAACAAGAGTTGTAAAGAAAGAAAAGAAAAAGAAAAAAGAAAAAGTTAAGGGTGTTCTTTGTATTACATATAAATCCTATTTTATGCCCTAATCTCATGATTTGAGGAAATTGTGAGATCGGGGTGTAACAGCTTGGTATCAGAGCTTAGGGTGAGTTGTCAAGGACCATTAAGTTAGTAAGTTAGAGTCCTATGTGTGGCAGATAGGAGATGTTTGATGTTAGCTTTGGGGATTTGAGTATTTGGATATCCTGGCCTGATATCTGAGTACTTGGATCAACCAGTACAAGCTACTCTATCTATTCTTTCACGTATACCCTGGCCAGGTATACAGTGGAAGAATGGGCTAGAGAGGAACCCTAGAAATGTTAGGGTTAGAAAACGAGAAAAGAAACAAGAATTAAGAGCATAAATGTAAAAGGAGATAGAACTTATATTTCATAATGTTATTTTTGTTGGAAATGTATAGAAATGCTCTTATATGTTTGAATTGAAATATTCAGTACTTTGAAATATATATGGGTCTTTAAGATTTGTTGCACACTATGCAGTTGTAGCATTTATTGATTTCATTCTTTGTAACATGTAGATTAGAAATCATCTTTGAATGATCTTTCCTTAGTGGATAAGTTTTCTTCCACACTTCTGAGATGAATAGGAGTTGAGTAATCCTTTGTAGTTCTTGGCTTCAGGACTTCAGGTTTGGCCTGGTCCGGTTGGTAGGATGCGTTACTAGGATCTAATGAATCCTATCAATAGTATAATAAGAATAGAATTTGAATAATTAGACCCACATCAGAGTAAGAATGTACATATAGTAAGATGTTGAAACATATGGGCAAGATCAGAACAAATAAGAATCAGTTGAAACTGGTATCTGAGGTTCAATTTTGGGGCCTCATATGAGAAACCCTTAATTGGGAATAATAGAACATGATATGAAGTTCATAATTAGTTTATTGATTAATATTATATGAACTATACATATGAAATATAGAAAAGATATGTGAAATGTATGTATGGTTCTAGATAGCAAGAATCGATCATGAAGAATGGATCATATAATTGAGTATAATGCTTTTATGAACTCTAAAGCAAAGGCTAAGTAGAAGAATAGAGTTGAGCATTCAATAGGTCCATAGAAGTGAGGAGTCTTCAAAAGAGTAAAAGTGAAGAGAATCATATGATCATATAATTCATAAGACTAGAACAACAAACTAGTTCCTAAGTGAAGAACATAGGTGTAGTTTAACGAATGAATAAGTCATACAAGGGTAGACAATATTCAGAAGGGAAAAACTTGATTGAAAGAGAAACTATGTTTGACCCATGCATGATCCACTTGATTTAAAAATGAAGAATATGTAATGTATTCAACATGAGGAAAAACTAATAGAAGGACTATTAATTTAGAACGTTAACTTCGCAATAGTATAAAGATAAAGGAGGAAATATGCGCAACATGGTATACATGACCATACATATGAATAAGCAACATGGTCATAAGAGAAAAATTTAGAATTAAAGATGACGGGTTAAAGAGTAGTATATGGTAAGAGGACTATGAAACGTAAGATAGGGTTTGAAATATGATGGAGAAGTTATAAAATAAAGAGGTTGTGAGATTCAAGCAAGTGCTAATTAATCAAATATCTCTGTTGATAACTAAGTAAATCTACATACGAGAATGTATTAAGGGAATGTTTGAATACAAGTATTCCAAGTCTTAAAATCATCTTCTCTTTCATATATTCCTTAACAATAGCAAGGTGGGAATGAAATGATAAGAAAATGAATCATATATGATGCATAACTACCTTGGTAGGGTCATCTAGTGAATGTAATAGTGACATACAATATGATGAAGTGCGATAAGAAATAAATTCTTGTGTGATAGCAAGAATGATGAATAATCTATTCCTATCTTAAATGCTTCAATGTTAATGATGTTTATTGTATATAATCATATGAAAAGGATAGGTAGCAAAAAGTAAAGAAGTAATGAATGAGCAGAGAGATATGGGAAAACACTAGCTTTGTGTAATATGTGAATTTGTTTTTACATGTATGATTTGTTGAAGGCATATTAAGGTATGAAAGTTGGTTCTACATATGATTTCAGGGTATTTGTGTAAGCTATATGTTAAATTAAAGGCGTATGATAGTTGTAGTAATTCATACCTGATATGCATCTTACTATTGTGTATTTGTGATATGGTGATACAGTTTGGATGATGTCAGAACACATGGAGAGATACCCTGAACAAGGTAGTCATACTTATCCACTCATATTAATAGAAAGGGATGATAATCAGATTGTCTGGACAAATAACCCTAATGAGGTGTAGCTTGTTATACCTAGCTCTAATATAACTGAGTGATGGTAATTGAGTATGATTGATGCTTGAATGACTGATACAATTGTGGATTACTTTATTACTGTTGTTGAAACCCTAAAATGATATAATACGATGGTTACACTTTGAATTGTGTGTGGGCCCATAACCCACAGGTCCCAGGATCGAAACAAGATAGTATGGAATGAGGTGGTAATGCTTCACCTCATGCATCCATAAACCAATGGGGATGCCAAGAGTAGTATTGTGCAATTGATTGTTGAATCTAGCCTTTTAATTCAAGACTGTTTTGCTATTTGAATAGCACTTTATTAAAGTTTAAAACAGCATGGTGAACTCGCTTTTGTCACTTAAAGGTGATACAGAACAATAGAACTTTCTGAGCCACATAAGTTGAGATAATTGTATCAGAGTATCAGAGTTGCGCAGCGAAAGCGTGGTGGTTTATCTTTGCATTCTATGTTTGACTGCGGCATAAAGAATTTGCTTGATATCATTGAGAACTATTTGAAATATGTTGTGATTTAGTAAAGAATTAAAAGATCTAATGTTGAAAACTACATCCAGGTATGAAATACAAGAATATAATGACATGGAAGGCTTTAGAAGCTTAGAATAACCTTGAATGTATCTTTCTTGTAGGTTTATGTTTTGAGGACGAAACATTCTAAGGGGGGAAGAGTTGTTACGACCCCATCTGAGCTTAATTGGTAAACTAGGGTTACCAAGATGATTACATGATTAATTGGACTAATCACTGTTGAAATCTAATGAATAATGATAATCCAATGAGAATGTTTTAACTATGATAAGAAGTTTAAGTGTTCGTTTGTCTTGAGAATTAGGGTTTGAGAAGCATAGACCCTAATCGGCCCAAAATAGGGTTTTAATGATACATGAATACAAAATTTGATAAGTATAGTGTTTCAGTAAATGATTTTTAGTATTTTATGTGTAACTCTGATTTACTTCAAATTCTGATATGAATTGGATATATAAAATGTGAACAACATTGGAAAATATCAGAATTTTTGAAGAATGTTCTGACCTGTTTATCGTTCGAGTTTCAAACTCGACCGATCATATTTCCAGATTTATATAGCAGTGTGGTAATTTAATTTTATCTTTTTATTGGTATATCCAATTGATCTCAAATTTTAACCGAAGCTTTAAAGATCAATTATAAACAACGTGCTAAATTCCCATAATTGTTGGAGAAGGTTTGATCTCTGAAATAAACGAATTACAGTAACTTTGTGTAACTGAATATTCAGCCAATATAATTAAAGTTGAGTGTTGGGTCAATATGCAATTGACCCAAGCAGCTCAAATTGACTTATATGATCGACCACACACACACACAGCTCTCATTCTTCATCATCCACCCCAGAGAAACTAAAATGTAGAGAGAGAGGGAGAGTTAGGGCTTGAGTGGAGAAAGAGGAGGAATTGCTGACCTAGGGTTTTGCGGTCCGAGGAATGGTGAAATCAAGTAAGTTTGGATCCTTTGCATAGAATTTTATAGTGAATCTTCTCTCTCATGTCAAGATTCCGTCCATGCTCTTATTTGATCCAAGATGATGTCGAAATTCCCTCTTTTCTCACCCTTTCTTCATAATCCCTCATTTTCAAGGTTTCCTAGTTGAAGGGAAGAAAAATTGGGAGATTTGCTAGGGATTTGATATGAGTTCGAGATCCCCTGAGTTGAGCTGCAGTTTTGAGGTGTTTTCACACCTCGGGGTGAGTGGGTTCTTCCTTTAAACAGTATAATGCACGAAATTTGATTATAGCATCCAAATCCCTAATTGCTTGGTATGTGATTCTAAACCCTGAAATGTTCGTTTAATTTAAGTTGTTGCAAATTGATATGATATGGATTCCTTCTCTGTTTGAATGACTCTTTGATGGTAGATTCACATCAGAAACGTATACAACACATCCTAGTAAGAATGCTTTTCAGATTTATACCATATGATGTAATTAGGGTTTAACCTAATTGAGATATCACTAGAGTTTCAACCTTATTGAAGAGGACTAGTAATCTTATAAGTGGTTAGGATGTACCTCATGGGTTACCTTATTTGAATTTTATTCTTGGTGCATGATATCTTATTGAATAGCATGGAAACCTAAATTTAGTTCAATTTCCATGGGTTCATACATATATTGAATGTATATAATTGTTGAAAGCAGTCTTTAATTTGTGAATGTTTATATCGTGTGAAATCCTTATGAGAGCCATGTGATAAGTGAATGAGGCAAATGAAACCCTAAGAGTAGGGTGTTGCTATATGATAAGAGAATAAGGAAAGGAAACCCTAAGGACAGGGTGTTCTATGAATTAAGTTATGGTGATATGAAAGGTTTCCATATGAGATGTGGTGATGCTTAACTGTTGAATTGTATGTTGTTTGTGCATTTAACTTTACATGCTTGTTCTCTTTGAGTTGGTATATATATACTACAAGGTTTCTTATTTTCACAATACATATCTCGTGAATTGCAGGTGATGAGATATGACATGCCCTAGAAAGGGATGTTACTGAGATCATGCAGATATGTATGAAATGTTAGAATGAGAATACTTGTTGGGCAGACATGATATATGTTTGAATACATGAGCTATGATGTTTTATATGATATGATATGGCAGGCCGTGTGAGCCTTGTGAGAAATGTAAATGAGTTATGATTTCTGTTTAAAATGTATCTATAATGTTAATGTTAGACTTAGGTGCCCTGAACACCGTAGAACCCCTTTGGGAGGTCTGCGCCTTAGGGGTGAAACTCATGTCCAACATCAACCGGTTGAGTAATTCTGGTGGCACGAGGGTTGATAGGGGTTATTCAACAGTAATCCGTGTGTGTGTCACGGTGGTAACCCAGTGTAGACTCTCTGCCTGTGTGCTCAGGTTAGAGGAGGAGTCTAGAGCACTTGGAGTTAGTGCAATGAGGCCGGAGAGCCTGTGGGCCGGAGAGCCCGTGGGTCCTGTAGCAGAACAGGACTGGCAGTCAGACTTAGCATTTCCCGGGTGTGTCGCTAAGTCTTGTACGGTGTGGCCGTAGTGCACTGCGAGTCTCTATGCAGAGTACACTGTATAGATCAGGGCATAAGTTAAAATATGATCATATAGGTTCACAGAGTTCCTTATAAATGAAAGAGTTAAGGAAGACTAGAGCATAGTCTTCTAGTAGTTATTCTTTGGATGCAATATTTACATTCTTTGTTATTTCAATTATATTGTTTTAGAACTGCTTAGTGTAGTATTTATTGTTGTTAAATTTCATAACGTTTATTCAAAGTTGTATCTGTAATCACATTAGTGCCTTAGACTGTTTCTTTGAAGTACTCATTCACTGAGCGAGTAGGCTCACCCCTCTACTCAAACATTTTAGGGTTAACCGCGTGGACTTGAAGATGGTCAGAGCATCAGCGTAGATCTTCCACAAGAGTTAAGTACAAGATTAGTTGAGTCAGTCGGTCCTTGTCACTCTAGGTCCTCAGTAAGAGATAAGAAAGAGAGAGTTGTAATTACGATGTGTAATATTATTCCTCTTTTGAAATTGTATGCTATTAGTAGGTCTTATGTGCATAAGGTGTGAGAGACATCATGAATGTTTATACATGTATCTTTACTATTAAAGTCTGATTAGTAAAAGAAATGTTCAGATTCCCTTATTAAAATGATTTATGTGGTTCAATGCGAAGAAACAAGAGTTTTAAAGAAAGAAAAGAAAAAGAAAAAAGAAAAAGTTAAGGGTGTTATTTGTATTACATATAAATCCTATTTTATGCCCTAATCTCATGATTTGAGGAAATTGTGAGATCGGGGTGTAACAGTCGCGCTGGTTGCTGTTGTAGCAACGCAGCGTTGCTGTACTCTCTTGTTCTAGCCGTTATGAGTTATGGTGACGTTTGTATCCTTCTTTTGGCGAGGGTGTAGTTATCTATAGTGAGGGTTTTGTGATCCTACAGTGACGGTTCCTTGTGTTATGAAAGTGATTAGTTATACACATGCAAACGATGGTGACTCCTTGGTAATAGTAATAATGATAATGATGGTAACAATAATGATGATGGTAGTAGTAGTGATAATGACGATGATAATAGTAATAATAATGGTAAGTGGTTTACAAAATGAATGGTAACAATAATGATAGTGGTAATAATAGTGCTTGTTTTGTATACTCAACATGACTATTTGCATAAAGTGAACACCTTGATTATTCGTATAATGCTGAGATAAGGATAAGTATAGCTAGGGTTTGTTAATAATGTACTTTATACACCAAATAGTGTAAGAATGATGAGTATAGCATCTCGAATATCATCTTGTGATAGTAAGTATGGTCCTTACGTTGAAACTATGATTATTGTATTATCTAACTATGCAGGTGATGATTAGCCATGAAAAGTCTATGAGACATAGGTGATGTGTAACAACACTTTGATAAGCACTATGGTTGATGAGATTGTATGTATAATGTGTTTGTCCTATGATGTTGATGTGAGCCTTGAAAAGGCATTGGCAGTATATGATGAGGGATTGATATCCCATGCTATGTGATGATCCTTGAGATGGATCTGGATGGTTGGCAAGAGGCCAAGTGGTAACATGTGATGTTGGATCCTTGAGATGGATTAGGTTAATGTGAATTACAATAATAATATAATGATGAGCTTATGTTATTTACTTTCTGTTATATCTTGCATGTTATACAACTTGGTTCAATCCTGCAATCCATCTAAAAGATACTAATTAATCACAGTGAAATCTGTCATGTAGTTGCCCTGGCCATAGATCCATCATCATCAGGACTTGGTGATGGTGAAACGGGTTCTCCTGCGGGTTAACCCGGAGCACATATTTTTGAATATGCGAGGTTTCTCCTAGCCTCAAATAGAGAGGTGAAATGAGTGCATCTGCGGTTGCAGACTTGGATATGTGATGAGCATGGTGAACATGGCCCATGGCTCCAGATATGTGATATGATGAGCATGAATGCGTTCATGGCTCAGAGCACGATGATTAGGCCCGTGGCTCAGTTTTACTAGCGTCGTGACCTGTACCAAGGCGGGCTAGAGAAAGGGTATCCTGAGGAGCTGACCCTGTGGCTTAAGACCACTTGAGCATGAGACTACGGTCCTGCTTTGTGTTCTCGTGTACTGACCACGAGGGGTGAGGTCGTGGATTTCGGCTCTTCCATTGACCTTGTATGGCACCGGTTATGGGCTTCACAGCCGAAGGTTGGATTCGAACGGTACGGTTCACTTCCTCAGGGCATAATAAAACGTAATCCAGCCGTTTAGTACATACTGCTTAAGACAAACATGAAACATTGGTTGAGGCCTTGTTTGTTTAGTTACTCTCCTTACATCTTGCAGTTATTTATATGTTCTTCTACGGTAGTAGAACTTGGATATCATGTCTTTATTAATCATGTTTCACATGTAATACTTGGATATATCTGGTAAGTTTAGATAGCTTTATTCCAATAGACTGTTCTTGCTATATCTTCTATTAGTTATCTGCTTAATGTATATGATCTTATGAGGTTTTGTAGTTTTGGCAGAGAGTTATGCCTCCCACTGGGACAATGTTCAATTGTCTCACTCCGCTGGTTTACATGCTTTTTAGGTGGTCGAGCTAGACGTGGTGGTGGTCGCGGAGTTGCGGCCGGGCAACAAGAAGATCAGTAGAAGGCAAGCGTTGGCTATGCTGCTTTTGGGTGTTTCGTGATAGAGTCTAGAGTCATCCCTGTACTCTCAGGTCCTTGGCGGTGTTTTGACGCTGTTTCACGATATACATCCACAAATGTTTTGTATATCCTGCTGCAGGCCAGTTGTGGGCTTTATGTATGTAAACATGTGATGAACTCAGGGGATGTCATGGCAGCTATTGTTCTAAGCTATGGACATGTATCCAGGCTTGAATGGATATGTATATAACTTGTTTTCTTGCAAGATATGGACTCGAATGTAAATGTTTCTCAGTTTATCAGTTTTCCGCAATCGGTTTTAATTAACCCGTGTTTACCATAATTTGTGGTTATGGTGATTTCCGCACGTTTTCGTGTAACACCTCGTTATCTGTGTGATAATGGGATGTGTTGCCACAAGTTTGGTATCAGAGCCTTAGGTTTGCTGAGTCTACAAGGATTTAGGACTAGGTTGAGTCTGTTCTTATGAGTTTTCCAGGTTTTCTTATAATATCTTCTGCCCTCAGCGGAAGAAAAAGTCAAGGTTGGTCTTGTTTGGTGGACACTTGGAGCATATCTTGGACAAGTGTCTTAGACCTTTCTAGAATGGTGGCTTGAGCCCTAGGACAAGTGTCCCTTGGGTGGACGACAGCTAGCATGGATCAACCTTGTTTTCTCCTCCCTTTCCTTCTATATAGGTGGTCCTTTCCCTTGCCTTGACTTCCTTTGATCTTTTGGTCTTTCCTCCACCTTGAGTGCATGACACTCCTTCCTTCTTTGCTTGTGTCGGCCAATACACTCCCTTGAAGGAGCAGTGGTGGTCGATACACCCCCCTTGGAGGAGCTTTGGTGGTCGATATCCCTTGAAGCTTGGAGCTCTTCTTCTTCCTTGGAGCTTGGAGCTTAAGGCGGGTTGCATAACTTCTAACCCTAACTCCTCTACCTCTTGTTTTGATCTCATGCATGATAGTAGTTTAGTTCCTTGCTTTAGTACCTTTGGTTGCCGATCCTCCTTAGGGTTTAGGGTTTCTTTTTGGACTAATGTTCCTTGTGATCTAGGGTTTGAGCTTCCTTGTGTTTGAGATAGAAGATGATCTGTGTTGGGCGATACCCCCCCTTCTCTTGGTGAGTTGGGCGACATGGTAGTTCTTGGTGTGTTGGGCGACATCCTTGCTCTTGTGATGGGTGATGGGTCATGAGTAGCGAGTGTTGGCCGATATGGTTGTGTTGGATGACATAGTGGTTCTTGTGTTGGATGATAGGCCAAATGTGGCAAGCTTGTTTGGGTTGGACGATAGGCTAAGAGGGGTGCGTTGGCTGATAGTCTTGTTGAGCAATAGAAGGAGTGAGTCAGGCGATATCCTTAGGTTGTGATGGCCGATAGGTTGGGCTTGTGACGGGCGTCACACCCCTTCTATTGATGTGTGTCAGCCGTTAGGCTTGGACATGTTGTGGCACGTTTTGAGTAGGTGTTCCTTCGCTCTCTCTCTCTTGGTTGTTGGAGTTGGTGGTGACGTGGCCATTTTGATAGCTTGTGACGGGTGTCGTGGTTGGGAGTGTGACAGGCGTCACACCCCCATGTGTGTCGGCCGGCAGGGTGATGCAACGGACGTTGCCCGATATGCATGGAATGCCTGCCACCCTCTTTCCCTCTGACGCGCGCTACCCCCTCCCTCCTGTGACGCTGTGTCACGCTGGTTGCTGTTGTAGCAACGCAGCGTTGCTGTACTCTCTTGTTCTAGCCGTTATGAGTTATGGTGACCTTTGTATCCTTCTTTTGGCGAGGGTGTAGTTATCTATAGTGAGGGTTTTGTGATCCTACAGTGACGGTTCCTTGTGTTATGAAAGTGATTAGTTATACACATGCAAACGATGGTGACTCCTTGGTAATAGTAGTAATGATAATGATGGTAACAATAATGATGATGGTAGTAGTATTGATAATGACGATGATAATAGTAATAATAATGGTAAGTGGTTTACATAATGAATGGTAATAGTAATGGTAGTGGTAATAATAGTGCTTGTTTTGTATACTCAACATGACTATTTGCATAAAGTGAACACCTTGATTATTCGTATAATGCTGAGATAAGGATAAGTATAGCTAGGGTTTGTTAATAATGTACTTTATACACCAAATAGTGTAAGAATGATGAGTATAGCATCTCGAATATCATCTTGTGATAGTAAGTATGGTCCTTACGTTGAAACTATGATTATTGTATTCTCTAATTATGCAGGTGATGATTAGCCATGAAAAGGCTATGAGACATAGGTGATGTGTAACAACACTTTGATAAGCACTCTGGTTGATGAGATTGTATGTATAATGTGTTTTTCCTACTGGTGCGATTTCGCTAGAGGTGCAACACACTAGCCGATTTGACTCAACTAGATGCGCCCCACGAGGTCAGAACGCACGGGATGGGATTGTGCTTTCAAAATTCATAAACCTAACTAAGACACCTACTTCTACTAAAACAACTACACCTACAAGCGCACGGGGTCGTGTCGTAGTATAGGAAGGTGGCAAGTATAGGGTCGATCCACAGGGAAAAGAGGGGGCGCTAGAGCTAGGTTAGTTTGGCTAGTTTCCTACTGCGGAGACTAGGGTTAAGGGTTTGAAGGTGAATTGATTGTTAACTAAGGATAAACAAGCAAGCAAATAAAGGCGAGAATGAAATCTATGTTAACCCTAGGTTAGATTAAGGCTAAACAAGCAAGAAAAGATTAAGGTAGGTAGGAAAAGGCAATTTACACTAAGGCAAGCAATAGAGAAGCAAACCAACAATTAAAGAACTAAACTAGCATAAACAAGGCAAGAGCAAGGCAAGAAGCTAACTAAGCAAGAAAAGAACTAACTAAGCTAAGCGAGCACAAAACTAGGGTTTTAAGCAGCAAAGAGTGTTGGCTAAATGGACATCTATAAATCCCTTTGTTTTGATTATGACAAACATTTCATTCTTATTGATCTAACGAGCTACTTGAGTGTGCAGGATTAAGGTGGATGACAAAGTAACTAGGGAAATCCATATGCTTACATGTTTATGTTTTCATGAAATGTAATCGCCTTATAAAAACTTGTACAAATATATAATGTACAAGTACTTAGATTTCATGTAAATCAAGCGTTAGATTCTCCCTAGATAAACACCACATTTAGATAAGTCATCCCCTTCAAATAGGATCACATTTGCACACTCATACATATAATTAGTGCCTAAATTGAAACATTGAAACAGGATCAATCTCGGTCGACCAACTCCTCGACCGAGACACTCTCGGTCGACAATCTTCTCGACCGAGAAAGATCCAAAGTAGCCGTTAGACACAAGTGATAAGGTAGTTGGCAGTTGGAGATAGACGTTGCAAATCACTTGATCCAGAGAGCCTGTCGGTCGACAAGAGTTCGACCGAGTAGGTGTCTCGGTCGACCATTCCTCGACCGAGATGAACTCTGACAACAACTGCAGAGTAAATTAATTAGCCGTTGTTAAAGCAACAAACTTGTACCTAACGGCTAGTTAAGCACTTAGAAACCCCTAGAAGTTGTCTAGAACGTCCTTAAGCATCCTTAGGCCATTCCTATAAATAGGACAAGTCATAGGACACTCAAATACACTTGTTACACTTGAGAAATCCTTGAACATACTTTGAGCAATCTATTTGTGAGCAATTTGAGCATTGTAACAATTGGCTACTTTCATCCTTATCTCAAAATTTGTGTCCTATAGGCTAGTATCTCCTACCCACTACAATCACAAGTCCATACACTTGTTTAGGAGATCTATACGCTTGATCTAGGCAAATCAAGCCTTGGGCAATAAAGGATAAGTTGTAATTTCCTTTTTCCTTTCTTGTTCTCTATTACTGTTTGTACTCTCCTTGCTACTCCTAGGTTGGAGGCTGCGGATTGGAGAGGGTGGAGATCTTCTTGGTGAAGAAGGTGACCTTGAGCTACTTCAGAAGGCTGGTGCAACGGGAGGTTACTTCTAGAGAGGAAGGCTACTTCAAGGGGGAGCTTGGAGTTACTTCAAGAAGGCTACCTCAAGTTGGTGCACCTACTTCAAGTGAAGGCTGTTCAAGGGGTGTAAAGGAAAGTATTGTATTTTGTATAAATCCTTGAGAAGGTAATAAAATAAATACTTTCAAAATCCCGGTTGGGTAAGCAACCGGGTAGTGGTCTGACAACTTTAGTATTTGCTAAAGTTGGAACCACTCTAAACACCTGTCTCCTTCTTCCAATTTCAATTGTGGTTGTTTGAGTTCAATAAATTGTTAAAATTATTTTAAAACTCTATTCACCCCCCCTCTAGTGTTTTTCAATTGGTATCAGAGCGGGCTTTAAGGAACCCTAACAAGGTCTTGAAGAAATGGGTGACGGAGTGCTCAACAACCTTAACCTTGAAGGGACACTTGTTGCTAGGCCTCCAGCGTTCGATGGAACAAACTACCAATATTGGAAGAGAAGGATGCAGTTCTACTTCCAAGGCATCAATTGGGATTTATGGAGAATGGTATCAACCCCATATGAGCTCCCTCAAACTCAATTTGCAGAATGGGATGCAAATACGGTAAAGCTGGCTCAAATGAATGCAAAAGCTGTAAGCATTTTATATTGTTCTATTTCGGTAGGAGAATTTAATAGAATATCTAATTGTGACACAACCTATGATATTTGGCATAGACTGTCCATAACCTATGAAGGTACAGTCCAAGTAAAAAATTCCAAAATTAGCATGTTTAAACAAAAGTTTGAACACTTTCGTATGGATCCTGATGAATCTATTAGTGAAATGTTTGCAAAATTCTCTACTATTGTTAATGGTTTAAGTGCCCTAGGAAAACCTGTCCTTGAAGAAGATCAGGTATCAAAAATCTTTCGATCACTCCCTCCAAAATATAAGCCAAAGGTGACAGCCATTGAAGAAGCAAACGACCTCACTCGACTGAAAATGGAGCAACTTATTGGCAACCTAGAAGCTCATGAAGCAACTCTAGAAGAGGAAGAAAGAAGAGCACGTGAACTTCAGCAAGGAAAGAAGAAGGATGTGGCTCTAAAAGCTTCAAAAGCCGTCACACAAGAAAGTGAGGAGTCAAGTGAAGAAGAAGGAGAAGAAGCCTTGATCGTCAACGGTAAGAAATACAAAAGATTTAAATCTAACAAAATTTCCAGTTCTTCTTCTACCCCTCCTAGGTGCTTTGAAAGTGGGAAGAAAGGGCATTTCAAAAATGAATGTCCTAAAGCAAAGAAAGGAAAGAAAAGCTCACACAAGAAGAAGGGAGAAAAAGCCTATAAAGCTGCATGGGACGAGTCAAGTGACAGTGAAAGCGGTGAAGAAACGGTGGATTGTCTAATGGCAAGAGAAGATGATGAAGACTCTCAAGAGGTAAGCCTACTTGATCTTCCTAAAGAAGAGTTAGTTACTAGTCTACAAGAAATTCATGATAAGTACGTTGATGTCAAGAAGAAACTAAAGAAGGTTATCAAATCAAATGATGAGCTAATTGCTAAATTAGATAATCTTTCTTCTGAAAAGAACAACATTGATCTTGAGAATTTGTCTTTAAAAACATCTTTAGATGATTGCACTAGAAAGCTACTCACTTTAGAAACAAATGTTGATCTTCTTTCTAAAGAAAAGACTGAATTGTTAGCTAAACTACAAGATTTTCAGACTCAACCTATTTTGTGTAACCATCTAGACTATGATAATGTTGTAAAAGAAAGAGATTCATTGTTATCTGATTTAGATCAAGCAAGAAAAGATCTACACAAGAAGATGAATGACATTGCTCAGCTGCAAAGAGAACTTTATGAGTTAAGAAGAAAAGATATACTTGATAACATTCTAAGCATTGGTACTGTTTTCAACGGAAGAAAAGGTTTGAGATATGCTCCAAAGAAAAATCAACCCAAAAGAACTCAAACTATGTTTGTACCCAAGAACACAATGGCTAGAAAGAGAAATGAAGTTGATTCTATTACTTGCCATTTTTGTTTACGTCTTGGACACTATTCCTTTTCATGCCCATATAAGACTAAGGATTCCAAATTAGTTTGGGTCCCAAAACCTCAAACTTAGTAGAGTCAAATGGAATTTAGTTGAGATATGGCCAAACGCTCCATCTTGCTATTTATATTGTCTTATCTCAACTAAAAGATTTCATGCATATTGTTAATTTTCTGCACTGTTGTACTTAAACAGAAACTTAGTCGGTCGAAGTATTGTCGACCGAACCATTAATCGGTCGAAGTATTGTCGACCGACCGGATGTCTGTAACAAATCAAAATCTACAGCAATTATTTCGGTCAAAAATTGGTCAACCGAGCTAAATTTCTGTGTTTCTTTGTTTGTAATCCGGTACTCTTCTCGATCGACAATTAGTCGACCGAGACAGATGTCGGTCAAACAATTGTCGACCGACTGGATTTCTGATTCAGAACTCTTATACAAGTATGTACTTAAATGATTCTAACCATATCGGACCATCACATGGGTACCAAAATCTACATTTTAATGCAAGAATGGGTGGTTGACAGTGGATGCTCCAAACATATGACCGGGAACAAGGATGCATTTCAAACCTTTGAAGAAAAGAAAAGTGGAACGGTCACCTTTGGAGACAATGGTAAGGGCAAAATCGTTGGAATAGGTAATGTTGGTACAAACCTCGAAATAAAGAATGTTCTACTCGTTGATGGTTTGCACCATAATTTGATAAGTGTTAGTCAATTATGTGATAGTGGTTATGATGTGTTATTTAACAAAACTTGCTACAAGTTATTAATAGAAAACACTACAAATGTTGTTTATGAAGGAAATAGAGTTGGAAATCTTTATATCCTTAAACCTAACTCTATGAAATCAGTAGTGGGAAAATGTTTGCTTGCAAATGAAAATACCTTACAACTATGGCATAAAAAGCTAGGACATGCTAGTTCACATGTTATTAAAAAGTTAGTGAAATATGATCTTGTTTGTGGATTGCCTACTTTATCTTTTGATCAAGTTGAAAACTGTGAACCATGCACAATGGGAAAGCAAACCAAAACCTCTTTTAAACCAAAACATGTACTTAGCACCAGTAGGTCCTTAGAATTTATTCATATGGATTTATTTGGACCCATGAGGACACAATCTATTGGTGGTAAAAGATACTGTTTTGTTATTGTTGATGATTATAGTAGATACACATGGGTACACTTTATTGCAACTAAAAATGATACTATTCATGTTTTTATACAATTTTGTTCCAAGATTGAAAATCTATTACAAAGCAAAATATGTACCATTAGAAGTGATCATGGTGGAGAATTTGAAAATCATCCATTTGAGGAATTTTGTACATCTCAAGGGTACACTCATAATTTTTTTGCTCCACGCACCCCACAACAAAATGGTATAGTCGAAAGGAAAAATCGATCACTACAAGAAATGGCTAGAACTATGATGCTCGAACACAACACACCCAAAACCTTTTGGGCTGAAGCTGTAAACACTGCATGCTATGTGTTAAATAGAGTAACTGTTCACTCTCACTTGAAGAAAACTCCATATGAAATAATACATTTTAAGAATCCTAGAGTTGACTATTTTCATACCTTTGGCTCCACATGCTATATTTTAAATACCAAAGATGATAGAGATAAGTTTGACTCTAAATCACACAAAGCATTCTTTTTGGGATATTCCACTTCTAGCAAAGCTTTTAGAATATATAACACTATCTCTAGAAAAGTTGAGGAATCTATTCATGTTTCTTTTCATGAAGAGTCCAAATCTGAAAATCTAGAAATCATAGATCTCACTAATCAATTCGAAAATTTAAACACACCAAATGATAGTGAGAAAGTTACTACATATAATCACCAAGCTGAACCACAACCTACACCTAGGCTTATTAAGGATCATCCTCAAGAACTTATTATTGGAGATCCTAATGATAAAGTCAAAACTAAGTCTTCCTTCAAAGATGTTGCAAACATGGCTTTTGTTTCTATCATTGAACCTAAGAAGATATCTGAAGCTCTTAAAGATGATTATTGGATAATAGCCATGCAAGAAGAATTGAATCAATTCACTAAAAATAATGTATGGGATTTAGTTCCTAAACCACAAGATAAAACCATCATAGGAACTAAATGGGTTTTTAGGAATTGGTATGAAAGGCTCAAGACATATCTCTTTGAAAATAGTTTTTCTATTGGAAATTCAGATTCTACTTTATTTTTCAAAACATATACATCTGATTTCCTAGTTGTGCAAATATATGTTGATGACATTATTTTTGGAGCTTCTAATGATTCATTGTGCACACAATTCAGTGACATTATGCAAAAAGAATTTGAAATGAGCCTCATGGGTGAACTAACTTTCTTTCTTGGTTTTCAAATTAAGCAAACACCTGCCAGAATATTCATAAGCCAAGAAAAATATACTAAAGAACTCTTAAAATGTTTTGGGATGGATCAGTGCAAACATGCTACTACTCCTATGGCTACTTCTATTAAAATTGATAAGGATGAAAATGGGGAACCTATTGATGATTCCTTATATAGAGCCATGATTGGTAGTTTGCTTTACTTAACTGCTTCTAGACCGGACATTATGTTTTCCGTTGGTCTTTGTGCTCGATTTCAATCACAACCTATGCACTCTCATTTTCTAGCAGTTGAACGAATTCTTCGTTACCTAGCCGACACTACTTGTTTTGGTTTATGGTATCCAAAAGGACAATCCTTGGATTTTAAAGCTTATACTGATGTGGATTATGCTGGTTTTCGACTTGATCGCAAGAGTACCAGTGGTGGCTGTTTCTTGTTAGGGAGAGCTTTAGTATCTTGGTTTAGCAAGAAACAAAATACGGTTGCCCTATCTACAACTGAAGCTGAATATATGGCAGCCGGGTCTTGTTGTGCTCAAGTGCTTTATATGCAACAAGTATTAAACAATTATGGTTTTACCTTTTCATCTACGCCTATTTTTTGTGACAACACGAGCGCTATAAACTTAGCACACAATCCTATTTTACACAACCGAGCTAAACATATTGAAATCCGTCATCACTTTTTAAGGGATCATATCTCCAAGAATCATGTTTCCCTTCATCATGTTGATACGGAAGATCAATTGGCTGATATTTTTACAAAACCGCTTCCACTAGATCAATTTAACAAAATTAGGAAGCAACTGCTTATCACTCCTTTGGAAGATGTTTTCTTTGATATCTGTGCTTCTTAACAAAAACTTTTAATGGACATATTTTTCATTAGATTTGATGGGACATCTAATTAAGGGGGAGTTTTTATTCTTAACGGATATCTTTTTGAAATGACAAAGGGGGAGAAATAAATATAAAACTAAAACTTAGTAATTATGAAAAACTCAATCAATGAGTTTCATAAATAAACTCTTGGCTTTACATTGAAAGTTGCTATATTCCCTAGTGAAGTGGATTTCATGTTCCATAATTCATGGGGAATAATAAGCACACATTTTATAAACAAGAGGAAAAGCTACAAAAGGTAATCTAAAGGTATGAAACTCATATGTTTTATATTTCCTTCATTTATATTTTGGAAATGTTTGTCATCTTCAAAAAGGGGGAGATTGTTGGCTAAATGGACATCTATAAATCCCTTTGTTTTGATTATGACAAACATTTCATTCTTATTGATCTAATGAGCTACTTGAGTGTGCAGGATTAAGGTGGATGACAAAGTAACTAGGGAAATCCATATGCTTACATGTTTATGTTTTCATGAAATGTAATCGCCTTGTAAAAACATGTACAAATATATAATGTACAAGTACTTAGATTTCATGTAAATCAAGTGTTAGATTCTCCCTAGCTAAACACCACATTTAGATAAGTCATCCCCTTCAAATAGGATCACATTTGCACACTCATACATATAATTAGTGCCTAAATTGAAACATTGAAACAGGATCAATCTCGGTCGACCAACTCCTCGACCGAGACACTCTCGGTCGACAATCTTCTCGACTGAGAAAGATCCAAAGTAGCCGTTAGACACAACTGATAAGGTAGTTGGCAGTTGGAGATAGACGTTGCAAATCACTTGATCCATAGAGCCTGTCGGTCGACAAGAGTTCGACCGAGTAGGTGTCTCGGTCGACCATTCCTCGAACGAGATGAACTCTGACAACAACTGCAGAGTAAATTAATTAGCCGTTGTTAAAGCAACAAACTTGTACCTAACGACTAGTTAAGCACTTAGAAACCCCTAGAAGTTGTCTAGAACGTCCTTAAGCATCCTTAGGCCATTCCTATAAATAGGACAAGCCATAGGACACTCAAATACACTTGTTACACTTGAGAAATCCTTGAGCATACTTTGAGCAATCTGTTTGTGAGCAATTTGAGCATTGTAACAATTGGCTACTTTCATCCTTAGCTCAAAATTCGTGTCCTATAGGCTAGTATCTCCTACCCACTGCAATCACAAGTCCATACACTTGGTTAGGAGATCTATACGCTTGATCTAGGCAAATCAAGCCTTGGGCTACAAAGGATAAGTTGTAATTTCCTTTTTCCTTTCTTGTTCTCTATTACTGTTTGTACTCTCCTTGCTACTCCTAGGTTGGAGGCTGCAGATTGGAGAGGGTGGAGATCTTCTTGGTGAAGAAGGCGACCTTGAGCTACTTCAGAAGGCTGGTGCAACGGGAGGTTACTTCTAGAGAGGAAGGCTACTTCAAGGGGGAGCTTGGAGTTACTTCAAGAAGGCTACCTCAAGTTGGTGCACCTACTTCAAGTGAAGGCTGTTCAAGGGGTGTAAAGGAAAGTATTGTATTTTGTATAAATCCTTGAGAAGGTAATAAAATAAATACTTTCAAAATCCCAGTTGGGTAAGCAACCGGGTAGTGGACTGACAACTTTAGTATTTGCTAAAGTTGGAACCACTCTAAACACCTGTCTCCTTCTTCCAATTTCAATTGTGGTTGTTTGAGTTCAATAAATTGTTAAAATTATTTTAAAACTCTATTCACCCCCCTCTAGTGTTTTTCAAAGAGATGTGTGGGCTGTTTAGGGGTATGAACTTATCACTTAAGTTGGGGGGTGGCATGTGAACATTATGATTCCATTTAGATTATCCAAACCAAACAACAAGTTAGAGTCTAATGGATTAACCTAAGCTACTAACTGGCCATGGATATGCTAGGTTGTGTATAGGGGAACTAGTCCCTAACACCCCCTACTACCCTTATGAGGCTCAATTGGGTTAGGGATTAGGTTCAATCCAATTAGGGTCTAATCAAGTCTAGGTCTCTAGATTAGGCATTCCTAGGGAAATTAGGGGCTGAGGGTAGTAATGGGGAGGTGATATTAGGGTTTTGGACCCCAATTCCCCCACATTCTAGCCTTGAGAATGCTCCATGCTAATTGTACTAGAATTATCTAATCTAGCTACTTAGATCTCTCACTTAGGTTTAGGGAGATTGATTAAGATGTAGGAAGATGGGAGGCAACCTAGGGATCCAAGAATTGGACCTAGGGGCAAATCCCAAAATTCACACATATAAGCAATTTGCCTAAATTCCTAGGTGATTTCACACACAAACCAACAAGTAATCCATGGAGAATGAGATAGAAATAGAATATAATCATTAACAAATGAAATTACAACGTTTACATGCCATTTCCCCCCAACATGGTATCAAAGTAACATATTTTCCCCCAAACAGCCCACCCAAGGGGCCTAGCTACTCATAACAAAGCAAAATACAAATAAAGAGAAGAAAGAGGTAGAATAAGGCATGGAGCTCAGTGTAGATGAAGTGATCTTCCTATCCAGCAGCGGCAGGATGTCCTCCTCCCTCCTCCAAGGATGAAATGATGTGGAATGATGAAGGGAAGTGGATGGAAGGCTTAGATATGGGGGGTTATGTGGTGGAAATGTTGAAATGGAGTGGATTTGAGGTGGATATGGAGTGGAATGGAGTGGAGGTGACAAGGGAGAGAAAATGAGAGTCTAAGCAGCCAACCCCCGACCCTCAGCCGCCACTAGGGCTTATATAGGGATCTAGAGGGTCTAGGGTTAAGTTAGGGGCAAAATGGGGAAAGTAGTGAAAACTAGGTGGATTTTGTGAGTAGTACGGCCGTGGTGGGTCACCACGGTCGTGGTGGGTAGGGTAGACCATGGCCGTGGTGGATGGGCACGATCGTGGGTTCACAGGGAGGTGTGCATGGATGGCCACGGCTGTGGGGGGTCACCACAGTCGTGGTGGACACCTATGGCCACGGGCATGTTGATCACCACGGTCGTTTTGGCCATTTTCATCGATTTCTGGGAGTTTTACTAATTTTTTGTACTTGGGGCATGTCCACCACGACCGTGGGGCGGTGGTGTCTCTCCCATGCATTTGAGCCTTGAACTTGATCATCCATGGAGGGTATTTCTTCAAAACTTTCTTTGACCACTTGGGGTAGGTTGGAAGTGGTTTTGGCCTCATTTTGGGCTCCTCCAAGCCTGAGGATACCCTAGATTGGACCATCCTCTTTCCATGCCATCAAGTAGTGGACAAAGTACCTATAAAACATGCAAAAAGCCTCCATAAGTGCATTTGATATAAATAAGCATATTGTGAGGAATGACATGCAATCTAACAAGTATAGATGTGGCTGAAATGCAAAATGACACAAGATAAAGCCCTAAAATAGGGCTGAATCACCACCCCAAACTTGAAACATACTTGTCCTCAAGTATGCTCCAACTCAATCTCTCTACAAACTTTTCACAGTCAAGACATGACAAATGCAATGTAAAAGATGATTATCACTGAATGGGATCAAAGATGACTAAGTGCATGCATTTCACCTCTCTCCTCTCCTGCTTTCACAAACCAATCATGAAAAGAGAAAAAAGCATATGAACTTCAAATATAGCGTATAGAATACACAAGTTATCCATATTTCTTCCATAAAGTTCCGGGTAAACCGTTTCATGGTGGCGTTAATCAAGAATGACTAGGAGTGTTGTTTCACATTCATGCATTCAATCTTATATTTCAAATCACACCAAATGACCCACGTGGCTGCAGAAAAGGGCAAAATGAGCTAAGTTTGATGCTTCTTAGCTCAATGGGTATGAAAATGGAAGAAAGGGTTGCGGTAAGATTTTTGGAGTGTTTTTACACACTCATATTTTCTTTATTTGAATGCTCTTGAACATGAGCATCCTTTTATTTTGTTTTTGCTTTTCTTTTTCTTTTTTCTTTTTCTTCTTGCCCTTGGTGTAGATAGGGCATATGGTGGATAGAGTGATGTGGAGAGATGGAGATGTGGCCACCCCAAACTTTTAGAGGTGGCCACGACTGATATGTGCACTTTGGCATCCCTTTCATGAGGCGGAGGGGTAAGAAGATGGTGAGTGAAAAGTCGGGTCAAAGGTATGATTCTCCACATAAGACATCATGCATGAAAATTAATCCAATACTTCATCCTAGATATCACACCACATGAATGAACAAGATGAAATTGATATATCAATCAAGTGATTCTACAAACACTAAGCGTTCAAAGCTTGCTCAACTTCACAATTCAGCCAAATCAATCACAACCATAAGAGAGGTGATGCACATGTAAAAAGTCAAACATTGATACCACTTAGCAATAAACAATGACAAGTCACTTGCATTTGTCAAAGGTCATCATTTTTAATCCAAAAAGTAGAGATTGGGTTGAAACACACTTTTAGACAAGAAATCTCAAATTTGGGCAAAATTGGTCAAAATTGTGCTAAGTTGCCTCCAATCACATATAATCCTATATTATTGAACTTAAAACAACAAACAAGCAAATCCTAGCTAAAACATGCAGAAATTGCCAAAAATCTACATGATATGCAATGCATGGCAAAAAGAGCAATTTTTTTTGAAAATTACGCAAAAATGACAAGAAAGTAAACGACATGGCATGCAGGTATGCAAAGCAATAAAGATGACTAAGGTAGATAGCAAAAATAAGAAAACAAAAGTGGATGTGGCAAGTGAAATGCAAAGTGAAACTAGGGCATACCTGCCCTACCACCCCAAACTTTTGAATCATGATGTCCTCAACATGATCCTAGAGTTTAGGATGATAGGGTAGACGATCATGGCTCTCTCGAGGCTCTGGCAGTGTTCCTCCCTATGGTGGAGGATATGTGTAGTAGCTGCCGCACTAATCTACCTCTAGTGGCTGAAATTGGTCTGCAGCACAACCGTGCTGCGTAGCACGGCCGTGGTGTCTTCAAGTTGCACGGCTGTGCTGCCTGGCACGGCCGTGGTGCAGTCCTTTGGCAGCTTTTCTCAATTTTGCTTCTGAATCTAGGGACTTGGTGTGTTTTTCATGCAAATGACCACAGTCGTATTGATGTGCCACGGCCGTGGTGGTCCCTGTAGCTGCTACTCTCAAAATGAGGAACACGAAACACTAAAAAACTTGACCCAAAGTGATTTTTCTTTGAATCCTTCTCTCAATTGTACTCAAATTTCCTTCATTTCACCCTGTTACCACCTGCACATCTTAAAACTAGACAAAAACTATTAAACACAAGTGTGTGTGTGTTTTCTTGGAAAGTGTAAAAACAAAGCAATTGTATCAAAAAGTGAAGCTTGGGTCAAAATTTCCCAAACCTATGTGGGTTGCCTCCCACAAGCGCTAAGTTTCATGCCTTCAGCCGGGCTTGTTGTTCTTTCACCATCAACCATGGTCCAAAAACAAAATGTTTGCACCCCCATCATAAGCAATCCTCTCAAATGCTTTCCTTGATTGATCTTCCTCCCAAGGGTCATGCGAGCTTCGTAAGTCTTTTTTAGCAATTCTCTCTCCTTGGGGCTCATCATCATAGATCTTAATCAGCCTTAAGACCCTCAGAAATCTCATGTCATAGGTTTTCTCTCTCTTGAGGAACGGGTCTTCATAGGCACCAAAGAGGGGGGTCTCAATCATATCCATTTGCTCATGGGAAGTAGGGGGAGCATGTGATAGTTGTGGTGGTGGTATCAATGTTGATGGTTGTTGGACTTTAGGTGGAGGAGGGCATTAAGCTGGTAGGAAGGTGAATTGGTGGGAGGGTTATGGTGATGGAGGTGGTAGAATGAATTGAGGTTGGAAGGTGAACTGGTAGGAGGGTTGTGGAAATGGAGGTGGTGGTAGTGTGTAAGGCTTAGGATAGCCTTGGAGGTAGGGTAGTGGAAGAGGGAATTGAGGTTGGAAAGTGAAGTAGTGGGAAGGTTGCGTCAATGGAGGTGATGGAGGTGTGTAAGGCTTAGGATAGCCTTGGAGGTAGGGTGGTGGAGGAAATGGATGGGTTTGTGCCTTTTGGCCTTCCATCTTGTCTTCTCTGAGTGGCTTGTCACATGCACAAGGCACAACCAAACAAAAGAAAGCAAGTTAGCAAACCAATATACACAAAGAATGCAAAGAGTAATGAATAAAGAATAGCAATGATGAGGGCAGTAGGAAAAGTCAAAAAAAAACTAACTAGCTAGGCTGAGCACCTCTAATCCCCGGCAACGGTGCCAGAAAGCTTGGTGCGATTTCTCTAGAGGTGCAACACACTAGCCGATTTGACTCAACTAGATGCGCCCCACGAGGTCGGAATGCACGGGATGGGATTGTGCTTTCAAAATTTATAAACCTGACTAACACACCTACTTCTACTAAAACAACTACACCCGCAAGCACACGGGGTCGTGTCGTAGTATAGGAAGGTGGCAAGTATAGGGTCGATCCGTAGGGAAAAGAGGGGGCGCTAGAGCTAGGTTAGTTTGGCTAGGTTCCTACTGCGGAGACTAGGGTTAAGGGTTTGAAGGTGAATTGATTGTTAACTAAGGATAAACAAGCAAGCAAATAAATGAGAGAATGAAATCTATGTTAACCCTAGGTTAGATTACGGCTAAACAAGCAAGAAAAGATTAAGGTAGGTAGGAAAAGGCAATTTACACTAAGGCAATCAATAGAGAAGCAAAACAACAATTAAAGAACTAAACTAGCATAAACAAGGCAAGAGTAAGGCAAGTGTGACAATGTGAGTTTTCCCTCTTTTCTATTTATTATTTTATCTTTCACATTTATAATTATCATTTATAATATCTTTTGACTCCTTGATCAATAGTGATACCCAAAATCAAATCTTTTTGTATTCTATGTCTTTCATGCACTTATGGGCACCTTAATTAATTTAATACACCTCTTTGGGAAAGAGCTTGAATTGGACTAGTTAACTATATCTTTTGGTCTCCAAACTTGTACACATTACTCTACTCTTCATATGGAAGTTATGGTCCAAATTTGAGATCAATTGGACCTTCCTACGATTTTATATGATTTTTCTAAGGTTTTAACCTTTCCATGACTTTCTTTGCCCTTTTCCACCTTTTTCCCTACCTTTTTCCTTGTTGGGCCCGGCCCTTTTACTAGCTTAGGGCGCTGCTGGCCAAGGAGGGGTGACCCAGCAGCCTTGGATCTTGATCCAATGGCACTGGGGGTCATCCCTTACCTTGCGCTCGTTTTGGCAAGGTCTGCAGTGGACCAGCCAACGCTTGGCTCGATCCCGACCGAGCTGCTCGCATCGGTTGCGCCCGTTATCTCGACCAACAGGTCCGCAATGTGTTCTCGAAGATTCCACACAGATCGGTGCTATGGAATCGTGGCTTGGAGGCCAAGGAAACCAGGCCGGCCTTGGGGTGCGCCGCCCCCTCTCCTAAACCTAACCCTAGCCCCAATCAAATATATAAACCCCCCTTGGGTTCGTCTCGCCCCCACGAACTCGATCGACATCTCCTCTCCTCACGCCAAGATCTCCCTTGCTCGCCCCTCTTTCCTCCGGACACCACACCACCGCGGAGCTCCCCTGCTCGCAGGTGGGCGTTTGTTCTTGGGCAAGCAGCAACTACCCTTGGATCGTGGGTCCACGCTGGTCCTCATCTCCGATCAACGGCCGATCTGCGCGGGTCCCCTCCGCTCTTGCGCCTTGTTCGCGGGCACGTGCCTGGGAACATATCCCCTCTCTTCCGCTGATCTATTCGCGTGCCCACGGTAGTCCGCCGATCAACGACCCCGAATTTTTGGTAATCCTGCCTCGCTGCCCTAAAATCCAATAAATAGCCTTTTTCTTACAAAATCAATATCTTGAGATTCCTAACTCGGAAAATTATGAACAAGTAGTCTATATTGATCAGAAAAATCCAAGTGATCTGTTAAAAATACTTGTGAAGCCTAATTCTTGATGTTTATTACTGATAACCCTAAATCTTGTTCCTTTAATGATTTAATTTGTTTAATGATTCAACCATGATGTTTAACCTTTGTGGAATCCCTATTTCGGATTATAATGGTCCTTTTGAGACATCAAATCATCTTTTGAAAAAATTAGGGTTGATCATGATCCTCTTATCTCTTTACTCTAAAAAGTTGAATCATATACTTGAAATAAGATTTTGATGCTTGGATAATGATATTGATAATTAAGGTTGACATATATTCCTAAATAAACCTAGGAAGGTCATCCATTCATGAAACATGTTTGATACTTGGATATTTGTTGGACTTATGGGGAATGTTGTTGATGACCTAAACCTAAGGTAGAAATAAGGAAATGTAACCCTAATCTCGTTTAATAAAGTATGATCTTTTAAAACTATGATCTTGACCCTTGATCCAATATTTTGATCTAGGATCTGACTCAAAGGGTTGATTTACTCTCTCTCTTGGGATCTATACTCCAAATACTCTTTAGAAAGGTACGCTATTATACTACTCCTCTTTGGTTGTATGATGATATTTTCTTAGGTATCTCTTGAATTATGCTTGGCTAATTATTTGGATGAAATATTGTTCCCTATGAATAGTCTTCCATTTTTCTTCTATATTATATGTTGAGGAACATGAAATCTAAATCACTAGACCCATTATGACTGCCTGTATATTGATGTTGATAATGATGTTGGAAATATTGATAATGTTGATATTGGATATAAGCAAAACTCTTTCTTTGGAAGGAGGGATTTTGCACTTGGATCTCCTATCTCATATGGTGAGAAGGAGCTTGGTGACCCCCATCGCGTTGGGGTAATTGAGTCACCCAAATTAATATAAGCATGCTTCTTGAATTACAACATAATGGGAAATTCATAATAAAATTTGTTTTTTGAATAACATTTTTTTTTGGAAATCGTTCGATAATGATTTGAAACATAAGTCCTGCCAAGCATACTAGTTTTCATTATAAAACTATTTTACTTGTTTTTATATAGTGTACCATGCAATTGCATTGACTTTGTGTCTTGATTTTCTCGATTTTAGGTAATGCAAGGAACTAGTTCCATCTACTCTTTCATCTACTGCAATAAAGACTGCTACATCTTATGGACTCTACATGGGAGCTAATTGTAAAAGGGATGTAGTTGTAGTCTAGTTCTTATCTCTTTCTTTTCCTGTTGCCTACGGGCCTGATGTACTAAACTTTTTGGTTCATTTTAATAAAGAAGGATTTTATTTCATTTTTGCATATTATCTGTGTATGAATTTTCAGGCCACTCAGGGACGGGCGCTCTCATCCCTCTAACACTGCCCTTTTGGACAGTGGGATTGGGATTAGGGTAAGAATGGATCCGTGACAGTTGGTATCAGAGCCATAACACACTTAATATGCATTAGTGAAATTATGTTCTTAATCTCTGAACCAAGGAAGCCCTAAAATCCACTATGGTGAAAACTGAGGTGTCTAGAAAAAGCACAAGGGGGTTCTGGCATAATTCCTCCTATCCGTCTTCACGGTGGCTGAGGTTCCTCCTGCTCCACCTGGCCTTAGTTGATCCAGAAATGGATGGAAGGACTTCCTATAACCCTAGAGAGTCTTCTAGCATCTTATCTCTTCTTTAAGGATTACCTAAGCCACCTATTAGATGGAAATAGGATGACTCCTCATCTTCTCGTTCTCCTTAAGGTGTCATGACTTGATCTATATACTCTCTCTATTTTGGGTAAATGAAGGACGGGAACAACTAAAATTCGAAAATAAATTGAGAAAACTTGTTGCAATATTTCCAAGATCTATCATATTCTTGCTTTAAAAGTTATAAATAAGAAAACTTATATTAGTTGAACTCTTGCAGATGGCCCCAAAAACTAGGAACAATAGGGATGGTGAAGGGACCTCTGGTACTAAAGATAAGGGGAAGAAGCCCCGCATGGAGGATGATGAAGATGTCGGTTCTGCCAATAAGACCAACAATATGGGGGAATGGGAGTTAAAACAAAAAGCCATTATGGATGCCCTTCATGATCTAGCTGTTCGTACCGCATCCCTTGTACCAACCCAAAACCCAAAACCCACCACTATCCAGGATTTTCTGAAACTCAGCCCTAAAACCTTCTATGGGGAAGACAAAGATGATGTCCTAGACAAAGCTGATGCCTGGTTAGTGTCCATGGAAAACACCTTTAGGGTTTTGAGGTGCCCTGAACAAGACAAAGTTGGTTTTGCCACCTACCAGTTGAAAGGAGCAGCCAAATTGTGGTGGGAGAATTACATCCTATCACAACAGGTCATCCCTGTCAACTGGGAAGCCTTCAAACCCATTTTTACCAACCATTTCCAACCCACATCTGAGAGAAAGGAAAAACAAAACAATTCCTCACCCTGACCCAAGGAACTAACACAGTGGCTGAATACAGCCGACATTTCTGCTTGCTAGAGAGACATGTCACCAACCTCACTGAAGAACAAAAACTTGACCGTTACATTGATGGACTTTTCATTACCCTAAAAGCTTTTGTATCCTCATCCAAACCTGCCACTTTCCAAGATGCCTATGACCATGCCTTGTCCATGGAGAGAACCCTGGGGATGGGACATGGGAAACCTTTACCTACCCTTGCCTACCTAGGCCTAACTGAAGTTGCACCTGCAAAACCTGAACCAAAGGGAAAACCCTATATTGGTGGCAATAAGAACAGAAACCGACAGAAGAACTAGAGGAATCCTCCCGCCCAAGGCCAGAACTAGAACTAAAACCGTGGTCCCACACAAAACCAGAATCATGGCCAAAACAGGGGCCCAGGCCAGAATGCCAATATTCCTCGTTGCCATAACTGTGGTAACTTCCACCCTGGCCAGTGCAAGTATCTGTCCCTGGTCTGCCATTACTGCAAACAGGAGGGTCACTTCAGAGATAGCTGCCCCCACCCTCCTCCAGCATGGGCCAGGCAAGGTGAACATAGACAGGCTCGTGTCTTTGCTGTAAATGCAGGTGAGGCGAAGGCCAATGAAAACAAACTCATGGAAGGTACCTTTTAAATTCAAGATTATTTCCAGAACTTTATATCATGATTATCTTGTACATTGTCCTTACACGAGATATATGTATACGTAGGTATGATGCAAATCTTCGATCATTTTGTTGTTACTCTTTTTGACTCTGGGTCAACAAACACCTTCATGTCTAAGAATCTTGCTTGTATGTTGAATCTTGAAATAAGGGACTTAGGGTTCGTGCTTGATGTAACTACCCCACAAAGTCTCCTACTATATTGTCAAGAAAGTCTCTCTATCTTATGCTGGACGTAGTTTTGAGTCAGATTTCATAATCTTAGACATGGAAGACTTTGACCTTATTTTAGGGATGGATTGGCTCCATAAAAATCATGCTCTAATCGATTGTCGTGCCAAGAAAGTCATTATTTTCAAACCCAATCTCCCTATTCTTGTAATTCCTGGAAGGAAAGATCGAAATCAAAGTGTTGTCATTTCTCTGATTAAAGCCCAAAGCTTGATAGCTAAAGGGTGCAAAGCCTACCTAGCAACTGTAACCATAGTCAATCCTGATACGAGTGCCCTAGAAAATATTGATATAGTGCGAGAGTACCCGAGTGTCTTTCCTGAGGAGCTCCCTGGGCTACCACCAGATCATGATGTTGAGTTTTCTATTAATTTAGCAATTGGTACCACACCTATTTCTCGGGCACCCTATCGGATGGCTCCTGCTGAATTGACTGAGCTGAAAAAGCAGTTGCAGGAATTGCTTGACAAGGGTTTCATCCGCCCTAGTACCTCTCCTTGGGGAGCCCCCATCTTATTTGTCAAGAAAAAGGATGGTTCCCTTCGCATGTGTATTGACTATCGTATGATCAATCAAGCTACTGTGAAAAATAAGTATCCACTGCCCAGAATTGATGACCTTTTCGATCAACTCCGTTCTACCCATGTCTTTTCAAAAATTGATCTTCGTTCTGGTTACCACCAACTCAAAGTTAAGGATGAAGACATTCCTAAAACAGCCTTTCAAACACGATACATGCATTATGAATTCCTTGTCATGCCTTTTGGGTTGACTAATGCCCCTGGTGTGTTCATGAACTTGATGAATAGTGTCTTCCAACCTTTCCTCGATGAGTTTGTAGTGGTCTTCATTGATGATATATTGATATATTCGGCTGATACTGAATCACACCGCATCCACCTTCGCAAAGTTCTTGACATCCTCCAATCCCAGAAATTCTACGCAAAATTGTCCAAATGTGAATTCTGGATTTCTGAAGTCATGTTCTTGGGCCACATAATTTCTGGTGGGAAAATTTCTGTTGACCTCGCCAAAGTCTCAGCTGTTCTTGAGTGGCAAGTCCCAAAGAATGTTTCGGAAATCCGCAGCTTTCTAGGTCTTGCTGGCTATTATCGACGTTTTATTCAGAACTTCAGCAGAACTGCCTTGCCTCTCACTAAGCTCACCAGAAAAGGAGAACATTTTATCTGGTCAAAGGAGTGTGAGTCCAGTTTTCAAGAGCTAAAGACAAAGCTGACAACTGCACCTGTCTTGACTCTTCCCTCGAGAAATGATGGGTTCTTCATCTTCACCGACGCATCAAGGTTCGGTCTGGGTTGTGTTCTCATGCAAGAAAGAAAAGTAGTTGCTTATGCCTCTTGACAATTGAAGCCAAATGAGGTCAACTACCCAACCCATGACCTCGAACTTGCCGCCATCATATATGCTTTGAAAATATGGCGACACTACTTGTATGGTGCCACCTTCGACATCCTCACTGACCAAAAGAGTCTGAAATACATCTTGACACAGAAGGATCTAAATCTCAGACAGAGGCGCTGGCTCGAGTAACTTAAATACTATGACTTCACCATTTCCTACCACCCCGGTAAGGCAAATGTGGCGGCCGTTGCACTTAGCAGAAAGCAGGCTAAATGTGCTGCTGTCTTTACTACAGAATGGAAGAACATGGAAGTCATGTCACTTTGGGCCCCAAGGCGTATGGGAAACATTCTTAGATTGGCCAGTGTCCATGTAAAACCAGGCCTCCCGTCTGAAATCCTGACAGCTCAAAAGAATAGCAAGAGCCTTGATGATATGACTAAGCTTTTAGAGAAGCCCCAAACTCATCTGACAGTCGGTATGGATGGTGGAATCTGATACAAACAGTGCATATGGGTCCCAGAAGATTCAGTCATGATAGATATGGTGTTACGAGAAGCTCACGGGTCAAAATATACTGTGCATCTTGGATCGACAAAGATGTACAAGGATCTGCAAAGGCACTTTTGGTGGAGGAATATGAAGACCGACATTGCTACTTTCATATCCAAGTGTCTGACCTGCCAACAGATCAAGGCTGAACACCAACGTCCAGGAGGTCTTCTACAACCCCTACCTATCCCCGAATGGAAATGGGAAAACATCACCATGGATTTCGTGGTGGGACTACCCAGGACCAGAAAAGGGAGTGACGCCATTTGGGTTATAGTTGATCGTCTCACTAAATCGGCCCATTTTATTCCCATCAAGACAACAACTAAGGTTCCTGAGTTAGCCGAACTTTACGTTTGAGAGATAGTCAGGCTGCATGGAATTCCTGTTTCTATAGTATCTGATCGTGATGCAAAGTTCACTTCTCACTTGTGGCGACAAGTACAGGAAGAACTGGGAACTCAGCTGAACTTCAACACTGCTTATCACCCCCAAACTGACGGACAATCTGAGAGGACAATCCAGGTTCTAGAAGACTTGCTGAGATCTTACGTTCTCGATTGGGGTGGTTCTTGGGACCACTACCTTCCTCTCGTTGAGTTTGCCTATAACAATAGCTACCAATCTAGTATCGGCATGCCTCCCTATGAAGCTCTGTATGGAAGACTGTGTAGATCTCCTCTTTACTAGGATGAAGTAGGCGAAAGACGAATTCTGAAGTCTGAGGAACTACAACTCTATTATGATAATGTCAACCTAATCAAGCAAAGGTTAAAAAGGGCACAAGATCGTCAGAAGTCTTATGCTGATGCACACATGACTGACACTCAATTCTTAGTAGGTGATCATGTTTTCCTGAAGATTCGACCCATTCGAGCCATTGCAAAGAACAAAGGAAAACTTAGTCCTAGATATGTGGGTCCTTTCGAAATTCTGGATCGTATTGGGGAATGTGCTTACAGGTTGAATTAAAGGACACCCTTGTGTACCAAGAAACTCTAGTCAAGATACTTGATACTCACACCAAGGAAATAAGAAATAAGAAAATCAATATGGTTAAGGTGTTGTGGAAGCACCATGGGAATGATGATTCTACTTGGGAGTTGAAATCAGACATGGAGGAACGTTTTCCTGACCTCTTCAAGAAAGTTTGAATTTTGGGGACAAAATTCTTTGTAAGGAGGGGAGGATGTGACAATGTGAGTTTTCCCTCTTTTCTATTTATTATTTTATCTTTCACATTTATAATTATCATTTATAATATCTTTTGACTCCTTGATCAATAGTGATACCCAAAATCAAATCCTTTTGTATTCTATGTCTTTCATGCACTTATGGGCACCTTAATTAATTTAATACACCTCTTTGGGAAAGAGCTTGAATTGGACTGGTTAACTATATCTTTTGGTCTCCAAACTTTTACACATTACTCTACTCTTCATATGGAAGTTATGGTCCAAATTTGAGATCAATTGGACCTTCCTACGATTTTATATGATTTTTCTAAGGTTTTAACCTTTCCATGACTTTCTTTGCCCTTTTCCACCTTTTTCCCTCCCTTTTTCCTTGTTGGGCCCGGCCCTTTTCCTAGCTTAGGGCGCTGCTGGCCAAGGCGGGGTGACCCAGCAGCCTTGGATCTTGATCCAACGGCGGTGGGGGTCATCTCCTACCTTGCGCTCGTTTTGGCAAGGTATGCAGTGGACCAGCCAGCGCTTGGCTCGATCCCGATCAAGCTGCTCGCATCGGTTGCGCCCGTTATCTTGACCAACAGGTCCGCAGCGTGTTCTCAAAGATTCCGCACGGATCAGTGCTATGGAATCGTGGCTTGGAGGCCAAGGAAACCAGGCCGGCCTTGGGGTGCGCCGCCCCCTCTCCTAAACCTAACCCTAGCCCCAATCAACTATATACCCCCCTTGGGTTCGTGTCGCCCCCACGAACTCGATCGACATATCCTCTCCTCGCACCGAGATATCCCTTGCTCGCCCCTCTTTCCTCCGGCCACCACACAGCCGCAGAGCTCCCCTGCTCGCAGGCGGGCGTTTGTTTTTGGGCAAGCAGCAGCTGCCCTTGGATCGTGGGTCCACGCTGGTCCTCATCTCCGATCAACGGCCGATCTGCGCGGGCCCCCTCTGCTCTTGTGCCTTGTTCGCGAGCACGTGCCTGGGAACATATCCCCTCTCTGCCGCTGATCTCTTCGCGTGCCCACGGTAGTCTGCCGATCAACGACCCCGGATTTTTGGTAATCCTGCCTCTCTGTCCTAAAATCCAATAAATAACATTTTTCTTACAAAATCAATATCTTGAGATTCCTAACTCGGAAAATTATGAACAAGTAGTCTATATTGATCAGAAAAATCCAAATGATCTGTTAAAAATACTTGTGAAGCCTAATTCTCGATGTTTATTACTGATAACCCTAAATATTGTTCCTTTAACGATTTAATTTGTTTAATGATTCAACCATGATGTTTAACCTTTGTGGAATCCCTATTTCGGATTATAATGGTCCTTTTGAGACATCAAATCATCTTTTGACAAAATTAGGGTTGATCATGATCCTCTTATCTCTTTACTCTAAAAAGTTGAATCATATACTTGAAATAAGATTTTGATGCTTGGATAATGATATTGATAATTAGGGTTGACATATATTCCTAAATAAACCTAGGAAGGTCATCCATTCATGAAACATGTTTGATACTTGGATATTTGTTGGACTTATGGGGAATGTTGTTGATGACCTAAACCTAAGGTAGAAATAGGGAAATGTAACCCTAATCTCGATTAATAAAGTATGATCTTTTGAAACTATGATCTTGACCCTTAATCCAATATTTTGATCTAGGATCTGACTCAAAGGGTTGATTTACTCTCTCTCTTAGGATCTATACTCCAAATACTCTTTAGAAAGGTATGCTATTATACTACTCCTCTTTGGTTGTATGATGATATTTTCTTAGGTATCTCTTGAATTATGCTTGGCTAATTATTTGGATGAAATATTGTTCCCTATGAATAGTCTTCCGTTTTTCTTCTATATTATATGTTGAGGAACATGAAATCTAAATCACTAGACCCATTATGACTGCCTGTATATTGATGTTGATAACGATGTTGGAAATATTGATAATGTTGATATTGGATATAAGAAAAACTCTTTCTTTGGAAGGAGGGATTTTGCACTTGGATCTCCTATCTCATATGGTGAGAAGGAGCTTGGTGACCCCCATCGCGTTGGGGTAATTGAGTCACCCAAATTAATATAAGCATGCTTCTTGAATTACAACATAATGGGAAATTCATAATAAAATTTGTTGTTTGAATAACATTTTTTTTTGGAAATCGTTCGATAATGATTTGAAACATAAGTCCTGCCAAGCATACTAGTTTTCATTATAAAACTGTTTTACTTGTTTTTATATAGCGTACCGTGCAATTGTATTGACTTTGTGTCTTGATTTTCTCGATTTTAGGTAATGCAAGGAACTAGTTCCATCTACTCTTTCATCTACTGCAATAAAGACTGCTACATCTTATGGACTCTACATGGGAGCTAATTGTAAAAGGGATGTAGTTGTAGGCTAGTTCTTATCTCTTTCTTTTCCTGTTGCCTACGGGCCTGATGTACTAAACTTTTTGGTTCATTTTAATAAAGAAGGATGTTATTTCATTTTTGCATATTATCTGTGTGTGAATTTTCGGGCCACTCAGGGATGGGCGCTCTCATCCCTCTAACACTGCCCTTTTGGACAGTGGGATTGGGATTAGGGTAAGAATGGATCCGTGACAGCAAGAAGCTAACTAAGCAAGAAAAGAACTAACTAAGCTATGCGAGCACAAAACTAGGGTTTTAAGCAGTAAAGAGATGTGTGGGCTGTTTAGGGGTATGAACTTATCACTTAAGTTGGGGGGTGGCATGTGAACATTATGATTCCATTTAGATTATCCAAACCAAACAACAAGTTAGAGTCTAATGGATTAACCTAAGCTACTAACTGGCCATGGATATGCTAGGTTGCGTATAGGGGAACTAGTCCCTAACACCCCCTACTACCCTTATGAGGCTCAATTGGGTTAGGGATTAGGTTCAATCCAATTAAGGTCTAATCAAGTCTAGGTCTCTAGATTAGACATTCCTAGGGCAATTAGGGACCGAGGGTAGTAATGGGGAGGTGATATTAGGGTTTTGGACCCCAATTCCCCCACATTCTATCCTTGAGAAGGCTCCATGCTAATTGCACTAGAATGATCTAATCTAGCTACTTAGATCTCTCACTTAGGTTTAGGGAGATTGATTAAGATGTAGGAAGATGGGAGGCAACCTAGGGATCCAAGAATTGGACCTAGGGGCAAATCCCAAAATTCACACATATAAGCAATTTGCCTAAATTCCTAGGTGATTTCACACACAAACCAACAAGTAATCCATGGAGAATGAGATAGAAATAGAATATAATCATTAACAAATGAAATTACAATGTTTACATGCCATTTCCCCCAAACATGGTATCAAAGTAACATATTTTCCCCCAAACAGCCCACCCAAGGGGCCTAGCTACTCATAACAAAGCAAAATACAAAAAAAGAGAAGAAAGAGGTAGAATAAGTCGTGGAGCTCGGTGTAGATGAAGCGATCTTCCTCTCCAGTAGCTGCAGGACGTCCTCCTCCCTCCTCTAAGGATGAAATGATGTGGAATGATGAAGGGAAGTGGATGGAAGGCTTAGATATGGGGGGTTATGAGGTGGAAATGGTGAAATGGAGTGGATTTGAGGTGTATATGGAGTGGAATGGAGAGGAGGTGACAAGGGAGCGAAAATGAGAGTCTAAGCAGCCAACCCCTGACCCTCAGTCGCCACTAGGGCTTATATAGGGATCTAGGGGGTCTAGGGTTAAGTTAGGGGCAAAATGGGGAAAGTAGTGAAAACTAGGTGGATTTTGTGAGTAGCACGGCCGTGGTGGGTCACCACGGTTGTAGTGGGTAGGGTAGACCATGGTCGTGGTGGATGGGCATGGTCGTGGGTTTATTAGAATGTGGAGATCACAGCTAGGTGTGCATGGATGGCCACGACCGTGGGGGGTCACCACGGTCGTGGTGGACACCTATGGCCACGGGCATGTTGATCACCACGGTCGTTTTGGCCATTTTCATCGATTTCTGGGAGTTTTACTGATTTTTTGTACTTGGGGCATGTCCACCACGGCCGTGGGGGCTCACCACGGTCGTGGTGGTGTCTTTCCCATGCATTTGAGCCATGAACTTGATCATCCATGGAGGGTATTGCTTCAAAACTTTCTTTGACCAATTGGGGTAGGTTGGAAGTGGTTTTGGCCTCATTTTGGGCTCCTCCAAGCCTGAGGAAACCCTAGATTGGACCATCCTCTTTCCATGCCATCAAGTAGTGGACAAAGTACCTATAAAACATGCAAAAAGCCTCCATAAGTGCATTTGATATAAATAAGCATATTGGGAGGAATGACATGCAATCTAACAAGTATAAATGTGGCTGAAATGCAAAATGACACAAGATAAAGCACTAAAATAGGGCTGAATCACCCACGATGTTGATGTGAGCCTTGAAAAGGCATTGGCAGTATATGATGAGGGATTGAGATCCCATGGTATGTGATGATCCTTGAGATGGATCTGGATGGTTGGCAAGAGGCCAAGTGGTAACATGTGATGTTGGATCCTTGAGATGGATCAGGTTAATGTGAATTACAATAATAATATAATTATGAGCTTATGTTATTTACTTTCTGTTATATCTTGCATGTTATACAACTTGGTTGAATCCTGCAATCCATCTAAAAGATACTAATTAATCACAGTGAAATCTATCATGTAGTTGCCCTGGCCATAGATCCATCATCGTCAGGACTTGGTGATGGTGAAACGGGTTCTCCTGCGGGTTAACGCGGAGTGCATATTTTTGAATATGTGAGGTTTCTCCTAGCCTCAAATAGAGAGGTGAAACGAGTGCAGCTGCGGTTGCAGACTCGGATATGTGATGAGCATGGTGAACATGGACCATGGCTCCAGATATGTGATATGATGAGCATGAATGCGTTCATGGCTCAGAGCACGGTGATTAGGACCGTGGCTCAGTTTTACTAGCGCCGTGACCTGTACCAAGGCGGGCTAGAGAAAGGGTAGCCTGAGGAGCTGACCATGTGGCTTAAGACCACTTGAGCATGAGACTGCGGTCCTGCTTTGTGTTCTCATGTACTGACCACGAGGGGTGAGGTCGTGGATTCTAGCTCTTCCATTGACCTTGTATGGCACCGGTTATGGGCTTCGTAGCCGAAGGTTGGATTCGAACGGTACAGTTCACTTCCTCAGGGCATAATAAAATGTAATCCAGCCGTTTAGTATATACTGCTTAAGACAAACACGAAACATTGGTTGAGGCCTTGTTTGTTTAGTTACTCTCCTTACATCTTGCAGTTATTTATATGTTCTTCTACGGCAGTAGAACTTGGATATCCTGTCTTGATTAATCATGTTTCACATGTAATACTTGGATATATCTGGTAAGTTTAGATAGCTTTATTCCAATAGACTTTTCTTGCTATATATTCTATCAGTTATCTGCTTAATGTATATGCTCTTATGAGGTTTTGTAGTTTTGGCGGGGAGTTATGCCTCCCGCGGGACAATGTTCAATTGTCTCACTCCGCTAATTTACACCCTTTTTAGGTGGTCGAGCTAGACGTGGTGGTGGTCGTGGAGTTGCGGCTGGGCAGCAAGAAGATCAGTAAAAGGCAAGCATTGGCTATGCTGCTTTTGGGTGTTTCGTGATAGAGTCTAGAGTCATCCATGTACTCTCAGGTCCTTGGCAGTTTTTTGATATTGTTTGACGATATACATCCACAGATGTTTTGTATATCCTGCTGCTGGCCAGTTGTGGGCCTTATGTATGTAAACATGTGATGAACTCAGGGGATGTCATGGCAGCTGTTGTTCTAAGCTATGGACATGTATCTAGGTTTGAATGGATATGTATATAACTTGTTTTCTTGCAAAATATGGACTCGAATGTAAATGTTTCTCAGTTTATCAGTTTTCCGCAATCAGTTTTAATTAACCCGTGTTTACCATAATCTGTGGTTATGGTAATTTCCGCACGTTTTCGCGTAACACCTCGTTATCTGTGTGATAATGGGATGTGTTGCCACAAGTTTGGTATCAGAGCCTTAGGTTCACTGAGTCTACAGGGATTTAGGACTAGGTTGAGTCTATTCTTATGAGTTTTCCAAGTTTTCTTACAATATCTTCTGCCCTCAGCGGAAGAAAAGTCAAGATGTCTGGAAACCATGAAGAACATTCTGCTGAGTACAGCGATGCTGCATCTGTTGATGGAGCAGCTGGACAGGCACATGAAGATCGGGTGCCTGAGGTCCCCCAACCTGACCCAGCCATTCTTGAACATCCTGCTTACCAACAGCTTATGGGGCAGATAATGGCTACGATGAATCTCATGGTTGAGCGATTACCAGTGCCTCCTCCGAGAGCACAGGTTCCCCATGGAGAAGCATCGGGTATTGGGAAGACCTTCGAGCGGCTTCGACGAGTCAGAGCTTCGAATTATGCTGGAACTGCTGATCCAGCGGATGCAGATATGTGGCTGACAAGTCTTGAGAAGACTTTCCGGATCCTTGACATCCCCGAAGCAGACAAAGTAAAGCATGCTGTCTACCTTCTGAAAGGTAGTGCTGGTCACTGGTGGACCATCGAGGAAGAGAAGCGGCCTGGTGAGGTGATCTGTTGGGAAGTATTCCAGCGTGAGTTCGTCAGCCGATACTTTCCCAAGACGTATCTGGATGAGAAGATCAGTCAGTTTGAGAGTTTGCGGCAGGGAACAATGAACATCACCGAGTACGAAGTCAAGTTTATGGATCTGTTGAGGTTTTGTCCTCACATGGAGACAACAGACGAGGAGAGGATCAGACGCTTCGAGAAGGGTCTGAGTGCGGAGCTGACGACACCAGTTTCTGCGTTGGAGAACTGGGAGCGGTTTGCGTTGTTTGTGGAATCCGTTCGGAGGATCGAACGATCTGTAAGGGAGAAGAGAGAGTCTATGGCTAAGAAGAGACCTACTCAGTTCCAGGGTCAGAGGTTTGATGGCTTCAAGAAGCCCAGGTTTTCAGCACCAGTAGCGATGAGAGGTTCTGGTCGACCGTCTCAATGGTCTCTGAGTAGAGGAAGAGGTTATGTTTCTTCACCATCTAAGGCACAAAGTTCGGCTTCTGTGGCAGTGACAGGGCCATCCAGGCCATGAGTTGATGGCAGGACATGCTATGCCTGTGGTCAGATAGGGCATGTCAAGTCGAGTTGTCCCTACAGGGATGAAGAAGTGACACAACAACCGAGGCAGAACCTTCAGGAGTCAGAGAGACCTCAGCCCAGTGGTAGCAGAGGACGAGGACGCGATCAGGCGTCTCAAGCTGGATCGTCTGCTCAGGGAAGCAGAGGTCGTGGAAAACAAGCAACGGCTCGATTCTATGCCATGAGTCAGCCAGAGGCGATAGTCAACCCGCGAGTGGTGACAGGTCAGATGGAGTTATTTCATTCTGATATGTCTTCTTCTTGCTTTATATCTGTTCTGGTTGACCCGGGTGCTACACACTCTTTTATCGCCTATAGTATGCTTGAAAACTGTCGTTTACCTGTTAGCTATAAGAAGGATAGTTTGTTGTTAGAAACCCCTCTTGATGGTTCCTCTTTGCTTCGAGAAGAGTGTCCATCTTGTGTCTTGTCTTTCTCGGGACACCACATCCAAGTGGATCTTATACCACTTGATATGCATGGTTTCGATGTTATCCTTGGGATGGATACCTTAGAGAAGTATAAGGTTGTGTTGGACTGTGGTTCCAAGCAGGCAGTGTTTGATGATGCTGGAGAGAAGTGGATCTTCCAGGGAGATAGGAATATTCTTCCAACGTGTTTGGTATCAGCTATGGTGGAAGATAAGTTGTTACGACAAGGGTGTGAGGCATTCTTAGCTCACATGGTGGATACCGTTGTAGTTACCAAGGCGAAAGGTCCTAGCCTTGAGGAGGTGACAGTTGTTCGAGAGTTTGTAGATGTGTTCCCTGAGGAGTTTCCTGGTGTTCCTCCACCCTGAGAGATTGATTTTGAGATCAATCTGGTACTAGGGACGCAACCAGTTGCACAGACACCGTACATAATGGCTCCAGTTGAGACGGCAGAGCTGAAGAAGCAGTTGCAAGAGTTGTTGGAGAAAGGTTTTATCCGACCGAGTACATCGCCTTGGGGAGCTCCAGTGTTGTTCGTTAAGAAGAAGGATGGTTAAATGCGGTTGTGTATAGATTACCGGCAGTTGAACAAAGTCACGATCAAGAATAAGTACCCGTTGCTGAGGATAGATGATCTGTTCGATCAGTTGCGTGGTGCTATAGTGTTTTCAAAGATCGATCTACGGTCCGGATATCATCAGTTGAGGATAAAGGTGGATGACATACCAAAGTCTGCTTTCAGGACAAGGTATGGTCATTTCGAGTTTGTGGTTATGCCGTTTGGGTTAACCAATGCACCTGCAGCTTTCATGGATCTGATGAATAGAATGTTCCGTTCGTTCTTAGATCAATTTGTTGTAGTCTTTATAGATGGCATCTCGATCTATAGTCGGGACAGACTAGAGCATGAGCAACATCTTCGTCAAGCGTTGACTCTTCTTCGTCAACATCAGTTGTATGCCAAGTTCAGTAAGTGTGAGTTCTGGTTGGAAGAAGTGACTTTCTTGGGTCATGTGATATCTGCTGAAGGAGTCAAAGTAGATCTGAAGAAGGTGGAATATGTTGCAGATTGGGAACAACCAAAGACACCGATGGAAGTTCGTAGTTTCCTTGGCTTAGCAGGATACTATCGGAGGTTTATCAAGGACTTCACTGTGATCGCGTTACCGATGACGAAGTTGACCAGGAAGGATGTACCTTTTGTTTGGGATGATCGGTGTCAACAAGCTTTCCAGAGTTTGAAGGAGAAGCTGACCAGTGCTCCAGTATTGATCTTGCCAGAGCCTGGGAAAGGCTATGTTGTTTTCTGTGATGCTTCCAAGAAGGGTTTAGGTTGCGTGTTGATGCAAGAAGATCATGTGGTTTCTTTTGCCTCACGACAGCTCAAGAAGCATGAGGAGAACTACCCGACTCATGACTTGGAGTTGGTGGCAGTGGTTCATGCGTTAAAGATTTGGAGACACTATCTATATGGGGAAGTGTGTCAGATCTTTACGGATCATAAGAATCTGAAGTATATCTTTACGCAACACGAGTTGAACATGCGACAACGATGATGGATGGAGTTGATCAATGATTACGACTGCACTATCGAGTATCATCCTCGTAAGGTGAATGTGGTAGCTGATGCGCTTAGCAGAAAGTCTTCTTCTCTTTCTTCAAAGAAGGCACAGTTGAGTTCCCTGGTATGCCATAGGCGAGATATGTTTGTTTCTCTGCGACAGATGAATGTGCAGATAGAAGTTTCTTTGTTGTCTGGTCTTCTAGCACAAATGCAAGTCAAGCCTACGTTGAGACAGCAGATCAAGGATGCACAACAGACAGATGATGCAGTACAATTGATCAGATCAGAGTTCGGCATCGACAAATGTGTTGGGTTTCATGAGTCTGAGGATGGACTAGTCTGCTATCATAATAGGATGGTGGTTCCTAATGTTGATGAGCTGAGTGAGTTGGTGCTTGAGGAAGCACACACATCGATGTATGCTATGCATCCAGGTGTCACCAAAATGTATCATAGTTTGAAGGACTTGTATTGGTGGCCCGGTTTGAAGAAAGATGTAGCTGAGTTCGTGGCGAGATGTGCGGTATGTCAGCAAGTGAAGGCTGAACATCAGAAGCCGGCAGGTACGTTGCAACCTTTGCCGATACCGCAATAGAAATGGGATCATATAACCATGGATTTTGTAGTTGGCCTACCCAAGACAACTAGGAATCATGATTCCATTTGGGTGATAGTGGATAGATTGACTAAGTCTGCCCATTTCCTACCAATGAACATGACGTATACATCTGAGAAACTCGCTCGAGTGTATGTGGATGAGATAGTACGTCTGCATGGTGTGCTAGCAATGATAGTTTCTGATAGAGGTCCTCAGTTTACGAGTCATTTTTGGGAACAGTTGCACAAAGCGTTGGGAATGCAGTTGAGGTTCAGTACAACCTTTCACCCGCAGACAGATGAACAGTCTGAAAGGACTATTCAGATTTTAGAAGATCTCCTTCGAGCTTGTGTTTTGTAGTTTCTAGGCAACTAGGATGTACATCTGAGTTTGATAGAGTTTACCTACAACAACAGTTATCAGCGGAGCATTGACATGGCTCCTTATGAAGCTTTGTATGGAAGGAAGTGCATATCTCCTTTGTGTTGGTATGAGTCTGGTGAATATCATCTTTTGGGTCCTGAGTTAGTACAACAGATAACAGAAAAGATCAAGGTGATACAGCAACAGTTGAAGGTGGCACAGGACAGGCAGAAGTCTTATGCAGAAAATCGCCGACAACCTTTGGAGTTCCAGGTAGGAGACAAAGTGTATCTTAAAGTCTCACCATGGAAAGGTGTGCTAAGGTTTGGTCGGAAGGGTAAGTTAGCACCCAGGTATATGGGGCCTTACTCAGTCATAGCGAGTGTTGGCAAGGTAGCTTATGAGATAGAGTTGCCTCCAGAGTTGCACAGGTTACATCCAGTGTTTCATGTCAGTATGCTAAAGAAAAGTCATCCAGATTTGGGTACAGTGATACAGCAACAGTTGAAGGTGGCACAGGACAGGCAGAAGTCTTATGCAGAAAATCGCCGACGACCTTTGGAGTTCCAGGTAGGAGACAAAGTGTATCTTAAAGTCTCACCATGGAAAGGTGTGCTAAGGTTTGGTCGGAAGGGTAAGTTAGCACCCATGTATATGGGGCCTTACTCAGTCATAGCGCGTGTTGGCAAGGTAGCTTATGAGATAGAGTTGCCTCCAGAGTTGCACAAGTTACATCCAGTGTTTCATGTCAGTATGCTAAAGAAAAGTCATCCAGATTTGGGTACGGCGATACAACAACAGTTGAAGGTGGCACAGGACAGGCAGAAGTCTTATGCAGAAAATCGCCGACGACCTTTGGAGTTCCAGGTAGGAGACAAAGTGTATCTTAAAGTCCCACCATGGAAAGGTGTGCTAAGGTTTGGTCGGAAGGGTAAGTTAGCACCCAGGTATATGGGGCCTTACTCAGTCATAGCGCGTGTTGGCAAGGTAGCTTATGAGATAGAGTTGCCTCCAGAGTTTCACATGTTACATCCAGTGTTTCATGTCAGTATGCTAAAGAAAAGTCATCCAGATTTGGGTACATTGATACAGCTAGTTGAGGTTGATCTTTATGAAGATGTGACTTACGAGGAAGGTCCTGTGGCGATCCTTGACAGAAGGGTCAAGAAGCTGAAGAGGAAGGACCTGGTTCTTGTGAAAGTTTTTGGCAGTGTCGTGGCGTTGAGGAAGCCACGTGGGAGCTTGAGGAAGAGATGAGGAGAAAGTATCCCTCGCTTTTCTTTTCGGATTTCGGGGACCAAATCCCTTAAAGGGGGTTAGCTTGTAAGGAGTCTGACCTTCGTTTAGGGTTTACCCTATTTGTTTTGCTTAACCTTGGTGCTTTGGTGCTTGCTAATCACCTTTAGTGGTGATTAGGGTTTGGTTTTGCTTGTTGAGAGTTTGAGGGGATACTTGCAAATAACCCAAGTATAGGGTTTTGTGAGCAAGTTTGCCATCTTGTGAGGTGTTTCCCTTTCTTTGTTTCCTCTAGGGTTGAGAGGAAGGCTTGGGCTTGTTGCTTAAGTTCTTTGGGCTTTGGTTGAGCTTGTTTGGGCCTTGAGGTGCCTTGTTTGGGCTTGGTTGAGCCTTGTGTCTCCCAAGTGTTGCTTGTGTCGCCCAAGGTGAGGTGTGTGTCTACCTAGGGTGTTTGTGTCGGCCAACAAGGAGGTGTGTCGCCCATGGTACCTTGGTTGTGTCGCCCATGATGCTTGGTCTTGTTTGGTGGACACTTGGAGCATATCTTGGACAAGTGTCTTAGACCTTGCTAGAATGGTGGCTTGAGCCCTAGGACAAGTGTCCCTTGGGTGGACGACACCTAGCATGGATCAACCTTGTTTTCTCCTCCCTTTCCTTCTATATAGGTGGTCCTTTCCCTTGCCTTGACTTCCTTTGATCTTTTGGTCTTTCCTCCACCTTGAGTGCACGACACTCCTTCCTTCTTTGCTTGTGTAGGCCAATACACTCCCTTGAAGGAGCAGTGGTGTTCGATACACCCCCCTTGGAGGAGCTTTGGTGGTCGATATCCCTTGAAGCTTGGAGCTCTTCTTCTTCCTTAGAGCTTGGAGCTTAAGGCAGGTTGCATAACTTCTAACCCTAACTCCTCTACCTCTTGTTTTGATCTCATGCATGAAAGTAGTTTAGTTCCTTGCTTTAGTACCTTTTGTGGCCGATCCTCCTTAGGGTTTAGGGTTTCTTTGTGGACTAATGTTCCTTGTGATCTAGGGTTTGAGCTTCCTTGTGTTTGAGGTAGAAGATGATCTGTGTTGGGCGATACCCCCCTTCTCTTGGTGAGTTGGGCGACATGGTAGTTCTTGGTGTGTTGGGCGACATCCTTGCTCTTGTGATGGGCGATGGGTCATGAGTAGCGAGTGTTGGCTGATATGGTTGTGTTGGATGACATAGTGGCTCTTGTGTTGGATGATAGGCCAAGTGTGGCAAACTTGTTTGGGTTGGACGATAGGCTAAGAGGGGTGCGTTGGCCGATAGTCTTGTTGAGCAATAGAAGGAGTGTGTCGGGCGATATCCTGGGGTTGTGATGGCCGATAGGTTGGGCTTGTGATGGGCGTCACACCCCTTCTGTTGATGTGTGTCGGCCGTTAGGCTTGGACATGTTGTGGCACGTTTTGAGTAGGTGTTCCTTTGCTCTCTCTCTCTTGGTTGTTGGAGTTGGTGGTGACCTGGCCATTTTGATAGCTTGTGACAGGCGTCGTGGTTGGGAGTGTGACGGGCGTCACACCCCCATGTGTGTCGGCTGGTAGGGTGATGCAACGGGAGTTGCCCGATATGCATGGGATGCCCGACACCCTCTTTCCCTCGGACGCGCACTACCCCCTCCCTCCTGTGATGCTGTGCCGCGCTGGTTGCTGTTGTAGCAACGCAGCGTTGCTGTACTCTCTTGTTCTAGCCGTTATGAGTTATGGTGACCTTTGTATCCTTCTTTTGGCGAGGGTGTAGTTATCTATAGTGAGGGTTTTGTGATCCTACAGTGACGGTTCCTTGTGTTATGAAAGTGATTAGTTATACACATGCAAACGATGGTGACTCCTTGGTAATAGTAATAATGATAATGATGGTAACAATAATGATGATGGTAGTAGTAGTGATAATGACGATGATAATAGTAATAATAATGGTAAGTGGTTTACATAATGAATGGTAACAGTAATGGTAGTGGTAATAATAGTGCTTGTTTTGTATACTCAACATGACTATTTGCATAAAGTGAACACCTTGATTATTCATATAATGCTGATATAAGGATAAGTATAGCTAGGATTTGTTAATAATGTACTTTATACACCAAATAGTGTAAGAATGATGAGTATATCATCTCGAATATCATCTTGTGATAGTAAGTATGGTCCTTACGTTGAAACTATGATTATTGTATTCTCTAACTATGCAGGTGATGATTAGCCATGAAAAGGCTATGAGACATAGGTGATGTGTAACAACACTTTGATAAGCACTCTGGTTGATGAGATTGTATGTATAATGTATTTGTCCTACGATGTTGATGTGAGCCTTGAAAAGGCATTGGCAGTATATGATGAGGGATTGAGATCCCATGGTATGTGATGATCCTTGAGATGGATCTGGATGGTTGGCAAGAGTGGTAATATGTGATGTTGGATCCTTGAGATGGATCAGGTTAATGTGAATTACAATAATAATATAATGATGAGCTTATGTTATTTACTTTCTGTTATATCTTGCATGTTATACAACTTGGTTGAATCCTGCAATCCATCTAAAAGATACTAATTAATCATAGTGAAATCTATCATGTAGTTTCCCTGGCCATAGATCCATCATCGTCAGGACTTGGTGATGGTGAAACGGGTTCTCCTACGGGTTAACCTGGAGTGCATATTTTTGAATATGCAAGGTTTCTCCTAGCCTCAAATAGAGAGGTGAAATGAGTGCAGCTGCGGTTGCAGACTCGGATATGTGATGAGCATGGTGAACATGGCCCATGGCTCCGGATATGTGATATGATGAGCATGAATGCGTTCATGGCTCAGAGCACGGTGATTAGGCCCGTGGCTTAGTTTTACTAGCGCCGTGACCTGTACCAAGGCGGGCTAGAGAAAGGGTAGCCTGAGGAGCTGACCCTATGGCTTAAGACCACTTGAGCATGAGACTGCGGTCCTTCTTTGTGTTCTCGTGTACTGACCACGAGGGGTGAGGTCGTGGATTCCGGCTCTTCCATTGACCTTGTATGGCACCGGTTATGGGCTTCACAGCCGAAGGTTGGATTCGAACGGTACAGTTCACTTCCTCAGGGCATAATAAAATGTAATCCAACCGTTTAGTATATACTGCTTAAGACAAACACAAAACTTGGTTGAGGCCTTGTTTATTTAGTTACTCTCCTTACATCTTGCAGTTATTTATATGTTCTTCTACGGTATTAGAACTTGGATATCCTGTCTTGATTAATCATGTTTCACTTGTAATACTTGGATATATGGTAAGTTTAGATAGCTTTATTCCAATAGACTGTTCTTGCTATATCTTCTATCAGTTATCTGCTTAATGTATATGATCTTATGAGGTTTTGTAGTTTTGGCAGAGAGTTATGCCTCCCGCTGGGACAATGTTCAATTGTCTCACTCCACTGGTTTACACCCTTTTTAGGTGGTCGAGCTAAACGTGGTGGTGGTCGTGGAGTTGCGGCCAGACAGCAAGAAGATCCGTAGAAGGCAAGCGTTGGCTATGCTGCTTTTGGGTGTTTCGTGATAGAGTCTAGAGTCATCCCTGTACTCTCAGGTCCTTGGCGGTGTTTTGACGTTTTTTGACGATATACATCCACAGATGTTTTGTATATCCTACTGCTGGCCAGTTGTGGGGCTTATGTATGTAAACAAGTGATGAACTCAGGGGATGTCATGGCAGTTGTTGTTCTAAGCTATGGACATGTATCCAGGCTTGAATGGATATGTATATAACTTGTTTTCTTGCAAGATATGGACTCGAATGTAAATGTTTCTCAGTTTATCAGTTTTCCGCAATCGGTTTTAATTAACCCGTGTTTACCATAATCTGTGGTTATGGTGATTTCCGCACGTTTTCGCATAACACCTCGTTATCTGTGTGATAATGGGATGTGTTGCCACAAGTAGAAAGTTGAAGAACAACTTTCAATCCTACAATCCGTGAATGGTGTTATAGTAAATGTATAATTCCTTTGTCACTGATATCCCGAATGAACTCGAGGCATGGAACAGTCATCCAATCAATGTTCATTCACTTTCTTGATCTCAGAGTAGATTGGAAGAGATATGTATGACATCAATATCACATACTGATTCACACATGCGTACACGCCTTTCTCAATCCTACTCATCAAATGGCCATGGATATCAAACTCCCTCAGGAGGGACAAATCCCATATTTATCACTCACCCCTCAAAAGCCCCATGTGTCAAAGCCAGCCAATCATCACCTTTATAACAACCCATGTTTCAGGACTGCGTTTGATGATGTCAAAGTGTGCCCAACGACATGTGTTGAGTGTAGTGATTTTAGGTCAAAGAATCACACTCACCACCATCGCTGTGAGTACTGACTGTGACTACCATGTCATGGTCCCCTGTGTCAAACTCACGGTGGGTCTATCCGGTAAACTTGTTCTCTAACAAGTACCTATGTGTTTGGTTTGATATCTCTATATCATGACTAATGAGATTCTATCATCAACCAACACCATAATCTAGTCTTGTGTGTCATTGCTGTCTATCTACCTTCCATAATGACATCTGACTAGGGACATAACAAGAATGTACAAACTCTTAGCATCCGTATGATCTCATCATTCAGGTCCTCAACCTGAAAGCATACGTCATTGAGTACTATCATTCTCTAGACATTCAATCTGTTCTATCACTATCTCATATGACTGAACCAGAAAGAATTGGAAGCTTGCCTTTGATGTTTATCAAATCAATCTTAATGTATCCCACCAATCATCCCATGATTGGCTCTCAGGGCATACATACCAACAGACTCCCACTTGCACTGCGAGCCAATCACCCTTGAATCATATTCATAGTGATCTTCAAACATGTGCCACATGTTACTGTGCTCTAGTGCGAACATAGTGAGTTATGACAACACCTTGCCAAAGTCAGTATAAATTGCATGTCTCACATCTCTTCGCTGTACATCACACGTATGAGATGGAGTTTCCGTAATATGCGATCTAGTATTACTTTGCTAACCTTTAGCCACATTGCATGATCAAGGATTCCATACTTGTCATCAATGAGCAGAATATCTATAAGTTCATCTCATGAACTTCCAGATCCATATAGTATCCACTGTTGTTCTCTAACGCATAGATACTCGACATTTCCTTTTAAATGGTTTTATTGGAACACTTCCAATTATCAACAAACTTTCACTTTTATATATCCTATATATATTTTGCGATTAATTTTCTGTCCTTTCGGAAGTTCGCATCAATGTAACTCTTTACATTGAACTCTTCCTTATGTCCATAGAACTAGTACTTCTCAAGTACTTATCAAGTTCTCATGATATTCCAGTAACCCTTACTAGAAGTTGACAGACATCCACTCGTCATGTCTCACATACGAGTTATCAGGATGAGCACATCATATTGCCATGTCCTACATACAAGATGATGAATGCATTTTGTTCTTGCCATGTCGATACATTCAAGATAATGGGATGATTACATACATGATAGATCCACATCTATTCTTGGTGTTCCCATTCTTCATAAGAATTGGACACTTGGCCTTGGGATACTAACTCCATGTAACATGGACAAGTTTTCTCCCACTGAATCTGTGCATACTGAACCCTTCAGTACAAATTGCCAATGTATGCTTTCTCTTTTCAGGTCAAGAGGTTTTCGAGAACTATCTCTATAGATCTCTATTCCTATCACATAGGAAACATCTCTATCTTCCTTAAAGATAATTTCCACTTTTGGATTTCCATTCTAGAACATTTCCATTTCACATCAACATGTGGAATGTGAACACGCTCCCACTAAATCACAAATCCCTTCTTTATCTTTGACATATCAGTCAAACCCCTTTGACTATATCATCAAAGTAAAGATCCAATTCTGAGTTGCTTGTACTCAATCAATCACATTGATTAGTTCATTGTAACTTATAGACTTCATTTCCATCAGTGGATTCATAAACCTTATAGGTTGTGTCATGTACACATCCTTGTTTTATTCCTCATAGGAATGCGGTTTTAGTATCCATATGCCAAATTCCTTTAGTCATTAAGTTGCAATCAACAAGCATCATCCTTCTCAAAATGTTATCCATGTGTCTTAACACTTAAGACTCATTTGCACTTATGGATTTCATTCCAATGGGTGCTACCATCAAGGTCATACCTTATGGTTCACATGGATGTCATTTAGGATGTAGTGGTCATAAACCATAACTCAAAATTCGGTTCCTCATATTCATCTAGATAGTTGACTCATTACATGAACAACTCATCACATAGATAATTGAGGTGTATCTGTTAAGGATATAAGAACTTATAACTCCTTGTGATTCTTAATGTCCTTTTATTAGTGTGGGGTATTCTTTTATTAAGAAGAATTCAGTTATTTGATAATCATTCTCTAACTCCTTAGAGTATGATTCCTTCTTGATTTAGACATCACCATGCCTTAATCACGAGTTCACTATGATACACTATCATAATCACTCATAAGGATCTCAAACATTTGGTCCAAGTATTTCATTCATTGATCTCATCAAGAATGAACACTTTACCAAATTTGCACTTCATCTATGATAATCTTGAACACTTCAAGATATTCATATTGGTATTTCTCTAAACACCATTTGAAGTATTAGCATTTGTTCCAATAGGTATGTAAATACATCACATGTATTATACCTAATAGGACAATCATTCTCCCACTACCTTTAGTGAAGATTGATTAATCATGTCCAAGATATTCATGTCTCTTACTGGTTCTCTAACGAGTCTAGATTTATCCATCATATGGAAGCTAGAAATGAATTTCTCATGATTGATGCTAATTTGATTGTTTGAGTTATCTATAACTTTAGGTATCATTTTATCTTATGCATATCAAATACCACAAGATAAACAATGCATTGCCACAAAGATCATATATTTATAAATTGAAACATCTCTTTATTGATTGCCATCATTGTCATACAATATGCAAAAATAAAGTGTTTCTATATATTGGAAAATATGAAATAGCAGTTCTCAACTCTATTTTGTGCCATTTAGGCTGACATAAACTGAAAGATATTCCTATCTATGGCAGCAACACTTGCTCCAATGATGGGTACTCCTTTCTTGGTCCTTTCACAAAGGCCATCACTTCTTTGTGGATATTGCATATCATATATGACATATCCATATCTTGGTATCATATACCTCAGATAAAGAAGCGGTTCATTTCATGATACCTTAGGTGGAGATCTCCATCCCCTCCTTCATCTTCTTTTGTTCTTCCAGATATAGAGGGCAATTCCCTCATACACACTTTCCCCATGTGCCTTGAGGTTGAAGACGGCTTGGGCTGCTGGCTAGCATCAGAACACTTCTATGCTTTTCCCTTGCCCTTGCCCTTAAGACTTACCTTTCATTGATCTCATCAAAGATTAGGGTTAGTCTTTCTTCATATTTGCCTCTACTGTCCTCAACATGTCCAACAACTTTGTCAACGCTTGTCAAAGTTGTTCATGTTGTAGTTTATCATGAACTGTATGATTCTAGCAACATTTGCAGTATCATACCAATAGCCAACTCTTGGCTCAGAGGGAATCCTTCTTAGTCAGGTCTTTCCACATATCCAATCATATTGAGTGTGTGAATACCTTACTGGATCTCCTTCTGTCATGACATACTAGGACAATGTCTTGGAGACATCATATGTCTCACATTGTTTCTGCAACTCATAGTTCAGAGAACACAACATCAAGCACTCCTCATCAATGTCATCCTCGGTATGCTTCCATAAGCATACTTTCAGCCATTGATGTGGTGGGATCGAGTTCATCTGGTTCAGGTATAACTAGAACTTAGAGCTTTCGCTCTTTGATTGAGAACACTTCTCAATGTCCTAACCAGTCGTGGAAAAATTCCCATTTAATTTGTCCTTTTCAAGGACTGATCGCAAAGAAAAGTGATTGTTGTTTGTTGTCATTTGTACTACAAAAGGAAATATGCAATTTTAGTCCAAAAACTCATTTTGACTTATTTGATTGATTTGAAAAGTTGACGATATAATTAGGCCTTTAATTAATTATCGCTCCCACTCTTTTAGTTCAAATTGATAGCCCTCACCATCAATTCGGAAGATTGCAGCGTACAACCTTCTAGTGGGCAAGATCCTGAAATCCTATAAGTCACGGACCAACTAGGGCTGTCACATACAACTTAGATCTCTCAGGTAGGCAACTCTTGCCAATTGCATCATATGCAACTCTTGATAAGATGTCATATATAACTCCTTTCCATGATCATCTCCATGCCTCAAGGTGCTAGATCCTATCTAGGTCACCTTGTTAAGTCTGACCCAAATCCAACACGATGAATACACACCCTGCTAGGGAAGACCCACACATTCATCCTTCACGCTTCCACGAGTTAGATGGTGCACCACGCAAGGGCGTTCCCACACTTGGTCGATCAAGCTTTTTACGTGTGTCACATTTGGAAGGCATCTAAAACTTAATATTTAATGAGGGATTTGGTTTTATATACATATACATATCCAATCACCATAATACATAGTACGTATCATATACATGCTATATCCCACAAAAAACATGCAAAACGATAAAAGCGATGATTATGGCCATCCTAATGTGATTCCTCGAGCTAAGAGGAATCACAGTCATCCAGGTCTACATCACATGCAACATGTACAAGATGAACTCTGTGCTTTGCCTTTCTGGGTTTGATCAACTCATTACATGACTGACCGACTCACCATCAGGCCGGTCGGTTGGGTGCCACCAGCCGATCGGTTGGCTCCTCCAACCGATCGGTTCACCTGGTCGTCGTGCATCTCATCATGGCCACCACCCGCTCATCTCGCTCCTCGAACTGGTCATCAACCGACCGGCTCACTCCTTGAACCGATCGTCTCGAACGTCAACCGATTAGTTCACTCCTTGAACCAATCGTCTCAGCTGTCGTCAGGATGTCCTCCGTTCTTTGACATAACAGGAAATAAAATTCTATCCTATTTTACATTGTAAAAGGAGAAACCTCGAGTTACATTCGAGGGGAGCAAAGGTAGGAAAGAAAATCTCGAATTATTTCGAGTTATATCAGGAATAGGAGAAGGAAGATCGGTGCGTAGACCGAGATGCATGCAACCACATACAACCATACATAGATAGGGTTTATTGGCCATAACCACGCTATACATCCACCACAAAACTCAGTTAAGGGCGACGCGTATCGAGTGCATTCATAATACATATCATATATGTAAATTGGGATTTGTGGATTTAGGATTGGACATGCATAAAGCCAATTTTATTCGCATCATATGCAATAAATAAAGGTGACAAACCAAAATCGATCATATCAATAATCCTAAAGTATAGAACAGTTGACGTGGCTCTGATACCACTGTAGGGTTTTAGGGGAGGCAGAGAAGGCAGCGGAAACAAAAATTTTCTCCTCCCCAAACCCAGAACAAGGAAACGCGTCAACGTCTATACAATAGGAAAGGATGGTTTGTGGAATCATACCTTGTCCCGAGGCTTGCTCGGCGACAATACCTCGTGGCTTGCGCGGTCTTCACCTCCAGTCTTGGACAGTGTCTGTGCAGCTCCTGGTCGCACCGAGACTGTCGGGATTGACAACTGTCCTCCGAGCGGCAGAAATCTCCCGCCTCTGAAGTAGTCCACACGGACCACCTAGAACTCCAATCTCCTTGTCCCACAAGGAACTAGAAGGAGTCGCACCCTCCTGTCAGCGTACTAGTCACTGACACACTCTCCTGCCACCAGTCGCTTTCTGAAGTTGTCTTTCCCTTGCTGTGCCTCCCTTATCGGGTATCACTTTCTCGGGCTCTCTCGGTTACCAAAACCAGAGAGAACGACAACTTTCCAGAGCAACTGGTTGCACTCAGTTGTTCTTTGAAAAGCCCCCAATACCCCTATATATAGGAGGGTCATGGGACATGGTTCTCTATCCCGGGCAATGTGGGACTAAAGCAGGAGTAGAAGGGTTCAAGATTTTCCACAAAAACAACCAACTACACAACCTGAACCGATCGTTTCATTTCTGAAACGGTCGGTTGGGGACCTGAGTCGGTCGGTTGACACCTCAACCGATCGGTTGGGACCCATGAAACGGTTGGTTCACTTTTGAACCAGTCGGTTCGTGGTCCTGATCAGTTCCCGATTGACTTTTCCTCTTTTGTTTCTAATTGGTACCAAATACCAATCCTTGTTCCAATCAAATTGGGCAAGTGAAACGAAAGGAAATTTCTCACCAATCCTACTTTCCCAACTTGCTCGGTTGCATTAGTTGAACCGATCGTTTCAACACTTGAAGCAATCGTTTCACCCTGTCCATGAGCCGATCGACTCACCATCTGAGCCGATCGGTTCACCAAGCTTAGCCGATCGGTTCATCACATGAGCCAATCGGTTGGGAGTGCAGATTGTGCAGAAACATTCAATTGCAGTTTCAATCAATCCGATACTCTAATCAATGTGTCCAACACCTTGAACATTATGACATTGAGCTATCAATTAATTGAGTGTTTAATTGAACTACTAAAATCCTTTAGTAATCAATCTAAACATTGTTTGTGGACAAAACTCCTCTTCCAGGTTAAATCCTATGTGTGTGACCCTGCAGGTCCATTTCACGTTGGTAGTGAAAGTCCATAACACTTATGACTTCACAAGCAAAGAGCGGTGCCTAGTCACACATCAGTGCTACCCAAGTGAAATAGAAAGTTGGAGAACAACTTTCAATCCTACAATCCGTGAATGGTGTTACAGTGAATGTATAATTCCTTTATCACTGATATCCCGAATGAACTCGAGGCATGGAACAGTCATCCTGTCAACGTTCATTCACTTTCTTGATCTCAGAGTAGATTGGAAGAGATATGTATGACATCAATATCACATACTGATTCACACATGTATGAACGCCTTTCTCAATCCTACTCATCAAGTGGCCATGGATATCAAACTCCCTCAGGAGGGACAAATCCCATATCTATCACTCACCCCTCAAAATCCCCATGTGTCAAAGCCACCCAATCATCACCTTTATAACAACCCATGTTTCAGGACTGCGTTTGATGATGTCAAAGTGTGCCCAACGACATGTGTTGAGTGTAGTGATTTCAGGTCAAAGAATCACACTCACCACCATCACTGTGAGTACTGACTGTGACTACCATGGCATGGTCCCATGTGTCAAACTCACGGTGGGTCTATCCGGTACACTTGTTCCCTAACAAGTACCTATGTGTTTGGTTTGATATCTCTATATCATGACTAATGAGATTCTGTCATCAACCAACACCACAATCTAGTCTTATGTGTCATTGTTGTCTATCTACCTTCCACAATGACATCCGACTAGGGACATAACAAGAATGTATAAACTCTTAGCATCCGTATGATCTCATCGTTCAGGTCCTCAACCTGAAAGCATACGTCATTGAGTACTGTCATTCTCTAGACATTCAATCTGTTCTATCACTATCTCATATGACTGAACTAGAAAGAATTGGAAGATTTCCTTTGATGTTTATCAAATCAATCTTAATGTATCCCACCAATCATCCCATGATTGGCTCTCAGGGAATACATACCAACATTCTTAGGGTGCAAATTTTGGGTACTTTGCACCCCAGATCTTTAGGGTCACGAACCGTTGTCCGCAGGACCTTATCGGCATTGGCGTTGGACCCACCACCAGTCTTGGACCTTACTCTGATGGTGAGGTACTTGATGTGTATGGCGTCGTTCAGACCGCTGATGCGCCCCATGTAGTTTTCATGGTCGTTGATGTATAGATCCACGTCATTAGCTAGTTGTCCAGGCATGGAGCACCTGCTAAGAAGATGACAATGATGGAATATGATAAGGGTCTCGTTATTCTACCACTGATCCAACCCAGAGTTAGTGCGTCAATTACCTGAATGGCTGGATATCCACCTAACTTAAGGATGTGGTTAAGAGCAGTCTGCCTGCTAGGGAGCTGCGACTGACCATCACCTTAGATAATGGGTGACGACCGGGTCCATAACGGTGCAGAGTCGACGACGGGAACAACAACGCTGCAACTCTCAGTGATCCCTATGTATCCCCCACGCTGCCTCCGTAAGGCCACACACTGTGGCATAGGACCGGAGACGGGCGAGGAGGACGCCCCGAGCCACCACCACAACTGGAGCTGGCAGATGTAGCCCGATAGGGAGAACCAGAACCTCAACATGGTTGGTTTTGGAGGCCTCCTGCTACTGCTGGTTCTGCCGTCGAGACAGATGGATGGCCTTTTGATGCGTCTGGGTCTGCTGCTGCGCTAGCCAGCCGACAATAGGGAGTGACGACGATTGGGCGGAGTTAGAGGCGGTAGGTGAACGGTGTTAGAAGTGAGAGCTTGCACACGAGGGTCTGTGAGACACGACGGAGGAAACTAACACCGGATGCGTCGACGTCGTATCCAACGACCGGCCAGCAAGGACGGAAATTGCGGGAGTAGTGATGGGGGTCGTGTAGGAGGTTGGTCAAGCACGTCAGCACGGGAGTGGTGTGCGTGAGATCACTGAGATGTGAGGGACTGTTGCAAGGATTGCTCGGAATGGAACTTTAAGCTATGCACGGTACGGTGTCTCTCGGATGCACACTTGCTTTACGAACATTGTTGCACCATTGAGCTCAGAAGGCGGCAGATGGGATGGGTACAGGCGAGTCAGTTCGGGCCTTATGGTCAATTGTCTCCTTCTTCCCTAAATGAGCACGCACACTTTCTCTTCCGAAGGAGTAGACAAATGAAACTCTAGTATCTGGTCATGAGGATACTTGTAAAAAAAAGTAAATAAATAAAGTTTAGCCAAAACTACAATAAAGTATGTAATAGAAACAAAAGGCAACCTGTCAAAGCTCTACGGTTTCACTCATGCACTGGAATCCTAAGGAGATTCCACAATGGATGATACAAATTATATATGTTCCTGTTAGAACTCTGAAATATATGTTTTCTAGTGGTGGACATCGACCATTACCTTCTGTTCAGAAACTTCTAATATACCTGGGTCAAACCAATTTCACAGACAGGCGAGTCACTTCCTCGGATGCACACTTGCTTTACAGATGTTGCTGCACCAAAAGGCCATCCATCTACATTGTTGTACTATAAACTTAATTACATTGCTGAACCAATTTCTATAATTTCACAGTTATACTATAAACTTAATTACATCTACATTGGTAGAGATGGTAGCAGGAAGTGAACAAAGTATTTTCTAACTGAAGAAAAAGATGTTATGTGTGTAGGGAAGATAGCATATATACAATAACATGCAGGGAGGAATGAAAGTTTCTGTGAGAAGTAGGACGTGATCAATGGATGATAAAGACTAACAGTGAGAATATAGGAAGGTAGTTGTGGATGACACCCAGAGCCGCGGCAGCTCTAGGGACGATCTCCTTCCGCAACATGACACACCATGACCTTGTCGCTGATTCCCTTCTTGGTGTTGGTATCGTTGGTCCTGCTGGATACGTTACAGAGGTTGTCTCAGTCCATTGCCGGTCCCAAATGCTGGTCTATCCTGCCCCCGAAATGTTGACGAATTGGGTTAATAATAACCGCAACCCACGAATAGTCTGGGATAGAAATGGAGAGTGTGGAGAGCGTGGGGAGAAAATTGAGGGTAGTTGGAGACAAAAGAGTGACGGTTATAGGTGAGAGAGAGAAGGGTGCGGGATATTCAAATTCAAATGTGCGAGAGTTCAAAAAGAGTGAGTTTCAGTTTTTCAAACTAAATCAGTTTTTTGAAGAAAAAGAAGCTGAATAAACGTGAGAGCATCTTGAGTGAAAGAGAGTGCAATCTTTTGTTCCATTGGCAAAATCGTGATATGTGATTGGTCAATATGAATTTGGACGGGTGTATTTGAACTGCCTGCAAAACTCGCTATTTTTATAGTAGTATAGACTAGTTAACGTACACGTGGGCATGTGAACAAATAAACAAACAAATTTTACTTTGTTATAGCTTTTGGTTAATTTGTATATGTTAAGGATTTATAGTACGAAGAACTTTTGATTGGATTGTTGAGTTGTTTGAGAGAAAATAGGAGGACGTTGTAAGAATTATAGAAGAGGGAAGAGGAAAAGAGGATTTGGTGAGAAGATAAAAAGGTAGAAGAGGTTATGCCCCATGAAATTGGGATGGGAGGCGGTTTAGGAGAGGGAGAGATTGTACGTGGGTGGGACGATGGTGACAGACTGTGTTGTGTGTTGATGCATGTGTCATGTGAATTAGTTAGAAATGATGAGAGTTCTAGGAAGAGAGTGTGTGGAGAAGTCGTTTTCGTATTGAAAGGAAAAAGAATAAAAAAAGTAAAATAAAAAAAAGTTAAAAAAATGCAATATTTGAAAACAAAGTCTTTTGATTGGTCAATGACAATCTTTTGTGATTGATTTAATAAAGTCTCTATTTTATTAGTAGTATAGATAAAAATTAACGAACTAGGAGTGCATGATGGATAAAAATATGTGAATAACAAACATTTTTTTATTAAGGAATGATATCAATTTTTATTTAGATAGTAAGAGTGGTGAATGAGGAGCGATGAGAATGTGTTGTATTTTGGTAGGCTTGAAGATAATGTAGAAGGTGGGCATCCGTTAAACAATGATAAACTCATGTTTACTTCCATTTTGTTTTCATGAGGAGAAAGATAAAGCCATTAAAGGAGTCGATTAGAGATAATAGATATGGCTAATCGTAGTCATAAACAAATTCCGAAGAATCGTTGGAGAGAGGCAAGAGTTGGTGGGATGGTGGTGTATTAGTGGCTAATAAAACGGGGGTTAGTGGGTCACAGGGTCAGTGGTGGACTGACATGGGAGAGAAATAACGTTAAAAAATAATAAAAAAGGAGAAAAATGTGAGAAGAGAGATGGTTAAGGAGAACGTAAGAATTTGAATTCGGGTTTTCTGATTGGCTAGGAGTTTTTTTAGTGGTAATGTTGTAATTTAAAATACAAACTCTCTCTTTTTATAGTAGTATAGATACCAGTAGTTTTCAGAATTTTTATCCAATGTATTTTCAATGTAATTGTTTAAAACTAAACACTAGATACTTATTTAAATAAGATATTTGTCCCTACATCTTGTGGGTCTAATTAAAAAACTGGGTCTAATTAAAAAACTAGTAGAGTGCACGTGCTAAGCACGTGAGTTGCAGTTAATACATCATATTACATTTTTTGCAGTAGCTAATTACTAAAAATATTTGAAGCGAGTTGTTCGAACGTTTCTTGTCACTACTTTTGTAAAATAAAATTTACCTGAGTAGTGACTACAAACTTTGAAATATTGTCATTTGCTATCATGAGTCTTGTTCCATGATTATCCTGATTTGTAATTACATATCTGGTCTCGGGAATATCTAGGGAACACATGGAACACCTGTCTTAGTTATTCTTTTATATTTTTTTCTTCTAAAATTCAACTAAAACTACTCAAGTGCCACTTCAGTAAAATGTGCATACTCGGAAGCAAGTTGTTTAAATACTACCCAACACCAATCTCTAGTAAAATACTAAAAGAAGTAACAAACACCCAACCTATCCTCGTTTTTGTAAAAAAGAATTTTTGACAAAATTAACTAAAGAAAGCTACTTGAATTGCATTGATTTGGATTTTAAATTTTACTTTTAAAATTTAGTAGAATCAAGTTGTTTGGATAGAAATTCATAAAAATACAAAAGCCAATTGTACAAATCAACTTGTTTTGAATACTACACAACACTAAAAACTATGTGTAAAAGGATAGCAAAAAAATTAGCTGAATCATGTTGTTCGAATACCAATGAGTACTACATGTATATCTTTCTGATCGAGTAGCAGTTGTCAATAAAAAATTTAAAATGCAAAAGCAAGTTGTTCAAAGAGTAAAGATCAGTCAAAAAAGCTGACCAATGCGATAACTTACCAACACGAATGCAAATAAGTATGCTGAATGAAATACTTGGAAAATAAATTGTAAAAAACAACAACTAACTAGCATAATCAACTTACTCCAATGACACTTTTTAGTCACGAAAAATGATCTGTGAAAACAAACAACTCACAAAATTATTGGTAAAAAAGAATAAATTTAAATCTAAACAGAAGAAAAATATACAAACCAATTTATTCGAATATCACATGACACTAACCTTGGAGTCACTTTTGTAAAGAAAAAAGGTAGAAAAAAAATTAGTTAGCATATGTTGCTCGAATAGAAATGAATTACCGTCTTTTTGTTATTCTACTCAATCAACAACTGACAAAAAAATAAAAAATAAAAAATAAAAAGAAGCTAGCTGCTTGATATTGTGAAGATCGACCAAAAAAGACAATCAATCGGACTAACTTACTGGTATGTTCCAGACAAAAGAAATGAGCATACTGATTGCAGTAGTAGAACAATTCAACCAACTGACAATTGAACACCAGCTAGCAACCAAATGTAGTTTGAAAACCAAACATGCACAATGTGTTAGCTAACTGGTCCGTCGTTGAAAGGATAACCGCTGGTTCAATGAAAGTCATTGTTGTTGTCCGATCACGTGATCATCCATTACAAGTATTTGTTGCAGTAGAAAAATTCATAAACTGCCGCTTCTTTTTATTGTTTAATAATATATGGTTTTTTATATAAAATTGAAGAAATTGGACAAAGTGCTCCACCGACAAGGTGCTGCCCGTGGCAAGTCACTGTAGCTTGGTCGTGCGGTAGTGTTGTTCCAAATGGAGCATAAGAGATAAACACAAATGCTAAGATAAATACAAACGGTGAAAAAATAAACAGGCTGGCAAGCTGACAGTTGGAAACCAGACAGGTCAACTGTCTCTTATTCATATGGTAAGAGATAAGAGATATAATGTATTTAAATATAACGAGCAGAAGAACACCTACACGATATATAAGCACACATAGATGTATACAAAAGACATATGCTAGACATGACATAAACATAACACAAAAACATTAATATTTATATATTTCACTGCAATATAAACACACATATCAACACATGATAGCTAGTTGTTTTATTGATGTTGGATCTTTAAAACCTTCAGTTGTTGAATTCCTTTATACTTCATGTCAACTTGTACATGGAAGATCAACTGCATGTTAGCAAGTTGAGATTGCCATTTGGCTATGATTTCATATTGTTCCTGCATATAAGTCATATGAGAATCATATGGTCATACTTTCAATCTATGATGTTGAGGATATTTACCATCGGACTTCGTGACATCAACATATGTGTCTCACATGAAAAAAGATCTTTTGCTTGTTTTTCAAATAAAGTGGAATGAACTACATCAAAACTATCATGGAACTAGAATTTATAACACATTTTTGATGCATTTTAAAAAAATTAAAGACATGAAATAATAATATGCACAGACATCACTATCTATTGAGAGAAATTAAATATTGTTCACCATGGCTTTGTTGTGGATTCTGTGTCAATATTGGAAAAAGTAGCTCATATCATAAGGAGTGTTACATTTTTGTGGCACTTCTTGCAAGTCATATACTATAGTTCTTGTTTGTTCAAAAGTATAATTTTTGTTGGTTTTATCAAGTAGATGTGACCCTGTGTGTAGATAGTATGTAAGTTTTATGATAATATGTAAGGAAAATGAAGAATATTAATAAATTTACGACATTGGCATATGTTAAAGTTTCTAAGATAGAAGTGATTCACCATAAGTTTTTGTTGTACTTGGTTATAGTATCTTGAAATCCGTGGTCATGAGTGATTTTCCTAAATAATAAGTTCGTATCCATGTGAACACAACTTATTTTTTGAATATAATAGTTACATGAAAATAGTCATAGATACCACTCTTGAAGTTCTTTGACCTTTGTCAATTTAGGATTGATCAAAATTTTTGTTTCTATACCAAGACAATGTTCATTTTCCTATACAATAAGACATGATGTTAAATAAAGCAAGATAAAAAAATCTAATGAAGTTGGTAGTAATTGCCATAAATTTCTTTTGAAATCGAAGTTGGTAGTAATTGCCATAAATTTCTATTGAAATCAACTTTTATACAAGAATAATTGGTCTATGCTCTACAATCTTTAATATTATTTCACAATGATCAATCATGAAATTTCTTCAAGTTGATAAAGTTGTAATTTGCAAGCTAAAACAATAGATAAAAATACAATGACTACTAATGGGAGTGTAGTAGATTTGATATATTAAATGTGTTTATACTTATGAAGAATCAGTTAAGATAATATCTTGAAGGATGATGTCTGATCGATCTCGTTTTCTTTTTGTTTCTCATTTAGGAAGAGAACTCAGAACAATGGCAATGATATCTATTTATATATCCATATGAGCAATGATGAGTTAATAAAAAAAGACAACATGTATAAATTGAGTGATGTACCTATTAGTGGTGGAGTTGTCTCTAGATGGAAGAAATATGCTACACACAAAAGAACTAGCTTTTAAACTTTTTCATATAATACATCATCATCTGATTTTTCCACCATTGTGAATCATTTTATTGTCTTTTGACAGTTATGATCATTTGACTTTCCAGAATAATATTATGGCTTAACTAATGACAACGCTGCTCTTTATATATAGTATGTAGTATTCAATGTCAACGTATCATTGAACCTTTCAATGTCCTCATTGAATATTACATCTTGTATCTCCATTTCCTAGAAATATTTTATTTTAAGTGCATCGATTTATTTATTAAAATTTGAAAGTGTTTATCGATAAGGATTCAAAACATACCTTTTTATCTATGAGTGTCAATCTCTTATACATATGTTTTCCATATGTTGATGTAGCAACATTTGTCGTCTCTATTACCTTCACCTAAATTGTCCATATTTGAAGACTTTCATTGATTTATGTAGTAGTTTGTAACTTCTTGATCATTTGTTTCAGGTATTGTCACATCACAAAAATACCAGATGTTAGCAATAAGTGTGCTATAAAAGAATAATAAGTATACCTAAACAAATTATAAAAAATGACCATTGTATTATATATATTAATTTCTTACATCAAAGTATGTGCCTTGTATCTAGATTATTCCAACTACTGCTAATATTTCGGTGTAGACTATATTTTTGGTTGTTGTTGTAGTTGTTTTTTCCATCAATGTTGGTTTGATGAGAAGTTTTAGATCTCTTGGTGATTTCACCCTAGACAGAGCAATATATAATCGGCCATGAGAAAATAGTGGTTGTGTCAAATATATTCCAAACTTTTCTAAAGTTTATCTTTGTGATTATTTATTAATTGTCTGTAAAACACAATTGAATTGGAAATTGTACTCTTTTAAATGCAAACAGAAGTTTTTCATTATCTTTCGGCATCCACAGAATTCTGGGGATGAACACTCTTTGTGCCTTCTTATGTCCAAATGCTATTTTAGCATCAATAATATTCTGATTGAATCTTTTACAAATAAGTCTTGTGCCATTACAAAGACCGACAAAAGGATCAATATTTCTGAGTAACATAATTGGACAATTCTTTTTTAGAATCAACTTGTGAGGTGAAAGACCAGTAGGAGCCAAAGAATTTAAAAATTCTTCTTCTTAAAATTGATTGGTCGTATCAATCGCAGAATCAAATCTAAAGTATTCTTTCTTTTCATTAGGAAAATTTTCAATCATTAGATCATTTATTTCATCAACAAACTCACTTTTTGGTAGTCAAAATTGCATGGTTTGTTAAAGAACATAATATGTCTTCATCAACAATAAATCCAAGAAACACTACATGGAGTAACTCATCCATAGAAGATGTTTCGATAGTATATGGATTGACCATATCTCTAGGGATTTCAATTAGATCACCAACTATATGCTCTTTTGTCCCATTCCCAACTTGAATCAAATATTGACTAAATGATGGATTCGATTTGGTTCTCATATTTTCTATCAGTTGCAACTTCTCAACATGTTCCCATAATTTTGATTTTATAAAACTTGTCAAAATTGGTTGTTCTTTTCCTCCTTGGGGTACAACGGGAAGAATATGTCTGAAGTCACCAGCAAATATGATAACTTTTCCTCCAAAAAGTCATATATTGTCTGTCATATCTTGAAATAAAAGATTTAGTAATTCAATTGCTTGTTTTTTTTGCCATATATACCTCATCCCATACTATAATCTTAGTTCTTTGAAGCAACTCACCCAAACTACTCTGCTTTGATATATTGCATACTTTTTGTTCTTCAATAGTCAATGGTACTTTGAACCTTGAATGTGCAGTGCGGCCAAATGGTAGTAGAGATGCAACAACCTCATATAATGCAATTGCTAGTGCTATCTGACCGCAAGATCTTACTTTAGCAAGCAAAGCATGATATAAAAATGTTTTTCCTATCCATCCAGACCAACAATGAAAATGACTCCTTCTTCTCCACTATTTATTTCGTCCATAGCAATTCTATAAGCACAATGTTGACCATAGTTTAGTTGTGAAATTGCCAAAATATCTTCATCAGGTACAACAATCTTTAATTCCTCTGCTATTTCTTTATATAACTTTTCAAGCTCATCTTGAACAATAGATGGTAAATTGAAGTCTGAGAGATCTTTTCCCATTGACTCTAGGCACATATTAATATTCTTAAGAGGACTCATATGAGCATTTGTCCAGTTTATTTTATCAACATTATAGAAGTCCTCACTCATTTTGTTTTTAAACTTGTCCCACATTTGTGTAGGACTAACATAAACACAATAGACAGTTATAATAGAAAATAATTGTCACAAACTTGAAGGCATTTGAAACATCGCTGCTTCATCAAGACATTCCTCAATACTATTATCATTTTCTAATAAACCAAACTTTTTAACTACCTCTTGGAATTTTTCATATTGTATTCCATTGACAGTTCTCAAGTGTTGAAAAGATGTAGCACCTTTCACATGATTAAGTAAACAACACAAGTAGTATCGTTCACCTTCATTTGGTCTTGCAAATATTAGAATTCTAATAGAATGCTTTTTCTTTCTTCTATTCCATGATCTAGAATTCTTTTTCCAAACATAATGCTCAGGAAACTCCTTATATAAGTACTTTTGAGCTTCCACATCAATGGCATTTGTCATAAAATATTTAGTTAACATTGTACTGGAGAGATGTTCATTTTCTACAATGTTGATAAATCTTGATTTTCATGAAATGTAATGGTTTGCATATCTTCAAGATGAAGTTGTAGAGATAATACTGATGGATACATTTCATTCAAAGAGAATTGATAAATTCTCCATGTTGCCTCTTGTGGTGACACCCAACATCCATAAACATATTGTGAAACTTCATCATGCTCATTTTTGTTCTGGTTGTCATTCAATTGAAACAATACACGATCGTGTCCTTTGTATATGTACTTATATAAGTACTTGACAACTTTAATTGAAGAACATATCTCAACATTTATATGACAGTTGTACTTGGTTAACAAATAGGAACTATAAAGAACAATGCTACGATTGTCAATTTGGTTGGAACTCACATTTTCTGAATGTCCAGTATCTCTTCGACGATGGACATATCTCTTCGACGATACGAAGGATATGCTTTTTTTGTCTGAGTTATTTCTGGGCAAAAAATATCTTAGATGATGCTTCTTGCATTTTCCATCCTTCATACAAATATTATTTGGATTTAGGATTCCACACGAACCACGTACCATATGCTTCAAAATTGTACTATGTAGATGTGGGTTAGAATCTTTTTCTGGTATTTTGGTAGGTGCATACTGATCATATACATTAGGATTAACATTCTTCTATCTTTTTTCTAAAATAATAAGAAATGTGCATGTCGAAGTCCCCTTTATTATATTCTATCAGATAATCATGAGAAGTATCATATCCAATTGTGTGTATCTTAAAAAATTCAACTTTTAGTTCTAAATTTGCTTTGAAAATTCTAGCAAGTAGATCTGGTCTGTTTTGTGCTTCTTCAAAAGGTAGTAGTTCTCTTTTTACCTCAAACCATGATGGATTGCATGTAAAAGTTAAAAATATGTTAGGTTTTTCATATCTTTGGACTAATGTCACGGCATCAAGATAAAGTTGGCGCATATCTCTTGAACCATCAATAAAAGATGTCGGAAGAGATACGCGCATATCTCTTTTTCCGATTGTACTACCACTCTTTTGTCCACCATTATAGCTGTCTATTATGCCTTGATATAAATTAACTCGAATCTTTTATTGGTCTCTTCTAATATAGTCCAAGTGACTACTCTCAAGCTTAAGATGTATATCAACAATATATTATTGTAGAAGTCTACCAGAATGCAGCAAAGACGATCTATCTGTGTCTCTTATTTGTTACTTGTAACAATAGTATTCATGACATGATACTAATTTTCTACATTTTTGCTTATTTTGTAGAGCTGAAAGATAATAATAGCATTATTAAAATAAGATATATAATTTATTGTTAATTATGTAGTTAATAAGTAAGTATTTATGTTACCTCATTTCTCTTGTAGTAAAAGTTAAAATAAGAATCATCAGATAATGAACTATTACACAACCAATGACCAATCTTTTTATCTCTTCGTAAAATTCCTTGATGTCAACCAATCTCACCATGTGGAAACAATAATGGATATTGTAGAGGGTCATAACAACTATAGTAGTAATTGACACAATGACTACTTCCAACATGAGTATATACATGAATACCCCTTTGACAATTTATATTGTTGTTGTTACCATCGTCATTTTCATTCCAAATTGATGCCACTCGTGAAGAGGTTGGTGAATTATGAATTTCTTGATGTACATCAGATTTGACTTCATAAATATTTGTAGGTTCTCAAAGTTCTGTAAATCTCTTTAACTTTGGAATAACTTTGAGTATGGATTATGCTATAATGTGCCGAGTAATATCTTGACTACATCTTCTTTCAATCTAGATGGTTGGTGTAACCTATTTTGTATCTCATGATTAGTGTCATAAAAGTACAATTGTAAATGTGATGGCTGACCATTTTTAGGTATTATTCTATTGATGAAATGATATACATGTCCTTCTATTTTGAAAGTGTGCATTCACTCTTTGAAAGATATTTGTCCTCGTGCGCACCCATAGATGTAAAGGAAAATGTGTTGTTATACATTTGTATACATTGCCTAAAGTGAATTGCTCTTTTCTTTGAAGAGGTATACAAATCAAGTAATTCTATAGGGATATCATTTGTTGCCAAAAAAAATTCACCATCAAAGCAACAAAACACCTTGAATTCATACAGATATCTCTTTGCATGACAATAAGTACAATTTCTGCAGTTTTGAAGTACATATGGGTCTATAGGTGTAACTAAATCCATTATGAATATTTTTCTGATATGTTCATCTAGTTTCTTCATTTGACCGGAGAAAGTCAAACAAAATCTTTATTCACTTAAAGTTGATGTGGATCCAACTTCCCATGTTCTAGAAGTAGCAGTTTGCATATTGTATTTTTCTGAGCATGAAGTTGGTATCGTATGAGTATACAATGAATCACTTGTGTTTGTCTCATTTGAAGTTGTATCCTTCAAATTTTGATTATATTTGTCAAGTTTTCTTCTAGCATAATTTTGTCTATTTCTTTCAACATTGTTTCCTTTTTCTCCTCTAAAAGATTGGCATAATTTTCTCTGTCTTTTTTGTATAAGTTCTTTTTTCCTCAAATAGCTCCAAATATTCATCCTAGGTGCATTAGTAATAAAATTATTGTTAATAGTTATTTATATGAATATATAATTATAAGCAAGGTGTATATTATATATATGTTTATATTTTATGAACACTAGCAAAGGTTTAAGTTGCCATATGAAACTAATGCTTCTTGGAATGGGTAAAAAAATATGACCACATAGATGGAAATAAATTATCTAAAAAATCATGGTTATCTAAATAAAATCTATCTATTTGATAAATACAAACTACACAAATGATGTACACATTAGGCCACAAAGTCTTTGAACACAATAAATTATAAAGCATCTTAACTTCTATCTCTTTGGTGATAATGTAAGTCTTGTGTTTCTTTTAACTCTTTCTCAAGTTCTAAGAATTTCTTTTGTTACTCTATCCACTTCACTTTTTGATAATCATTTATAGTCATTGTTCCCTTTTCCTTTAACATATATCATCATGATTGTTTTCGTTGTATATTTTCTAACCATAATCTATAATAAAGTAATTATATAATCAATGATTTGTAGTCTATATATTCACAAATGTATGAAGATGCAATTAAGACATAATGATTGGTTAGATGAATTTATGAGTATATAATATTTAGAGGGTAAGATCTTAGTAAATGGATCAATCCAATCAAATGAAAATAAACATAAATGTTACCTTGTTTAAATTAATGAACACCTAAAGACTGACAACAAAAAGTAAACCGATAGCGATTAACATTGCAAAATGTGTTGTCTGTTTATACAGTTATCTAGTCATATCACCCAATTTAAACTTTAAAGTTCGTATATCATATTCACTATGCCAAGCACTCATTTATTCCAAAGCTTGTGGTAAAAAACTGCATCAAATCTCTACAAATTATCCCTAGCAACATCCACCTTAACCTATCTACTACAACATTCAATGTTTGTATTTTATGTTATATATAAAATCTAACAAATTAGTATGGTGTGTTAATTAAGTTTTTAGAAATTATCCCATACTAAATTTTATATATCAACAATTAAGTACTAGCATGAATTCTTATACCAAATAAAAATATGTAACTATTGCATATCCAAATATATGTAAAAAAAAGATGTTGTGGCTTTTATGGATCATATTCTCCAACCACATGTAGCGAATGAAAATACGATTTTTATGAAAATTATTTAGGAATGATGTGAGATACAATATCTTATTTATAGAATACAAAATATTACAAGATAGTATGTGTCTCATCTTGCCGGCCATAACAACATTTGTCATTCATGATGTGAGATACATATGATATATTGTAAAATCCATCATTTAATTAGTCCCAACCTTACATTAGCACTCTAAAATCTTATAAGCCTATTTGATGAAATAAAATATATAGTTACTAACAAATGACTCATATTGATCATATTACACCGACGTTGTTTAATAATATTTTATAACATAAAATACAAAATTATGAATTTATGTAGGTGATACCATCTTTGTATACCACTATCTAAATTTCCATCGATATCAATTTTTATTTGACCAGCTATTTACTTAATACAAATTACACAACATATATATTACATCAACATATTTAATAGATTAGTTTCCCTGTGCTTTACTGATTAATGCACAACATCTTCTTCACTTTGTCCATCTTCCCTTCCTTGCAGATCGGGGGTCGTTGTACTGGGAGCCAATAACCATTTTCATCTCCTCCCTATTCATATTCATCTTTGCCTCTTTGTCCTATTTCTCCTCTTATGCCTTCCTCTTGTATTGCTTTTCTTCCTCTCCATATTCCACATGGTGAAGAATCACAACATCTTGCAGCCCAGATTGAACGCTTTGATGCCACTCGAGTCTTTTGCTTTCACCCTGCACCAACCACCAGGTCTTCTAGCCATAGTCACCCTTCTTGTTCTCATTCTTCTTCTTCTTCTTCTTCGCCCCTCCTCGGTTTGCATCTCCTCCAGTTGCATCTGGCAGAGCCAAGTAAGGCCAGACAACACCCAATGTCAGTAGGCATTTTGCAGGCACAACCCCTCAGTAGGCAGTTCTATCACATACCTTCACCAGCTGGTAATGTTGTCGTCACCAATAACCTATCATCCTTCCCACTGCTTGCTCTGTTGTCAACGATACTATGGTGTACACAATGCAACTGCCCTGCCTGGAAGAGGCTCCAGGGACCGTTACTGACCACCGTTGTCATCCCTATTGAGGCCACTTCTAGGATCATGGTCAAGGCTACACAGAGCCTGGCAAGGAAGGCATCATCCAACAACAATGTCTACTTTCATTGCAGCCACACCATCAATGACTGTCTGTTAAAGTTAAACAACAACATGAGGTGAATTTGAGGATGAAGAATATTTCAAGAGCAACAATAGCTCTAGATATTCAACACATTTGCTTTGATTGTTCTCATAGAGTGGAGGCACATGATTTTTCTGGAGGAATTTGGATTTTCTGGCAGCCAAGTGATATTCAAGTTCAGTTTATAGAAAGTCATCAACAATACATGCATAGTATTGTCAATAATAGTTGTTGTGTTACTATTGTTTATGCACATCATTCACCACATATTTGACAATAATTGTGGGCTCATATGCTCATAATTGGCTCATCTATGAATCTCCCATGGATATTTACTGGGGATTTTAATGTCATGTATCTCCTTTTAAGAAAAAAGGAAGTGACATGTTTCATTTCTCTAAATCACAATTGTTTTAGGATTGTACTATGAAATTTGAACTCTCAAACTTTGGCTACTCAGGTTACCATTTCACTTATAAATCTGACATACTTCATGAACTATTGATAGAGTTCTAGTGAACACTCACTTTCTTCTGTCAACATAGCATTTCAACGTTCATCATCTCACATGGGTTCAATCAGATCATAACACCTAACATTTCTTCAACACTATACATTGTTCCTTTGATATGTCTTTGAAAAAAATATAAGTTGGAACTTTGATGAATCTTTTGGGTTGTTATTACAAGCTAGATGGAACGTGTCCACTATTTTTTATAATGTTATGCAACATATTCATAAGGAAATAATTGCATGGGATATTTCTTCCAAGAATCAACAACAAATAACAAATCATATTCTTCTGTAGCAAATAGAATGACTTCAAACATACTTAGTAGATTTTATATTCTTTATAATTGGATTTATACTACAATTATTTACAACATCGTTATGATGGATTGATTTCTAGAGATCTAGCAGATCTCTATTAAAACAATTCATATTAAATGGCTTAAAGATGGATATCCTAATAATTCATTCTACCATACATATATTATATCTCATAGGCAGAAAAATACTATCACTACATTGTTAGATGACAATAATGAGGAAATTGTGGATCCTTTTCTTCTAAAACAACTTATTCTGAATTTTTTCAAATCCCAATTCAGATCATCCTTTATACCTACTGTGGCACAACTCTTCACGTACTTGTGAATGATAATCCATTGTCACTTTTTCAAGCTATGTCAATGATCACTCAACTACCTTTTAAATTAGAGACTTTTCAAACACTGAAGTCTATGGAACACGCAAGGGTGTTGGATCAATGGGCTCTAGAAGGGAGAGGTTTAAGAGAGCTAAAACACTTGAACCAAATTCATTAGACCTTTAAATTATACCAAGAGATAAGGTTGCATATATGAAATTTGAGTGCAACTAAGAATACATAGCAAAGATGAGAGAGATTGAACAAGCACAAGAACACAAGCTATTTATAGTGGTCCCAAACTCCATACTAAGAGATGTACATCCACTACCTAGAGAGGTCATCCTCTAGGATTTTCAACCACGTCTCACTCCCTATATTCCATTATAAGAATTACAACATAACACCTTCCCTTTCAAGGACAAGTATACCTAGCCTTCCCTTTGAGGACAAGGGAGACATTAACCTTACAAAGGACTTGCATCATGACCAATAGTCTTCTACCTTACCAAGGACTTATCCACTTTTTCAATGAGTCTTCCTCCCTTTCCAAATACTTACCCACTCTTGCAACAAGTCTTCCGCCTTCAAAGATTTACCCACTCTTAACTTGGATCTTCAACATTTGACGTCACCTTCACCAAGGAGAAACTTTCACCAAGCGACTCATTCCCTTCTTCTTCTTCACCTCTCTTAGCCAAGAGAGAGAGAGAGAGAGAGTCTTCATGTTCATAATAGAAAGAGAGATTGGGAGGTTGAGGAAGTAAGAGCCTCACAATATATGCATGTAGTACAAGTTCTCTTACGAATCTCCTACTCACTCTAATGGATTTAGCAAGTGATTAAGCTTGAGATTGGATGGAGGCTATTGGAGGCACTCAACTATAATATAGAGACCTTCATAGTGTTTGGAGAACCATGGGATGAATATCAAGGGGTCTTATTTATAGTTCAGGCTGCCTACTGGCCAACAGAGACACTTAGAATCAAATTCTAGCTATTTTGGGCACTCATCAGATATATTTTTGAGTTTGAAATCTAGAAATACTTTTCTGCACTTTTCTGTACACTGGTGTTTGTTTAGTTTACTTTTGAGAAACTCGAACGATGGCACTATGCGATAAAACAATTTTGAGTTGTCGCTCGAGTTCATCCTTAATGAAACTCAACCTACGTTTAAGATTGTTTTGTAAGTGCATGGTGTCAGTTGAGTTGTCACTAGGTCAAAATCGACCAACATTGGGATTTATCAAGCTCCACACAACTTGTCGGATGAGTTTTCTCTAGGACAAACTCGACCAACAAGGCAACATGTAATGGAATTCGATAAATGATATAAAAGTGTTTGAGAATTCAGTTTAAGTGCTCTTGATTTTTTCTAAGCTTAATTACAAGTCATACAATAATTACAAGTGATTTACATCAAAGATCAATGGAGGGAGCTATCTATTCTCCAAACTTGATCTTTATGCATGTATAACCTGATTGTTCCAGGTTAGGATGTGCAAGTTTAGGCATTTGGAGTGTGTCTATCCAATATGAAATCATTCAAGTAGAAGCATTAGACACAAATGAGTAGAATGGTTAGTCATAATAAAAAATAAGGGTTTGGTCAATTTAGACCTTGAGTCGACATTCTCCCCCTTTATGAAGATGACAAACCATTCCATTAATGTGTTGAAAGCATTTAAGTAAAATCATACCTTTTGAGAAACCTAGGGGTTTCAATAGAATTAAGTTCATATTCTCCCCCTCAATTTGTGCTTATGGAGTTCATATACTACCCTTCAATTGATGCCATTTCTCTTTCATGGTTAGCTTTCATAACATATACAGAAATTATGTCTTACACTCATATATGTCTTCCCATAAATGTTTTTTTCCCTTTACAAAAGACATGTATTCTCCCCTTTTGTCATTTCAAAAAGTGAGGGGGTTTAAAAGCTAAAACACAACTTGTTATGAAAGGGAGTGTAGAAGAGAAAAAACTAAGGGCTTGTCCAAGCAATGCATACAAAGCTAATCAAGACATGCATCTGAACAACCAGAAGAATTTATACAAATTTTGGGCTTTCTGCTCCAATGTTAGATTTTGATGCAAGACTAGTACTTTTCGAGCAGAAACAACCTTCTAAGCAAGACTCGTGGCATGAGCCATACATTTTTTGGGTGAATTCCTTCATCTTAAGGGTCAAAACGCATTTTCTTAGTTTTCTGCAACACTTTATGTTATATTATGTTATATACTGGTTGATGTGTTAGATACCAATTAATTAATAAGACTAGAACTACTAGTAGATGATTTCACTAGTTACCACTACTAGTAGGATCTAGATTATAGAAAAATATGCACAAATTAAAGTACAAGCTACGACTAGATGTATAGAAATATCCAAATAAAGAGATATGCCATTTCAGAAGCATGAAAGGATAATACTCACTAGAATATATGCATCATTATCAATAGATGGTTACCACTAAGAAACTCAATGTTGTATCAAAACAAGATATACAACAATATAGATGCCACAAGTTTGAGCAAAATGGAAATAATTTAAATTACAACCAAGAGATTTAAAGAGATCATCATAAAAATAGGCATACCAACTCAATATAGGTAATTGCATGATATAGATATACCAATTTATATCAATTAGAAAGATAGAGTTGTATGCAATATAAGCAATTTGAAGCATGTCAATATGCATATAAAAAAATACCAAGGGAAGTGCCATAGAATAAGCCTATTGGTTGAGAAAGTCTAGTTGGTAGGGAAATTCTCATCCAAAAAGACATATGTATATTATGTGCACAATGTTATCGCTTGAGTTTCTGGGTTGAACTTCTTGGCCAACAATAGCTATTGGAAAAATGCATTGGTGCTTTTCAATCGAGTTTTCATCAGGACAAACTCGGTCGTCGTTGCTAATATAAAGCACATATATTTCAGAAACACATATCTAAAGGCATGCTAAAAGTATAAACCATATTCAAACATGTGTAAGCAAGTTAGTAATGCACTATGAGAGTATCATGGGCATATTTTAAGCAAGAAAGTGATGAGAACCAAAATATACCAATTGACTCAAAAACCATTTGTAAAGTGCATACAAAACTTTATAAGAGCAAGCTATGATTGGATATGAGCAAGAATATCATTACTTATGATCTTACCATTTCTTTTCCACTTGATGCCACCCCATACACATCTCACCTTTCTTCTTTTATGTGAATTGAGAAACCAATTCACAAACCAATAGTTCATGTCAATCCATTTGCAAGTGACCTACAAGAAGAAAGATGAAATGACCCTCAATCATATTTTTGGCTCCGGAGGGGTTAGCTTAGCAACCCAATTCCTATTGCTCTTGGGTGATTTCCTAAAAGGACAATATCTAGAATAATGAACATATTCATTACAATGATTGCAAGTGCCCATAGCCTTGGAACTATATGATTCTCTATGAAAGATTGGAGGTCCTTTATTTTTGTTGATCGTTTGGCTACTATAAAGTCCAATACCATATTTACCTATTTGATTGGTAGTATGATCTAGGATTTGGTTTAGATTCTTGTTATCATCTAAGAATCTCTACATAGAGGATCCCAGGATATGATTATCATGCATAAGAGAATTAATTCTAGAAGAAAATTGATTGATATCATGTCTAGTATGCAAAAGATTGGTTTCTAATCAAAGATATTTTGTCACATAAGAATCGTTTTCAATGTGAAGGGCAACAACATAATTCTCTCTACTCGTAGAACTAGAACAAAATTCAAGGGCATTGATTTTAGCAAGCAAGGAAGCATTTTCTTCTTCAGGCAAAGCAATCTTAGATGGATAGATACTATTTTCAGATTTTATTCCTTGCATAACAAATTCATTGTCTTCTTTTTCAATTTTAAGAACATTAATGTCAAGCATGAAAGAATTTACAATTTTAGTATGCTCTTCATTAGAACTAGGCGTAAGAGGTTGAGCTTCTAGAAATCTAATCTTATCAAGCAAGTTAGCATTTTCAAGTTTAAGAGAGTCTACTTGACTAAGATAAGCATTGTTTTCTATCGCAACACTTTTGAATTTTAATTCTAGTTCTAGATAATACTTTTGAAGATTGTCAACATCATCTTACAAACTAATATTAACATGTTCAAGTTTGTCTTTTTCTTCATGAAAGTTATCAACAATTCTAGCAAGCTTTTTCTTTTTCTTTTTAGTAGACATAAAAGAGGCATGAGTAGCATTAATAATTCCAATTAAGGATTCTATATCTAAAGAGATTATATTTATCTCATTTAAATCTTCATTTGAACCTGCCATGAAAACAAAATGGCATTCTCCATCATCACTAGCTTGAGCTAGATTCTCCATTAGATTTTTCCACTTGAGCTTGAGTTAGAGGAGTCACTAGAGATTTTGTGCCATCACAAGAGATTCTCCATTATACTTCTCTTCTCTTTTATTCTCTTGTGATGATGGGTCTTTTTGCCTTGTAGAGAATCTTCTTTGAAGTGACCCTTCTTTCTACATTTGAAGCACCGGGTGGAGGAGGAAGGCTTGCCTTTGTGAAGTCTACCTTTGGAGTACATAACATCTTCTTCATCTTTAGAGGATGGATAATATTGACTCACAATAGCTTCAACTTGGGCTTTGATTTCAACCTTCTTCATTCTCTTGAGCTCTTTCTCTTCTTCTTCCTCTTTCTTGTCAAGTTTAACTTTAAAGGCTTGTAAATTTCCTATGAGATCTTAAATAAGAATATCATCAAGAGACTTTGTTTCTTCAATGGTAATCACATTTGATTCCCACCGTTTAGGAAGAGACCTAAGGATCTTTGAGTTTATCTTTCCTCAATCCATATGATGACATAGGATGGCAAGACCATTTATAATGGTATTGAGCCTAGAGTACATTTCAGCCACCCTTTCCTTCTTTCCCATCTTGACGTTCTCAAGGATACCATTGAGCATGTAGAATCTACTTTCCTTCACTTGCTTTGTCCCTTCATAAGTGACATATAGCTTTCTGCATATCTCATAGGGCGTCTCACAAGAAGAAATCCAGTTGAAATTAGTGGCGGAAAGAGGGGCATAGAGAATGTTGATGGATTTAGCATTCAAGGTTTCTTTCTTCAAAGTAGCTTCATCCCATTCTTCTACCTTTGTCTCTGGTAGCTTGTATGGAAGATCCACCATCTCCATAGATCAAGACTTGATCCTTAGATGTAGAATTGTAACCTTCTATTCCAACAGAGGAAGTTTCTCCCATCAAATATTGGAACGTTGATGGATTATCTCCCACCTTGATAATCGCCCATCTTCTCCTACTCGTAGAAGTATTGCATGGAAAAAGCCCCTTATGATACCAATTGTTAGATTAGTGGGTTCTAGAGGGGGGGGGTTGAATAGAGATACAACACTTAAATCAAATTCATTAAACCTTCAAATTATATCAAGATATAAGTTTGTATATATGGAATTTGAGTGCAACTAAGCATACATAGCAAGGATGAGAGAGTTTAAACAGGCACAAGAACACAAGCTATGTATAGTGGTTCCAAACTCCAAACTAGAATATGTACATCCACTACCTAGAGAAGTCATCCTCTAAGATTTTCAACCATGTCTCACTCCTTATATTCCATTATAAGAGTTACAACATAAGACCTTACTTTTCAAGGACAAGGATACCTAGCCTTCCCATTGAGGAAAAGGGAGCCAATAACCTTACTAAGTCTTCTGCCTTCAAGGATTTACCCACTCTTGACTTGGATCTTCAACCTTTGAATTCACCTTCACCGAGCAGAATCTATCACCAAGGGACTCCTTCACTTATTCTTCTTCACCTCTCTTAGACAAGATAGAGAGTCTTCATCTTCATGGTAGAATGAGAGATTGGGAGGTGGAGGAAGTGAGAGCCTCACGAGATATAAAATAGGGACAACTCTCTTACAAATCTTCTACTCACTCTAATGGATGTACCAAGTGATTCAGCTTGACAGTGGATCGAGGCTCTTGGAGGCACTAAAATATGATATAGAGACCTTAATAGTACTTAGTTAACCATGGGATGAAGCCCAAGGGGTCCTATTTATAGTTGAGGTTGCCTACTATCTAGTAGAGATACTTAGGATCGAATTCTAGCTGTTTGGGCATTGCAGAAGATATATTTTTGAGTTTTGCAACACTAAGAGTGCTAGAAACACTTTTCTGCACTTTTCTCTACAATACTATTGACTGAGTTTACCTTTGGGAAATTTGACCGATGACACTATGCTACAAAACAATTTTGAGTTGTTGATCAAGTTTATCCTTGATGAAACTCGATTGACGACCAAGATTATTATGTAAGTGCAGGGTGTCAGTTGAGTTGTCACCAAGACTAACTCGACCGACACTGGGATTTATCAAGCTCCACACAACTTCTCAATCGAGTTGTCTCCAAGACAAACTCAGCCAATAAGGTTACCTATAATCAAATTTCATAAATGATATGAAAGTGTTTAAACAGTCAGTTTAAGTGCTCTTGATTTTTTTTAAGCTTAGTTACAAGTCATACAATCATTAAAAGTGATTTACATCAAAGATCTATGGATGAAACTATCTATTCTTCAAACTTGATGTCTATGCTTGTATGACTTGATTTCTCCAAGTTAGGATGTGCACGTTTAGGCATTTGGAGTGTGTCTATCCAAATCACTAAAGTAGAAGCATTAGACACAAATGAGTGGAATGGTTAGTCATCGTCAAAATAAGGGTTTAATCAATTTAGACCTTGAGTCAACAAAGGTTGCTGGCCCTGACAGTGACAATGTAGAATCCATGCTTAGCCACTAAAGTACCATTGATTCATTAGTTGTTCACACTATGTTACATTCCCTACAAGGTTTTCATGTTCCTTAAAACCTATGTAATGTTAAAATGGTATTACTTACAAAAACATCGAACCCCGGGAAGTGTAGTTAGCTACAACAAATATCTTTAAATAATGTTTGCTTGAAACTTATTTCTAAGATGGTTGTGAATCATCTAAAACATTATATGGATGAGTGTATTTATCATGAACAATCAAGCTTTATTCCTAGAAAGAGGGTATCTGATAATATTATTTTAGTCCAAGAGCTCATCCATAATATGAGAACACCTCGATCTAGCCCTTTGATGACTATTAAAATGTATTTGGCAAAGGCATATGATCGTATGTCATGGACCTTTATTTTTTCTATGATTTCTAGAGTTGGTTTCCCTTGAAATATAATCATTTATGTCATGAATTCTATCTATGGTGGAAGGATTAACATCTTTTTTAATGGAGAATAGATACATGGTTTTAAGGCATCTCAGGCTCTTTGACAGGGCAACCCTTTATCACCTTGTCTTCATGGGAATTGGGCGGGCAGGGTGGTCTAGGCGGACACCTAGGCAGGATGGGCAGACATCCTAGGCGTTCTAGGCGTCGATGGATCAAATTTTCATTTCTGTTTCCTTCCCTGTCAGTTCATCCTCAGTCTTGCTAGTTGCTTATACTACTTTGTTGGTTCTTCTCCTTTTATCTTCTTCTTCCTTTGTCTCCTCTTACTCACATCCTCATCCATCTCTTTCTACATTTTTTCACTTTTCTTCTCCCCTACTGCTGCTACAGCCTCCTTTTGCATTCCCTTCTTTTTCTGCAATCTTGCTTCACTCTTCTACATCTCCTGCTCCAGCTACTGCTGCTGTGATTTTTTCTTCTCACTTTTTCATCCTCCATCTATTTCTCCTACTGCTGTTACAATCTCCACTTGCCTTCTATTTAAAAATTATATTTTCTTTAAATCCTCTTTTACATCACACGTACTTCGTAATGTTGCTGATGTTGTTATATTCTATTTCCTTCTTTTACATCACATGTTCCTTGTGATGTTGCAGCTGTTGTTCAAATTTCTTTTCTTTTCTTTCCCATCCTCCATTTCCTCTCTACTGAGTTACAACCTCTTCCCACCTTGTTTTTCCTATTTTCTTATATTTCTTTTGTACATCTTCTGCTCCAATTGTTATAACAGACTTGCTTATATTACTTCCTTTTCTTCTTCTTCCTACTCCCATCTCCTCCTACTATTGTCATAGCCTCATTCTGCCCTCTATTTTTATGTTTCCTTTATGGTATTATATGTAGTATAAATGTATAAGAAGAAGCAAATTCACATACTGAAAAAAAACACCCAGAACACCCGCCTAGGTGGGCTAGGCGCCCCTTAGCTTAAACCCACCGCCTAGGCACCTTGACAACCATGTTATGTAGTGTGTACCACTAGTGTATATGTATCATGTTGGCTAGTGCTGTATATAACTAATTTATATATTACTACATTTAGTATTAGCTTAAACCCACCGTCTAGGCACCTTGACAATCATGCTATGTAGTGTGTACCACCAGTGTATATGTATAATGTTGGCTCATGCTGTATATAACTAATTTTATATATTACTATATTTAGTATGTTGTGATTGAGTTAATTTGGTTATTTTATACTCATCACATGGTTTATATATATATTTATATATATATGAAAATTTCTTTAAAATATATTATTTATATACATATACGTGTAATTTTCTACAAAATTATATATGAATTTAGGAACCCACTTTTTCAAAAAGCACCCGCTTGAGTGCCCGCCTGGCACTCAAACAGCCACAAGGTGATGTCCACACACTTTCCACTTTCTAAAACATTGGGTCTTTAAGCCTCCTTGTTCAACACATCCCATAAGCAAATATTACAAAGCACTCAAGTGATTATACATGTCTTAAAACTACATCCAAAAAATGATTAGATTGCCCATATGACTAGTAATAAGAGGCTATTTCTCTCTTTGAGGAAGTCTACATACCATCCTCATTTACAATTAGCTAATGGTTCTACTTCTCATGTTAATGGATAGATGTGACAAGCAATTTCAATACACTTAAATTTGTATTATTTGTTCCTAAGTTCCCACTAAACTTGATGTTTGTTAGTAAAATCACCAAAACTTTGAACTATTGTTTAACCTTCTTTCCATATATTCTTTGTATAGGATCTTAGGACAAGGAGATGTTGATGGGGATATGAATTATGAAGTTGAAGATGGTTTGTTGTACTATTTCCTGACATAGTCGCCTCCTGCTACTGCAATATTTGCTAAGTTTACATCTCTGCGTCAATGGCATTTATGCATGGTCATCCATCCTTGCAAAGTTGGAAATCTTTATTTCCTAGTCTTACATCTAAAGTTTATAATGATATCATGTTAGCTTGGTAAAAATCATCGTGCGGTGTTTCCTTTGTGAGATAATATTAGTCCTAATTTGTTTTATTTTGTGCACTCTGATAATGGGGCCCTTGTCGTACTACTAATTGTATATGTGTCCTAATTGTTAACTCAACTGGGCACTAGACGTTTCTTAGGGGGTGGCAAGGGTACGTAGGTGCCTTGTCGGGCACCCAACGATTTCCCGACCGTTAGACTTTTTAAATTAATGTTGATATTCAGAAATTTACAATGGAAAATAAGATAGAGGCTAATGAGATGATTTATTAGACAAAACTCCACTCTTATGATTTATTAGACAATGCAACCAAATATAGAAATCAGAGTTAAGTTCCTCATATCAGGCCTGTTCTTGCCAAATCAGACCTAATTTACCCAAATTTGACTTGATAAGGGCTAAATCAGATCTATTTCAGCCATTACCTTACTCAACTTGATCTAAGTTGACCAAATTCTGACCTAACTTATACTATATTAGCCCTTGAGTGGCTTAATATGGGTCTAAAAAGCCTTTGGCGATTACTTATGTCATCTTAGGGGTTAGGGACCGTGTCCAAAGCCCAGGGCCTAGGTGGTCACCTTGATAACTACAACAGGTAGCCTTTACCAACAACAGGTCATTTACAGTTGCCTTTATTTATTAATGGCTTGTTTTGAACTTATAAACGTTTTTGGGAAAATAAATTGAACAAAATCTAGAACGAGTTTTTTGCTACCCCCATTTCAGAGAAAGTATTAAGATATGTTAACTATTTGTTTATTAGTTTTTTATGTTTATTTAAGTTTCTTGTAGCATGGGCCTAAGTACATTAGGGCCATTACGATTTTTGTTTGCTTCCTTTGTTTCCCTCCCTCTCCTATATATAGGAGGGTTTGTCCAATAACATATATCAAAGACATTTGTTTTCTACAACATATCTTTAACAAAGTTCGCATAATGTGTCCAAGAGGGTAGTCTTGCATTGAAAGTTTTTATAAATGGTCCAGTGTTATTTTATTGTTGCAGTTGAAATGAAGATACAAATTCGAGCTCATAGTATTGTCATCAAGTCACAGATTATTCGAGCATCTAGATGCACGTGACAATTACATTGTGTAAGTAGCAAAACCATTGGACTCAACTTCAAGGAAGCTCGGCGAAATTTTGAAGGAACTTCGAACATTGAACATGGGCGATGTCGAATCCCAAATACTTTGGCCTCGTACAAACTTCGATGTCGACGAAGTTGACTTTTTTGTGTATTTCCATCCCAGTATCTCTGAAGTCATTTATGTTTCCTCAAAGATGACGAAGTTGGGCGAAGTAGGGACGAAGTTGTGACAGCCCAAAACATTAGTATTAACTAGTGCCATGTAGGCCATATAAGGCATAAGTGTCACCACCAACCCTTTTCACAACTTCTTTTATGTTCGTTGGCTGCCACTCTTTCCTAGAGAGGGTGTTGTAACTTGTAACTACTAGTTGATTGTATATTGTATATAATACATATGGTGATCTGTATTTGTATATTTGTATTGCACATTTGACCCTTGCAAGCAACACACTGTATTATCAGCCTACCTAGGGCTAGAGAGTTGAATCCTATTTTTGTGTTAAATTAACATATATAAGATAGAGGTACGACAAATTTAAAAGTTTCCGATAATTGTTTCCTTCAAATTCACAACATTTTCTTCAAAATATGGCCTTAAAGTTTATTCAAGTTTACGTCTAAGCTTCCTCGAAGCGAAGTTTCCACAAACTTCCACTTCCACACCTGGCGAGTCGACACAAAGTCGAAGTCCTGCACAACAAGACCGTTACTGACAACATGGCACGTGGTAACTTTTGGACGACACTGAGATGTGTGGCAATTGGTGCATCCATGACCCCTCAAAACCAAGCTGGATCTAATGTTGCACGGGAAAGGACACAACCCTACGTGCAGTGCAACGATCTTATATGAACATCATCGTGCCATCTTCTCGATACACAACCTTGTTGCAGCACAATTTCCTGGATTTTAGAAGGGATGTATGTCTGTCAATATGGAAGATGAATCTAATTAACATCTCTTTCTTATCTGCTCCTTTGCCTTATTGAACCATAGAGTGACGTCGAAAGGACAATATATCATTCTAGTAGATTAGCAAATTACAAAATAAATTATCAACCTCAGTACAACAAATCTAGGTGAAGTTTGCAATATGTGAGTTTATCCTGTTGCAAGTACCTCCTATTCAACAACATAACATTAGGAGGTGTAACGACAGGAGAATGGACTTTGAATATTTGTTCATTTAGAACTCAGGTGGAGATGATAGTGAATATTTTTGTATGTATTTTTTCTTCCGTGTTGTGTTGCCATTATATCGATGGGTGGTAAAATGGATAGTTGTACTTAAGAGCAGCATAGGGGCCTAGTGTTCATGAGGAGTGTGGTGTTGCAACCACTCTATAATCCTTTCCCATATTAGCATGAAACCTTTCATTTTGCTCCACGACAACGAATCTACTAAAAGTTTGACTCCCTCTTCATCCAACCATCAAAATTCATAAACCTTCAATAGGCCAAAATAGGCACTGTATACCATTCACAAGGCCACAACCTTGTCGGATACCTATTTAGGCTTCACAGCTTAGCCTCAATCTACATGAGAAGCAATACAAGAGTAACAAAACTTAATTATTTTCGTGCTAACAGATAAATTCCATCACCCTAAAGGTCACATATTCTTTAATTCCACCACTAAAATAAGAACCCATTATTGAATGAGCCCAATTGATTACTAATAAAAGACCCAAAGTATGCCCAGTGAGCTAGAGTTGTTAAAGAGCATCTCTAATACCCAAGACAAATTATAATGGTGGCACTCAATCTTTTACATCCAACACCACCAAACAAGTATTGTTGAGCCACATATATGACAATTCCAAAAACTGCAACAACATCCTGAATCAGATATACTTCGTAGAATTGTGATATCTATTCAAGGAATTTTGTCTTGCTAAATAATACCCTTTTAATGATATCACCTCTCATGATCATTACTAGTAATATTTAAAATGTGTAGAAGAAAATAGGCTACATGAGTTACATGTGCTTAGCTAACCTTAAACCTAATTCTAATACCTAACAAATCCATTGCTTCAAGGTATTGAGCTTCCACTCTAGTCAGCCTATAGTCATGACCCATCATGTTGGAAGAAGTGACAAAGTTATTCAGACTTCTCTGGAAAAAGGTTACACTAGTAATTCAAACCTCTCAGGTAATTCCGTATGTGATTGAAGACAAACAAGTAACCAGAGAAGGTAGATCTAGGAGCAAGAACATATGTACTCCCTTCAACATTATAATGCATACTTGTCCTATAAGAAAAATATTTTCGAAATCTAGTCACCTTTGAAAGATTTGAAAAGCGTGAAACGGCCAAGACCAATCCTCCCTAGGAACTTAAGCACGAAGAGGCCAATCAATCAGACACTTTTCGGAAAAGAAGCCAATGTAGCAAGAAATACATATATTTCATTTGTAATACTCAATTACTAAAGTATCAATTAACCACTCAATAAACAAGAATGGGAATAAAATTTATTAAAATCCAGTAGGTAAAAGTAAATATACTAATACTCATAATACATTTAAATATATATGATATGGTGTGAATTTTGTTAATAACATATTGTTTTATCTTTACCAGTAGCAAATAATTATTAGATTTGATTAGGACATCCTACAATACATTATAGTAATCAACCAATAAATATGCAATTGTTCATATTGTATAAATAGCCATTTACAATATAACAATACCCATAATATAGCAAAAATGATTTAAATAGTATTCCTATAATATTTACGGTACACTTTTGTGATACTTGTATTGTCATACAAGTACTCTCAAGATCCAAACATCTCTCTATTGTGAAATCAATATAGTAACTATAGAATATAATCAATTAGATAGAATAAAGTAATACATTAGTCAACTACAAGTGAAATAATAGCACTATATGGGCATTTTCTTGGGACATTTATATCTTCTATATGTGCATGCAAGGAAGAAGATATCGACAATATCATCGATATATCGGTCGATATCTCAATATCGACACCATCTGCCATCGATTCACACAAGTCTGTCGTTAGGCTCGCAAAAATCGGTAAACCGGTCGATTTACCGGTAAAACCGGCCGACATCGGTGGTTTTTGAAGGTTGCAATGCAAATTTTCCCACTTAAGGGCGGTATCGGCGGTATGTCGCCCCGACATACTGACAATTGCAATCTTGCATCTCCAACTGCTGCTGGAGTGAAGAAGCAAGGAGATTTTGGGCAATTTCTTTCCTTGACTCAAATCAGCCCTAATCAAGGTATGTTTTCTTAATTTCTTTCATTCTTCATCATTTCCAACCCCTCCCCTCTCAATTTCCTTCTATTTTCACCATAAAAGCTATCCAAAAATCTCTAAATACACCCAAATCTTAGATCTACATAAAAAAAGGATTAATGCTATTTAACAATAGATCTATGATTATATTATGTAGATAATGTATCACTAGATCTACTACTCTTAATTAATATTGTCAGGTGAACATCGAAGCATACTCTGGTGATGGAGGGCATACATGGAGTGGTGGGCATACTACAATTTTTCCTATTGTTAGTGTTCCATTACAACCTCCTTTTCCTCAACCCCAAGCTCCTCAAGCATGGGCACCTCCTCCCACTTCTTCATTTTGCAAAGATTGGGATGATAAGGTATGTCAATCTTGAAGTGTATGAGGAGCACATTGTTTCATACAACAAGTCTTATAGAGCTTTGATGACATGGAGGAAATATGTGGAACAACAATATCCATATCAGCAACACATGTATAGTAAACCGACATGTCACTCAACATACAACTGATGTGAGTTACTAATTTACTATGTTGTTTTATGATTGTTGTAAATTGAATAGTATTGAATAAGTGTGTAAACATGAGTTTATGGATTGTGCTAGTAAAATTTCATATCTTAATTCTTATATGTTGTCATCAAAATCTCCTAAAAATAGGATTTATTCCTTACCTCCCACATGATTGACCCCCCACCATACCCAATATTGAATTTTATTGCATAAAACTTTGCATCTAGGTGTTGAGACCACGCCTGTAAAATTTCATGATTTAATTCGTTCATTTAGGTGTCGATAAGGTCATGATTGCATCTTTCGATATTTCTGTCGGTATACCTGTAAATATCTATTTCCACGCCGTCGAAATGGCGTCAATATTGGTCATGTAATTCCTTGTGTGCATGACATCAAATGAAGAAGTTTATTTTCTATATATTATTGTCGTCTGCTCTTTTTTTCACCAAACCATGTACATAGAACGCCTGATATACACTAAACCTCCAACACCCCACTCTCCCAACAGTCCATTATTATTGTGCAACTATTATTTAATTTGTTTCCTACTTTTTCACTCAATAAGATTGTATGTCTAGTGACCTTAATAGTTACATTGTCTCTAATAGGTATGTATATGTATACATACATATATATGTGTACACATATGTAACACCTCATCCACAACAAAACACGATTACATGCAAACCAGCAGAATTACCAAAAATCACGGGAAATTAAAATCGATTTACAACAACCACCACAAGATGAAACATATAACACTTTTCGTTTCATAGCATTTTCCCACGGTGCTACAACATAATTTCCCATCATCTCATTACATGAAATAACTGTTTGCCATGATGATTTACATCAGAATACATACCAAAAACTATACATGGATCATTGTACAAGAAACATCGAAAAGCTCTCCCGAAGACCTGAGTATACAGGGACGACACATAGGACTCTACTTCTAGACACTTTCTATCCCACTGGATACGATACCTATGCATAACATCCGTAGCTGCATGATCTTCATCTCTCCAGGCACATCCACCTAAAAGGGTTGTTAACCAACGGGGTGAGACACACAGTCCCAACGAGAAACATAACCCTATACCAGCTTTATTATGATCACAGATAACTGATATAGGCAGATTATAAGAGCAGTATACTGAGCAGGGCTAATCTTACCACCAATCTTACCAAGATATTTACGAGGCCTATAACCAGGCACTCTTTATGGAACATGATTGACAAGATAAGATTTATAAGAACTCATCACCTGATATAAGGTTCATATGATAAACTGCAGATTATAACTAGATCATTGTACAAACAAGGCCTCAACCAATGTTCCGTATTTTCCCTAAGCATGATATTATACAACTTGATTATGAATTATTATGCCCTGAGGAAGTGAGCCGTACCGCTCAATTCCAACCTTTGGCTGCGAAGCCCAAAGCCGGTGCCATACAAGGTTAATGGAAGAGCCAGACTCCATGACCTCCCACCTCGTAGTCAGTGTACGAGAACCAAAGCAGGACCGCAACCTCATGCTTAAGTGGCCTCAGCCACAGGGTCAGCTCCCGTAGGCTACCCTTTCTCTAGCCTACCTTGGTACAGGTCTCGGCGCTAGTATATCTGAGCCACGGGCCAGTTCACCATGCTCCCTGAGCCATGAACGCATTCATGCTCTATCACACTGAGCCATGGGCCTGTTCACCATGCTCTATCTATCCCGAGTCTGCAACTGCAGCTGCACTCGAATCCTCTCTATTTTAGGCTAGGAGAAACCTCGCCTATTCAACAATATGCACTCCGAATTAACCCGTAGGAGAACCCATTTCACCATCACCAGCTCATGACGATGATGGATCTATGGTCAGGGCAAACTACATGAAGGTTCATCTATAATTTAGTTAACATATTTTAAGTGGGTTGCAAGATTCAACCAAGTTGTATAACATGCAAACTATAACAAGAATAAACAACATGAAACTCAATATCATGCTTTTACTGTCATTAACATCATCCTAATCCATCACAAGGATCCAACATTACATGTTACCACTTGGCCTCTTGCCAATCATCTAGATACATCTCAAGCATCATCACATTGCCATGGGATCTCAATCCCTCATCACATAATGCCACTGCCTCACAAGGCTTACATCATCATCATGGGATATCAATCCCTTATCTCAACATCAGAGGATAACACCTCAACTAGGCACTCATCCTTAATCAGGTCCTCAGACCTTTCACATTATACTTGCTGTTACATGTGATCTTTTCAACAGAGTTATCATCATTATTATTCAGTCTTTGCACATTCATCAAGTGCTACATAAAGCACATAATTATATAGTCACCATAGCTCTTACCTGGCTATGAATTCAATATACCTGCATAGTTAGCTTGCATAAAAAGAGATAACCAGATTACCAAGCATAGAACATATTGGGATTATCATGCCATCAGGAATTCAGGTGTACAGAATTGGAACATCATCCATGTTCATATATACATGAGATTCAAGGCTGTAAATGCAAGTAATGCAATCACATTATCATTACCAAACTGTGAGCACCCACCATGCCCCATATCTCATGAGCATATCTTTGATTATCATATCATCAAGATTAAGGTTTGTACATTGGTATATTCTTTCATCATTATGAACATATGTAGATTAATGTCATGACTGGTGTATTCATCAATACACCACAACTATCAAGCACATCATCCCTAAGGATTATCTTAAGGATCATACACCATAACCCACCATCCAACCTTATCAAAGGTTCATCTATCATTACCCATAAATAACTATTGCACAAAGGTCCACAATCCACTTCATCTTGGCTCATCATACTTTTATTATTAAACATGAGCACACATCATGGCCCATATCAGTGGTCATATACCTACGCCACATTATCGTGTGTAGTAACATCATATCAACATACCGGGCTCACAACCCATCATCTTATTTCAGTATTAACATAGGTGCAGGGTTCAAGGTGATTAAACCATATCACATATATCATTGTTATTAACAGAGATGTGACCACATACATTAGCTATATGCATTTTGGATCATCAGAACCCTCACCAAGGCTCCCGTAACCCACACCAAAGGTCTGGTGGCAGCGCCATCCCTCACCAAAAGGTATATCGGGTATGGTCATACTCTCACCAAAGGATGCATCGGCTAGGGTTTCCCAACCCTAAGCAAGCTCACCACCATATCGGCCAACCCATCACTTCACCTATCATGCAACTAGAACCCACCAGTTCACATGGTGTCGGGCAAGGTGTACCGTGTATCAACAGATGTTATCGGCCCACAAGGATCAGGGTTAGGGTTACTCTATCGGCTAACCCTCAACCTTGACCATAACGACCAAAGCACAATGCCCAAGGTGCCTCTATTGTGAAAACATCTCCATGTCATTCAAGGGTCATCCATATCGGCCAACACTAATAAGTTTCTCTAAACCACCATCATCTCGGGCACCACCGACCACTTCATAATGCCAAGACCTATCACATGGTGTATTGTGCAGAGCACACATCAAGGTGTAACGCCCAAGCCCCAAAATCCACAAAGGGTAACGGCCAAGCCCAACTAAGCATGTCGGTCAGAGGAACATCACCACTAAGATACTCACCAAGGTGCACTACCAAAATGGCTATCGACTAACCACCACAGCAACCCTATCGGTCAAAGGGGTGTCGCCCAAGGTACCCCTACTACACAATCATCTTTGTATCATCCATGGACCATTTCTATCGGCCAGGGCACCAAGAACCATGTCGTGCATAACCATGTAGTAGCATAATGACTAGCATCTAGGGTTAGCATGTCGGACATCATGCCATGTCATCCATCCCCTCATATCGGCCAAGGCCATGTCAGGCATTAAGCTAGAACCACATAACGGCCAAGATCATCTCAAGAAATAAAGGAGTGTATCAGACATACACTCTACATGGTGTATCAAGCATCCTCTCTACATGGTGTATCGGGCATCAAGGTACAACTATTACCAACTCATCATGTCATCCATATGTCTAGGTCATAGGCTCACCTTTCAAGTCCAAAGGAGAGACAATATGTCCTGGAAGGTTGCCCCTATCTACTGTCCACCCTCTTGAGCCTCTGGAACTGGTGGTGCTGAAGTAGAAGCTCCCGCAACTCCGCCCATATGATCAATGTTACCATGGGCATCAAATAGAGATATGTCCATGAATGCCATCCGACATGCGAACTCTACATTAGGTGGTAGTAGTATCATGTACTTGCAGTAGCCAAAGATATAAAGATATCCTATGCTGCACTATTTGACCACTCCTGAGTGGATCAAGTGATCCAAGTCCAACTTGGACCACTCAACTTGTTCCTGCATAAGTGCCAATTGTCCATCTCCAATTCCAAGATGGTGTGCCATAAGAGTGATAATTCCCGCCATCGACATGAATTGGACATGTTTCTTGGAAGAGTTGTGAAAGTGGCGGATAATGAAATTCCCCACATTCACTTTCTTTCCTACTACTGTGCACCACAAGATGTAGAGGTATGCTGCGATGAGCACCCCTTGACCGTCTTGTTTTTCCAAGACGCAGTTTGAAATCACCTGATGTAGATAACGAAGTGCTGGGTTGTGGATGTGCGAAGCTTTGGCATTTCTCGCAACATATCTATCTTCCCCTGTAAGCATTTTCCATGCTTGAGATGCATTAAAGTCGATATCCCATATCTCTAGCGGCCCCTAGACATCTCAGTACAATATTCAACAGAGCGTGACAACCAACTATTGAGTTGGTGCATAGTAACTTCATGGGGCTGGTTCAAGAGGCAAAAATGTATAACAGTGTGTTGGTGGTCCTTTGGTGCCCCTAGTGTAGCATAAAACTCACAGGTGAGTCTATGATAGGCATTGTACTGCGCATACATAAGGACATTTAGGCGAACAACTGCAAGATATATGTTGACCTATTCTTGTATGCCAAGCCTAATGAGCGTTCTAGGGTCGACATACCTCGGACCCATTAATTTGCGCCTGTCTTTAATCGGAGTATCAAAACTCTGCCTTTTCTTTATACTTCTAAATAGGGGAGAAGGGAGTGCACTTTGGTTGTCACCATCGGGAGTGAGGTGGTGTCTATTCCCTTAAATTGAATCACGTGATGAAGTTTACTATCACAGAGATGTAAACTATTCTACTGACTTTCAACGATGGTCTCCTATAGATGAAGCTCTATGCAAAACTGACAAGCTCTCTTGATGCCCTGTAAAGGTCTGGTGCTCAGCATCATAGCATGATATCCATGTTCTTTCACTGGAGGCTTCCTAGAATGACTCACCACTGTAGGCATCCATAGGAGTGCCGGATATGTGGCGGTAGTCTGAACCAGTCTCTTGCGACCCAAACCCTATAGTAGAAAGCATAGCTTCATCTTCATATATCGGGTTCATGGTTCGAGTAGCACGATGTGGGTATCGGCTCACGTATTATGATGGTGACACGGAGCTTCCTTCCCCTTTCTTTTATGTTATACTCTTTTTAAGCTTTTTAAAGCTATTTTTCATTGCTTCCATGGTGTCGATTCTTCTAATGTAGATCCGGTTGGCTCGACTGTGATAAAGGTCGGTGCTGCTGCCCCAAGACGCTCTAATCTCGCCCGTGGTCTGGACAACGAGTTCTGTGAAGACTACGATCGTGGTAGTGACTGCGACCGTGAAGTTTCTAACTAGGTGAAGCAAAATACCCCCAAAATAGTCTTCCATAGACAAACATTGTTCTTGTGCAAAAACCTCAATAGGATGTCTTGCCTAAACCCTTCATAAAGAAGGTGTTTCCAACCATGTATTAACTTTTGTAGGATAAGGACGTTATTCCCCATCATCATGGGGAATATAAATATGCTCCCACTAAATATTTTGTAGTCATAGATTTTATCTTCATTTTGACTCAAGTCAAACTCTTTGACTGTCAAATAGAAGTTTCCAGCTCTGACATGCTTACTTCAATCCACAGATTGACCTATGTAGCTTATAGATTTTATTTGCATTATTGAGTTTATAAAACCTTTAGGATGTCTCACATACACATCCTCATGATTATTCCAATTAAGGAATGCAGTCATAACATCCATATGCCAAATCTCACAGTCATACTAAGCTGTAACAACAAGCATGATCCAGATGGGTTTAACCATGGTAACTAATGAAAGACTTCATCATGTTCAACACCTTGAACTAGTTTGAAACTCTTTGCAACCAATTTACCCTCCCATGTTGGTCTTCTTACAAAGACACAAATGCACCCTATGGGTTTTACCACTTCAAGTGGATCCAGAAGGGTCATATCTTGTTGGTGTACACAAAGTCCATCCTGGATCTCATGGCCTCAAGCCACTTCTCAGGTTCTTGTTCCTTAATAGCTTCTATGTAGTTTGTTGACTCATCATCTATGATCAACTTACCACCTTTCTAAGTTATAAGATATCATTATCTTTCAAACTCAAGGTGTGTTCTACTAGAACTATGAGTTCTATGTGTTACATAAGGAACTTAAGATTCCATAATAACTTGTGGTTCTCCTTGTTCCTACTGTACCTCTTTAGGTTATATGTTCTCTTGTTTGTCTCGAACATTTTGTGTTCTACTTTACTCCCATTGATCCTTAGGAACTAAGTTCCCTTTTAGGAATACAACCATCTAGACCAACAAACACTTTGTTGTCGGATTGGGGCAAGAGTAGTATTTAACAAAATAATATATATGTGATTTGTGGACAAAGCCTTTTAAGAAACAATTTTCTTATATAGGTAGTCATCCCTAATAACTTTAAAAGACACATTGGGATACCTCCCCTGCCATACCTAATATGGTGTTTTTTGAACCAATTTTAGATGGTACATTGTTTAGTGTTAAGCATGTGCCCAAAAGAAATTGGAAGATCGGCTATATTTTATTCACCATGACAAGCAAGGTGTGATTCCTTCATACTGATACACTTTCGTGATACACTATCATTGTGTTTTAGGTGGAGTTCATCATGATATCTCCAGAAGGTCCTCAAACTCTTGGTTTAAAATATTTCAAAATCGATCACACCGAAGTATCTTAATACTTTTACCAAGTTAGTTACATTCTTCACTTATGATCTCCTTGAACATTTAAAGAGATTCAGACTTGTATTTCATCAAATAAAAATTTCGATATCTATTGATAACATTGGTAAATATATAATGAAGTACTTGCAAATACCTTTAGCATTTATTCTAAAAGGTCTATATACATCAGTATGTATGAGCCCTAATAGAATAGTCACTCTCCCACTACATATAGTTAAGGTGCTTTTGGAATATTATACAACAAATAAGATATGCATGTCTCTATTGGTTCAATAACCAAAAGAGTCTTGATAACCATCATATGGATTCTAGAAATGTTTTTCTCATTTATGTGCTCTAGATGACAATGCTATAGATATTCAATGTTTGAGTCATCAAGTCATTCAATATATGTGTCATACACATATTTGTCTTTAGATCTATCATATATAGTTTGTCAGACACATGGCATTGCCATGCAAGATCATATCTTTTAAAATGAAATGTAATGTTCTTATCACACAAGACATATGATGTTTTCATCAATGGAAGATACATAATAGCAATATACTAATTCTATTATGTGCCCATGAATGATAGCTTCCAACTATAGAGGCAACAACCCTTTCTCCATATAGTTCTAGCTTACCTCTTATCCGGTCCTAAAATAGAGATCTTTATCTCCATCTTCTTCCTGAGATCCTCTATAAAGAGGATAGTTCTTTCCAATGTCCAGACAATGGTGGCACTTTCTTTCTTTAATCCATTAAGTGAAACATATTCCTTTTCCACTTACCCTTCTCCATAAATTGACTGATGAAGACATGGTCTTTGGCTTAGTCTCACAACACTTCTTGGCCTTGCCTTTTCCCTTGGACTTTCTTCCGTTGATCACCATCACATATTTGTCCTACTTCTTCTGTGCTTTGGCATCAACATGCCAAGCATTTAATAAACTGACTGTATGATTCACGCAACAAATTGTAGAATCATATCCATGGTCAACTCTTGACCTAAGAGACATCCCATTAACTCCACACACACAATAATATTGAGCACATGAGGCTCTATTGGACCTCCCTTTGTCAGTTTGCACTCAAATAGTGCTTTGGAGAGATTATACCTTATTTTCTGTACATGATTCTTAAGATATGTTACCATCTTGAGAATGTCCAAATTTTCATGTTGTTCATGCAACTCATAGTTCATACAACAGAGCAATAGGTATTGAATTGTCTATGACATCATTGTCATGCTTCCAGTAAGCATCCATTTAGCCTTTAGGTGCATTTGGAGCGGGTTCCTCTGGATTTTGTCTATCAAGGACATAGAGCTTTCATTCATTGATGAGAACATTTCTCAAAGTCCTTAACCAATTGTGGAACTTTCTCATGTTTTGTCCTTCTTAAGGACTGATCACAATCTGAACATGTTTGTGTTTGACATTAGTTTCTACAAAAAATATCGCAACTTTTCAAAACATTTTTTATTTGTTTGATTTGATAATTTAACAATATTAATTAGGACTTTAATTAGTTATCACTCCCATTATTTTATTTCAAATTGAATGCCCTCACATATCAATATGGAATATTGCAGCGTACAATATTCTAGAGGGCTAGATCTAAGCTAATTCAACTATGGCCTGACCAACGCCGCAAAACATTGTCAATTATCAAGGTTGGCAACTTTTGACAATTCCATCGTATACAATTATGGATAGATGATATGTGTAACTCCTTGCCATACTCATCTGCATGCTTCTAGGCTTAGATGCTCTAAGAATCACCAGTTTAAGTGTGACCCAATATCTGACATGATAGATATGCACCTTACGAAGGAAGAACCTACATATATACCATCACACTTTCACGAGATAGACATCGCACCACGCGAAGGTGTAACCTACGATTAGCCGATCAAGCTTTTCATGTGTGTTTCTATTGGAAATCATATAAGGATTAATATTTTATAGTTGAGAGAGTTTGATTTATAAATACATATACTTTATCCAATCACCACATATATAGTACGTATCATATACATCTATATCCCACAATGAAAATATGCAATAAACAAAAGCGATGGTTATGTCCAGCCTAATATAATTCCTTGGAGCCACAAGGAATTACCACATCCTAGGTCTACATCACATGTAGAAACATGGTGTTGATGAAGATACATGCTTTGCCAATCTGGGTTGATCGTTTCAACCTTTGAACCGATCGGCTCACCTCCTGGCCGGTCATTTGGTTGTCTCATCGATCATTTGGTTCATTTGTCCACCATATGCTGGCTCCTCCATCCAATCGGTTGGGTCCACTAGGTGATTGGTTCATCTCATCCTTTTCATCCTCCTCGATCCTCCAACTGGTCGGCTCATCTTTGAGACGGTCGATTGGCATCATCAAAACATATTTCTTCTTCATCATAGTAGGAAAGTAAACTAACCTACTATTACATGATTATAGAGAAACCTTGAGTTACATTCGAGGGGAGAAAGGGTAGGAAAAAGTTAACTTTACATTAGGAAGATAAGATAGATCTGGCTCAGTGCACAGACCGAGATAAAATAGGATTAACCAACCACACAACCTTGCACAGATAATAGGGGTGACACATGTAAATTGCATATATATATATATATATATATATATATATATATAGAGAGAGAGAGAGAGAGAGAGAGATAGAGAGAGAGAGTCAGGCTAGTGTACACTCGAGTATACTGGAGGCTCCGTACACCTCAGTCATTTTTAAAGATGCAATAACTTTTTAAAAAATCTAAACCGTTGATCTTCTTAAATATCTTAAGAACATACTATATAATAAATTTTAGCACATTTGGATACTTATAGGTCGTGCATCTAAAGGATGCAAAAATCAGGCATTTCAAATTAGTTTTGTGCGTCGATTTTGTTTCCCTTGGATGCGTGACTTACACTCATCCAAATAAGCTCAAATTTTGTATGTGGCCTATTATTATTGTAGCCATTAAGATCAATGGATTAGATTATAAAAAACATGGTCTAGATAGGTAAACACCATTGGGGTGTACATCGTAATCTATACACTCGAGTGTATTCTAGCCTGACTCTCTCTCTCTCTCTCTCTATATATATATATATATCATATATATTATGTTACAACCCCAATTTTGCATGAGTTTTCATAATTGAAATATAATGATTTTGTGAATTTGGACTTGCTTGAAAAGGTTGTACGCTTTGCTAAGAAGGGATTTCCTTGCAAATCTCCCTTGAATTAGGAATTTCGTGGTTCCTATTATTATATTAATCTAATAATGGATATGAAAGAGAAGAAATAAAGAAAAGTCCAAATAATAGAAAAAGATACATGATAATGGATATTAAGCAAAAGTATTTATGAGAAATACTTGGAAATATCTAGAAAGTGGCATTAATGGCCACAATTGAGTAAAATTCATTTACATATGATTTATAATAAGAGAAATATGAAAAGAGGAAAAAAGAGATGAAAGATAATGAGAAATCCTTGCAAAAGAATATCTTAATAAAGAAATAAGTAAGATAATGAAAAATGAAGGATGTAGATGCATCTAGAAGGATAATAAGTATCCTTAAAAAGGAATTTCAAAATATTAGAGTTTCTTGGGGTCCAAGGAGCCCCAATTTGGAAAAAGAAAGAGAAAAGGTAAATAATACAAAATAAGAGGATAATGTGATACATCATTAATGACTTTTTGATAATATCAAAATGAGATATTATTTGCCTTAAGAAAGTAGAATTTCATGGCCAATAGATTAAAAGCCAAGTACAAAGAGAAGAAAAGAGGTAATTTTCGAATTCCTAAATATCCAAAGAATAAAGAATATCAAAAAGATTTTTAAGAGAGAGAGAAACTTGCTTCTTAATGAAGGAATCAGATTTCTATTGGAAAAGGGCTTTGTTTCTTCATGGGCAATCATCTTAGGGCGTTGATACCCTCCCCTATATAAGGGGTAGAACCTTTGGCTCGAGTTTAAGAGAATCCCACACAACCCTCTCTCTCTTCTTCTTGTTCTTTCCGTACAAACCCTAGAGAAGAGGGTAGTTCAAACCCTAGAGCAACAAGGGGACGTGGAGGAGGTGTGATGGAAGCCTGATGACCCTACAATGATCTGGGGATGGTTGGTTGTCATCTCCGAGCTTTGACCTCGCGCAACCACCTATTGCAGGCCTGCACGACGTGAGGAGCATCGCAGGCTTAGTGCGCTTGATCTAGACATCTAGGCCACGAGCAGGGTGGCACCCCAAGTGTGGCGGAGGGTGGCAGAGCTAGGGTAGCCTTTGGTGGCGGTCCATAAGCCCTAGGTAGGAGCGGGCAGCCCCGCATAGGGCTACAATCGGCGTCCAAGTCGGGCATCGTGAGGTTGAAGACAACCCATCAGTCTTTGGACCATTTTTCCCTCTGCGGATTTAAGAGCCAACCACTTAAGTAAGGGCAGAAGTGTAATTTGGTTATATTTCCAATCGAGCTATGTTGCATGGAGAAGGAGGACGTGTCAACTTCTGATTGGTCCAAGTAAGAAATTATTGCAAAATTCATATCTTTGTATTGGTAGCTCGGATTGATACATGTAATATATTAATTTTTCTCAGAAAAATGTGAGGAATCCATTCAAAATAGATTTAGAAGCTAATTCCTCTTACAATTCGAAAAGTAGTGGAAGTTATCAACTTTAATGCATTAATGATTAAGAAACCCTAATTTGAGATGATTAATGTATTAAGAAAGGTTTTATGGGTGATTAAAATTGATATTAACATGTTAATCATAAAAATATACATTAAGATTGAAAAGGATGAACTTTGCATGTAATTGGTTTAATTTAGAGTTCCATGTACATGAATGAGCTTTAATGGGCCTTGCAACCCTAATGTTAGTCATTGTGATTCTTAATGGCTTTAATTGCTCAAATTCATGAATAAGCCGAGATATGATGGTTCTAAGCTATTTTGAGTATAAGAGTTCCTAATTGTGGATAAATTCCCTTAATATGGTAATTAGGGTTTTCTAATGGATAAAGGTGGAATTAATGATAAATAGAGTTCATATGTGAATTAGATCCTAATGAACTATGAGTAGTTAATCCAGAAGGAACCAAATATGATAATTAGGCCTAATGATCTTGGTATGGATTAAAAGGATAAAAATGGTAGTTTTAATGTAAAAGAGCATAATGGACATAATTGATGGTTAATTGTGCCTTTAATCCGAAATTAGGGTTATATGTTGTTAAAAGGTAACCTTAATATCTTTTGTGAAGAATAGATGAGATAATTAGGGTTTGTGAGTAATTGTATAAAATTAGGGTTTAAAATAGTAAAAATGAAGTGAAACCCTAATTGCAATGGAACCCTAAAAGTGGACTAGAAACCCTAGGAAGCAAGCTAGGTTTAATAGATCTTGATGGCGTGATCAATGATAGGAAATGGTATGCATATTTCAAGATCTCTTTATGTGCTTGATTGCCTATTGGATTTCTTGCATTGATTGGATTAATTCTGTCTCAAATCAGCCTGACAGGTATGTGGTTACGCTTATGGTTAAATCGCTTTAGTTTCATAGAAATTCCCAAATGTTTTATCGGTTTCCTGAAAATAACTGCTTGGATGACTTTTATTTCATGAAACTATAAAGTGACTATGACTATCACCATAAATATGTGTACATAACTAGCTCAGATCCTGGTCCTCCTATGTGTCTTTGCTAATGATGAAAAGGATGACCTAGTACATGGTCTACCTGTTAGGTAGGACCATCAGGTTATCATGAGTCAGGGATTGGGCTACCTATGGGTAGTGCCATGCGACTCTTTAGCATATCATGAGTTAGTGATTGGGCTACTTATGGGTAGTGCCATGCGACTCTTCGACCCTAGGTATTGATCTACCTGTTAGGTAGAATCATGGGGGTCAGTTGGGATCTACCATAAGAGAGGTAGCATCCATGTCCACTACAGAGACAACGCAGAGGTTAGGGTATGTATGGATTGAGTAGTTATGTTTAAAGTGTAAAGTTTGCTTGCTAAACCATAATTGCTTGCAATATGTTGTTACACATAATTAAACGATTATTGATTTCCCCACATACTGGCATATTCATCTATGTTGACTGACATTTTGTTTATTGGCGTTTTAGGTACAAGATTGAAAAGGACAAACTGTAAAGTGGCATATGTAGAATTAAATAAGAATTAAAATACAAAGGAGGATTAGTTAAAATAGACTCCAGAAGTGGATAGAAGTAGATATCCAAGTTTTTGAAAATGGCATGCAAAGTTTTATTTTTATACCAGATTTCAGTTTAGTTTGGTAGAATTTCATAATTATTACTGATTAATTGTTGAACCTTTGATCCTGTTAATTGGGATAACAACTCTGACCTTTTGGTCTCCCTTAATTGGGGGTTACCGGGAGGCGGGGTCGTTACATTTGGTATCAGAGCATTGGTTCCTCATTTAATCTTTAGTAATTATTAAATTTTACAAACTATGTAGAACCCAAGGGAGTTATTAGAGGATTTTCTGAAAGACAGTGGTATCTAGAAAAGGATCACGTCCAGGGGCTGGCAATATTTTCCTCCACACCGCTAGTCAGAATACAAGGACTCCTAGATTTGTGTGACTGCCTGGCCAATGTCTTAGGATCTGACTCGAAATAAGATACCTTTAGGACTCTCTCATCTTGTTCATCCCTTCTCAACTCAAATGCTGTTAAGGATTAGGGTTTTCTTTCTTTCCTCACCCTCTCAAGGTATGGGTAAAGTTGATAAGGTTTAAGGAATCCTCCACCAAATTAATGAAAAGCATGTAAATAAGATGTCATGGACATAAGATTAATATTTTAAGCGTAAACTGAAGAATAGCTGCATGCTTAGGTCATATGACATGAGTTGTCATGCCCTCAGGAGAGACCTGAGGTTAGACCTTCTTGTCAGGAGGATGAGTAGAGAGAGTTAGTCTTGGAGGTAGAGACCTCCATTATAAGTAGAGACCTGACACATCCTTTGAGGATGATGCTAACCCTAACCCTAAGTGGTGGTTAGCGAGAGATGGCATTATGAGTTAGATGTCATGATAGACCAGGTGTGTGGACATGCTTTTGGATGCCCATGATGTTATGAGCCATGTGAGGTTGAATGACCTAGTACCCTTGGCAACCAAACCCTGGAAAGGGTCGTGCATGTTAGAGCAAAGGATAGCTCCTTCAATGATGATGTTAGTAAAGAATCTATAGAAACCCTATGGGCTTATGCGAGTAGGGCATAACATGCACCCAGAGTACATCAGTAGTGCGGCAGTAGGTTGAAACCCTGGCTAGGAGAGTATGTTGGATGGCTTATGAGTTAAGCAAGAAGAGTTTTGGATGATCTTGAGAAAACATAGGCTTCAGCCATGTAGGGGTATGCTTGTGAGCTTGATCCACCTTCATGGAGAGAGGACCTCTGGTAGTGTAGCTATTTTGTAGGGTTAGCTCTAGAGAGAGAGAGAGAGCAGGACCCAATCAAGAAGGTTCAAAGCTTAGACTCCGAGATGTGAGGAACAATGGGGGAGTTGAGGATGATGTGACCTAAGTGGATGGTTGCGGTTGCCCCATACATGATCCCTGGAGGCTGATGGTATCTTGGTTGCCTTTAGGGGAACCAAACCCTAGAGAGAGGATGAGACTGCTGACACCTATGTGCCTATGGTATAGGTGTTTACCTTCTGAGTTGGGAAGAAGAGTTCCTTAGACCATGAAGAGGTTGTGAGGCCTTACACCTAGATGGTTGTCCTTGAGAAGGACTCAACTTTGAGGTGTTTCTCGAGTAAAAGGATAATAGAAGTGCATGTCATGCCTTGTACATGCTTGCTTCATGGTTAAAAGGTTGAGCATGCAGTTGGACATCCAAAAAGTGAACCTAGGGTTCCTAGGCCTAAGAGGGGAAGTGGTGTACCTGATGCTCATGACAAGATTCGAGTTTCTATAGATTCGAGCATGAAACTTCTCATGTTTAGAGAAAAGGGAAACCCCTTAAGTCGAAGGTATGTTTGATGAACCCCTCACAGCTAAGTTGGTGACATGGGAAGGTTTGTTCTTGGTCTAATGTTGAGGAATGAGAACAAGTATGACCTAGCATGGTTTAGTAGGTGGTCTGCTTGTGCCTTAGTAGCTTGCTAGGGTTAAGCATGCTCATGTGGATGTAAACCCTAGACATAAGGACGTTTGTGACCTTTGTTGCTATCAAGAGATAGTTTCCTCCCATCCTCGGAGAGGGACCATTTTGTAGGGTGTATACCAGTTTTTATTGGTTTTGAAGTAGCCTAAGGAAGTCTCATAGGATCTTGTGAAGCTAAGTGAAAAGTACATAGTAAAAGAATGAACCTGTAGACCCATAGATAACCATCTCTAAGTGCATGTGGATGTGTTACCGTGGAGGTAACTGGTATGGGGCCTGACCAAGGTAGGCAGGTCGCCATGACCCTTATGAAAGGATGAAAGTCAGCCCTTGAATGTAGAGAGAGATGCTGGAGACTTGGGTAAGGTTCTAAGTTGGACATATACTATGTTAGAATCCTAAGTCTACCCTAGGGTTAGGTAGGGATAAGACCGATGGAAGTAGGAGTAGCCTAATTCCCTTGTTGCACATGACCATAGGGTCGGGAGGTAATAGCTATCATTGTTTGAGGGCCGTGGGTTAGGAGATTGATCACCTTCATGAACTCATGGGACCCAAAGGGAAGATGAGGAGGGCACTCTCTGCATGCATAAGGGAAGAGGGATGACCCTAAAAGTTTCGGCACCCTACAGACCTAGAGGAGATGACCAAGGATTGTTTGGTGACCCAAGTAGGTTTGAGACCAGTTTTCCATGGAAGTAACTTTGATATCGAGATGATTGTGATGTAGAGATAGAAGTTGCACGTTTCAACTTAGATTTGAAGGTGTATTGGCAATGTGGGATGTACCATCTCTACTTTTGGAACAAGAAGAACTTTGTGTTTGGACGACCACCACATGCTTATTTCCTCTTGTTATGGGAGTGAGAGATAGGATAGTACACATACTGTTACACCCCGATCTCACAATTTCCTCAAATCATGAGATTAGGGCATAAGATAGGACTTATATGTAACACAACGAACACCCTTAACTTTTTGCTTTTCTTTAAAACTCTTGTTTCCCCGCATTGAACCACATAACATCTTAACAAAGGAATATGAACATTTCTTTTACTAATCAGACTTCAATAGTAAAGATACATGTATAAACATTCATGATGTCTCTCACACCTTATGCACATAAAACTTGCTAATTAGCATACATATCAAAAGAGGAACAATATTACACATCGTAATTACAACTCTCTCTCTTATCTCTTACTGAGGACCTAGAGTGACAAGGACCGACTGACTCAACTAATCTTGTACTTAACTCTTGTAGCAGATCTACACTGATGCTCTGACCATCTTCAAGTCCACGCGGTTAACCCTAAAATGTTTGAGTAGAGGGGTGAGCCTACTCGCTCAGTGAATGAGTACTTCAAAGAAACAGTCTAAGGCACTAATGTGATTACAGGTATAACTTTGAATAAACGTTATGAAATTTAACAACAATAAATACTACACTGAGCAGTTCTAAAACAATATAATTGAAATAACAAAGAATGTAAATATTGCATCCAAAGAATAACTACTAGAAGACTATGCTCTAGTCTTCCTTAACTCTTTCATTTATAAGGAACTCTGTGAACCTATATGATCATATTTTAGCTTATGCCCTGATCTATGCAGTGTACTCTGCATAGAGACTCGCAGTGCACTACGGCCACACTGTACAGGACTTAGCGACACACCCGGGAAATGCTAAGTCTGACGCCAGCCCTGTTCTGCCACAGGACCACAGGCTCTCCGGCCTCAATGCACTACTCCGAGTGCTCTAGACTCCTCCTCTAACCTGAGCACACAGGCGGAGAGTCTCACGGGGTTACCTCCATGACTCCGCACAGATCTTGTTGCAATAACCCCTATTTTCTCCAGTGCCACCGTGACTCCGCACGGATTATTGTTGAACACTGCCTCTCTGTCCTCGTGCCACCATGACTCCACACGGTTAATGTTGCAACACGAGTTTCACCCCTAAGAAGCAGATCTCTCGAAGGGGTTCTATGGTGTTCAGGGCACCTAAGTCTAACATTAATATTATAGATACATGTAAAACAGAAATCATAACTCATTTTACATTTCTCACAAGGCTCACACGGCTTGCCATATCATATCATATAAAACATCATAGCTCATGTATTCAACATATACCATGTCTCAGTAACATCCCTTTTTAGGGCATGTCATATCTCATCACCTGCAATTTACGAGATATGTATTGAAATATAAGAAGCCCTGTAGTATGTAGATATCAACTCAGAGAGAAAAAGCATATAAAGTTAAATGCACTAGAAACATACAATTCAATAGTTAAGTATCACCACATCTCATATCGAGACCTTTCATGTCACCATAACATGATTCATTGAACACCCTATCCTTAGGGTTTCATTTGCCTTATTCATTCATCACATGCCAACACCCTACTCTTAAGGTTTCATTCGCCTCATTCACCTTTTCATTTACCTCATTCACTTGTCACATGGCTCTCATAAGGATTTCATAGGATATAAGCATTCACTAAATAAAGATTGTTTTCAACAAATCATATACAATCGATATATGTATGAAACCATGGAAAGTGAACTAAATTTAGGTTTCCATGCTATTCACTGAGATATCATGCACCAAGGATAAAATTCAAATAAGGTAATCCATGAGGTACATCCTAACCACTTATAAGTTTACTAGTCCTTTTCAATAAGGTTGAAACTCTAGAGATATCTCAATTAGGTTAAACCCTAATTACATCATATGGTATAAATCTGAAAAGCATTCTTTCTAGGATGTGTTGTATACGTTTCTGATGTGAATCTACCATCAAGGAGTCATTCAAACAGAGAAGGAATCCATATCATATCAAATTACAACAACTTAAATTAAACGGACATTTCAGGGTTTAGAATCACATACCAAGCAATTAGGGATTTGGATGCTATAATCAAATTTCGTACATTATACTGTTTAAAGGAAGAACCCACTCACCCTAAGGTGTGAAAACACCTCAAAACTGCAGCTCAACTCAGGGGATCTCGAACTCATATCAAATCCCTAGCAAATCTCCCAATTCTTCTTCCATTCAACTAGGAAACCTTGAAAATGAGAGATTATGAAGAAAGGGTGAGAAAAGATGGAATTTCGACATCCTCTTGGATCAAATCAGAGCATGGATGGAATCTTGACATGAGAGAGAATATTCACCATAAAAGTCTATGCAAAGGATCTAAACTTACTTGATTTCACCATTCCTCGGACCGCAAAACCCTAGGTCAGCAATTCCTCCTCTTTCTCCACTCAAGCCCTAACTCTCCCTCTCTCTCTAGATTTTCATTTCTCTGGGATGGATGACGAAGAATGAGAGCTGTGTGTGTGTGGTCGATCATATAAGTCAATTTGAGCTGCTTGGGTCAATTGCATATTGACCCAACACTCAACTTTAATTATATTGGCTGAATATTCAGTTATACAAAAGTTACTGTAATTCATTTATTTCAGAGATTAAACCTTCTCCAACAATTATGGTAATTTATCAAGTTGTTTTTAATTGATCTATAAAGCTTCAGTTAAAATTTGAGATCATTTGGAGTTACCAATAAATAATTAAAAATATAATAGTGCACTGCTATATTGCAGTCTGCAGCAGATTCGGGCGAGTTTGCCCTGCACAGAACTCGACCGACACCCTCACTGTAGAGATCAAAAGTCATCCAAAAATTATGCCAATTTAACAGAGTGTCTAAAACTGTGTTTTTCAAGCACAGTTAAAATTTGAGATCAATTGGATATAGAAATAAAAAGATAAAATTCAATTACCACACTGCTATATAAATATGGAAATATGATCGGTTGAGTTTGAAACTCGACCGATAAACAGGTCAGAACATTCTTCAAAAATTCTGATATTTACCAATGTTGTTCAAATTTTATATATCCAAATCATATCCAAATTTGAAGTAAATCAGAGTTACACATAAAATACTAAAAATCATTTACTGAGACACTATACTTATCAAATTTTGTATTCATGTATCATTAAAACCCTATTTTGGGCCGATTAGGGTTTATGTTTCTCAAACCCTAATTCTCAAGGAAAATGAACACTTAAACTTCTTATCATAGTTAAAACATACTAATTGTGTTATCGTCATTAATTAGATTTCAAGAATGATTATTCCAATTAATCTTTGCAATTGTCTAGGTAAACCCTAGTTTACCAATTAAGCTCAGATGGGGTCGTAACACATACCATACACCAGGAATAAAGATGATGTGAGTGGAAACATTGTTAAAAGGTATGAGGACAGAGATGATAACATACCCTTGTGGAGTGAACGATGCATGGATGGTTTACAAACACTAAGAGAACTAAGGTAGCCATCTTAGGAGGATGTTTTTATCATGAGCTATGAGTTATACAAGGCTGAGTTTGAAAACTAAGAGAATGAGCTCAGAGTTTTATTGATGAAGATAGACTTAGAGTTTGAGATGAGACAATAAGTAGCTAACACCTAAGGATGTGTATGTCTTCAACACTACCTAACACCTAAGGATGTGAAGTAGTAATGGATGCTTTGGTTGAGATGTAGCTGCCTAGTTTAGCTAGAAGCTAGAAGAGGTTGTTAGGTTAACCCTAAGTTTGAAAAAGAGATAAGTTTGACTAACACTCAGATGTAACAATATATGTTGATCAAGTTAGTGGTTGTTTGGTTAGCCAGCATAGGCCTTGATGCAATAAAAGGATGGTTCTAGAATCTCAGATGCACTTCTCTAGAAAATAAGGTGATGAAACCCCGACTAGAGTGGTTTAGGGTTTCTGAAGAATCAAACTTGATGAATGATGACATACGAGAGATCATGATCGCCATACACCATGGTACTACTAAGATAATAAGTGACAATAGTACTTTGCACTACAACTAAAATACCCATTAGTGGCTTTTCCAAAAAAACGCCACTATCTATGTAATGCAGTGGCATTTGTAATTTAAATGCCTCTAAACCACATATTATGGAGTTTATAGAAAACACTTACTAATTAAGGCATTTTTATAATTAATTAGTGGCATTCCAAAATTGCCAAATCAAATGAGTGGGCCACAATTAGTAAAATTTTTCTGTTCCCGCACGGCTTCCTCGGCTTGCAAAATGGTTCCTCTTCTCCACGCGTTGGGTAGAGACATTTACTCCCGACATTTGCTCTGCTCACAGAACCCACGAAGTCGACCTAGCTAGCCTTTTCACCCTAATCTGCCAGACAGTGGACGCTACCTTCTGGAACGCTCTCTGCTCTTCTCCAAGGTGCCAGCGACGTTGCCAAGGGTTGGAGGGGACACTGAGGAAGAGATCAGTCTCCCAACTTGCCGGCGAGGACTGTGGCGGTTTGCCACCCTACTGCTTCAGCGCGCGACAGGTAAGTACACCCCACGAAACAATAAACACACATGGTCATTCCCATCCATTCTCACAGTTTCCATTCTATTAAGGTATATATGATAATCGGTTTATGAAGATAGTCTTGAAATATGATGATTCCATTGTTTTATATTCTGCAATCACTTCCTTAATCATTTATATCAACCCATCGACCATCCTTCTTTGTTAGATTTAAACTTGTATTATTTTATAGTCTTGAAATATGATGATTCCATTGTTTTATTTTACAGTGTCACATTGGTTTTGGTTATGTATACAAGTTTGCTAAATGTTAGTGTATTCATATAAAAATGTGTGTATTGTTGTATTAAATTGTAAGGAAAATGAAGCATCCACTTTTTAAAAAGTGGTCGCTTAGGTGCTCATGTGATGTCTGCACATTTCTTGTATCTTTGTTTGTAAATCATTGATGAATAGGCAAGTAATGTATCCTTACCTAGGCCACCACCTTTGGTGGGTTGGCGCTCTCTGATGAGAACAGGGGTTCCCACCATTGGGCTAATGAAGGGGAGAGATACTCATCTTTATGTATGTAGGAAGAGGCTAAGGAGAGAACAAGGTTTATGAGATGGTCATTTCTTGTGTAATATTCTAGGATTCAGAAATGTCTAAGGAAGAATAAGACCTTTGTATAATTACTTATAGCATACATGTTTTTTTGGGTGTGGTTTCTTCAATTTTCCTTTGATCACTGTAAACTTGAATGGTCTATATTCTTCTGCACTACCAATTGACAAAAACCTTCACCATCCTTGAAAATTAGGGTCTTTAAGCAAAAATGAAGCAAGATACCAAGGGCATGCAGACAAGTTGCTATTAACACTAAGCTATGATTGCACAAAATGCAGGGGTTCCATTGTGGAACAACAATAATTTTTTCTCTGCCATAGGAAGTCTAGTTTGTCCTCTTGATTTCTATATTGAACGAATTGCATGGCTTCTATGCAGTGATGTTTACATAATGGTTGATTCATGTTTTTTTTGGAGTGTACGTCTTATCTCAGTACTGCTTTAATGTAAACACATTGCATTATGGTTACTTCAGTTCCATATCCTAAATCAATTTTTATCTTTTGATGGCATGTGCTGTTACTCAAGAAGTTTATAGCCAATTATACATCTTTACTATATATGTACTCCAACCTCTCACCTTGGGCCAGGAACCATCAGCTGGCTGGCACACCAGTTCCTCCAAGTTCTAGGTCTTCTACACTCAGATCTTATACAAGTTGTACACTTGTATGGTCCCTGACCAGGTTTCATCAAACTAGATAATGATGTTGCCCATTCTCTAATGGGTTCATTCCTGTCGATGTTGATAGAAACCATGGGGAATATGTTTACTTGCTTCACTTTAAAAAATATATTTCTCTATATTTTGCAAATTTATACTACTTTTTTTGAAAATTTATAATATCATTATATATAATTACAATTGTTAGTACTAATATTTTGCAGTCTCTGTTCACCCACAACAATCACTATGGCCTGGTCGTACACCCCCCACTCCTTTTCCCAGAAGCAAAAAAGCTGGACATCACCCTAGACGAGCGTACACTTGCACAACTCACCATTCCCAGACATTGGCATCATCTGGACAGAAGACGCTACACGGATGGTCAAATGACTTAAAGTTTGGGAACTCGACAAATGTAATCGAGGTTCAGTATGATGGTGACGGTAATATGGTATCCACAACCAGTTGGCGTGGGTAGATTGGGAGAATGGGAATTGGCCATACGGACCAGGTTTTGCTTCGTCTGATTGGCGACAATACCATACATGCTTATATACATAACTACAACAACAATTTGCCTTCTCACCTGAGACGGTATATGCATGAGCCAGGCTGTACCGTATCTGAGGAGACATCATTCGATGAATTCGGCATGCCTGAGGTGCAATCCTTGCCTGTTAGTACCACCTTGTACCCCATGACCATCAGTTCAGATTTGTCTACCAGCGACTCCATCCTCGACACAACATCATCAACAAAATGGACACGTCACAGTCATAACGGCCGTCACAATTGTTGATGATTTTTTTAACTTTTAAATTAGGAAATAATCAAAAAATGTAATTTGTGTTGTATTACTTAATGAACATTAGTAATCAATCATGTACTGTGAATTTAAGGTACCCAATGTGATCTTGATGATGGCTTGCAAATGTTTTTCTCTGGTGTAGTTTTGAGTGATGTTTTTCTTTATGGATTGCCTCAAAGTGATGTTCTACTTTTATCCTTATTATAACTATGTTGTTTGTATGACAAACTTACTCATAAATTTTATATATTTTTACTATTTTTAAGAATGGATAATTGTTGGATGGTAGAGGATGACTGAACGAGTAGTAAATACCTTTTATGTTGTTCAATTTTGTTTTGAGTGTCTTCATTTTTATGTGACTTGATATACTCAGGGTGAGAGAATAGTTAAGTGACAACTTCCATAATAAGACAACTACAAGGAATGATCATAACAACATCATTGACTCTTATACGGGGACTCATTTACCTAGCATTACTCCACAAGGTTGTTGGAAAGCTTTGAACCTGTCATCCAGTAATCGCTCCAAAATTTTTTTAGCTTCCCTTCCACCTAATGTTCAAAATGATAGACCAAGGAAATTCAATAACACTGTTGCTAGCTCTGCTGTTACAAGAACACCTTGTGATGGATAAGGTAATCATATCATCGCATTTATAGTGCTGCATTTAATGATATATAATTTCTATATATGTTGTATTCTTTATGAATGAATGCTCATGTCAAAGACATCGACAACAGGTGCCTAATGTCAATGCTTCAATGTCCAATCATTTAAGAAGAGTAGACAGTAGAGCTGCCAATAGTTAAAATTGCCATGCATTTCATGATCACATGGAGCAAAATGGCCTATCTGATCACCATGATGAGTTGTTAAATGCTACAACAACACCTTCTGATGGGCTAGGTAATCGGTTAATTCATTGCATATATAGTGCTGCCTTTAGTGATATATAATTTCCATTTATGTTGTATCCTTTATGAATGAATTCTCAGGTCAAAGACATCGACCACATGTGCCTAATGGCAATGCTTCGATGTCCAATCATTCTAGAAGAGTAGACAGTAGAGCTGCCAATAGCCAAAACAGCCATCCATTTTATGACCACATGGAGCAAAATGACCTCTCTGATCACCATCAAGAGTCATTGAATGCTACAACAACACCTTCTGATGGGCTAGGTAATCGGTTAATTCATATCATTGCATTCATATTGCTGCATCTAAAGATATATAATTTCCATTTATGTTGTATCCTTTATGAATGAATGCTCAGGTCAAAGACATCGACCCCCGATGCCTACTGTCAATGATCCCGTGTCCAATCAATCAAGAAGAGTAGAGAGTAGAGCTGGCAATAGCCAAAATAGCAATGCATTTCAAGAAACCATGGAGGAAAATGACATCTCTGATCACCATGATGAGTCGTTGAATGCTATGCCAACACCTACTGATGGGCTAGGTATTCGGTTTATTCATATCACTGAATTTATAGTGCTGCATCTAATGATATATAAATGAATGCTTACGTCAAAGACATCACACACATGGCCGAACACAATGTTTGCAAGTCTGGAAAAGAAAGCCCAGCAATCAAATTCCCATTGTGATAAATCAATTTGGACAACCAGTGGGTAAAAACCAATGTCACTTATCAAGTTTTTGACAACCATTGCAAGAGATCCCAATCTTTGTCTATTAAACTACGAGGACTGGAGACAATTTCCAGTAAATAAAAAAGAATCCATATGGAATTTTGTGAAGGTACTATATTAAAATTTATTTTTAAATGGTTAAATGAAGCTTCTAATTGATATCCTTATTGTCGGTAGAGTAAATTCATGATGGACATAGAATTAAAGGAGTGGACAATGAAGAGACTGGGAAATAAATGGAAGGACCACAAGTGGGAGTTACAAAAACTATACTTCGTAGAAGATAGTCCATATGAACAACAACTTGAACAAGTTGTTCCCCGCGTGGAAACAACTCAATGGAAATTTCTTATGGATTACTGGAGGAGCAATAAAGGAAAGGTAATTTTTTGTATCTATTAATTGATATTTAACTTACCTCATAGATAATTACTATGGACAATACTGCAATTTTTTTTCACAAAGGAAGTGCATAACTAACAAGACAAGCAGAAAATTTCAAAAGGTTAGCCACACAACAGGAACCAAGTCATTTGCTTGTCTGAAACATGATGTAAGTTAGTCAATATTGTGATCCAATTGGACAATTGGGAGACATCCATTTAAATGATGTTAGCAATAACATTGTTTGAATGATACAGTTGGAGAAGGAAACAAGTGGGGAAGTTGATCCCATTGAGTTTTTTGAGAAAACTCATCGTAAAAAAGATGGGAGCATAGTTGATATTGAATCTGCCAAAATTTTAGTACAAGGATTCCTATCCTATAGTATTATGTTACATTTACTACATGGAAACATTTATATGTTTGGTATAAAATTCATCTCCTATGTTCTATTGTGTGTAGGAAAAATTTTCAGAGGTAGGTGACGAGCTGCGAAGAAACCAACCTGATGTTACTTCAGCTGAAATTTATAGGCAGGTTATGGGAGAAGAGAGACCAGGATATGTTCGTAGTTATGGACTTGGACCATCACCTTATGATATCTGGGACAAGAACCGTAAATCCTGAGAAGCTGATGAAGCGCAAAGGAAGCATTTCCAGGATCAACTTGAACAACAATAGATGGAATTTGAAGCTAAAATTCAAGAACAAAATGCAAAAATAGGGCAAATACTAGCCTTGTCTAGAGCAGGAAACAGTCAATCAACACAACATGTACGCACTGGCCAGGTATGAATACATTTTATACAAGATGTGTGGTATCAATTATTTTCCATGTTGAGTTTTGATGGCCTTATGACAAAGATAAAATAATTGTGCAGATCAGAATGAGACATTCAACAATTTATAAGGGACAAGTATGTTTGTATTTGTGTAAATTGCACATCATTCTAAGTTTATATAATTTTTTATTTAAATTGTATTTTGTTTATAGGAAGTGTATGTGTTGAGTATCGCAGATGCAGATGATAAAGTTGCAATCAGTTGAGTATCTAAGGTTGACCCCTTGCAAATGGTGGGAGGTACAATTTTAGGCTCATCATGTGTTGGTGTTTATGTAGAGGTTGTGGTGATGGCCAACGAACCTCTAGTCAGACCTTCTGAGCAATATCAATATATGGATGAAGTTATTGGCAAAGTCATAGCATGGCCAAAATTACATTTACTGCCAAAGCGAGTATATAGTATTTCTTATAATATGACATAATTGAAAACAAAACTAGTATCTAAAATCATTTCCATTTGTTGCAGGTCATGAAGTGTAAAGATAGATAATTGCATTCTTGGATACTGTGTAGAGAGATGAAAGCTATAGTTGTGTTTCTTTGGTCTAATTTTTTATTAGTACATAATGATCTAGATACTGTTGTTTCATGTCCATTGTCGTAGACAATGTTGCCAAATGACAATCCTATTTTGCTTTTATCTATGAGCAGTGTCTTACCTTCTTGTGTGTGACATTTACACAACATATTTTGTTTTGACCTGCTGAATGTGAATGTCTTTTTTTGCTTCCTAAGTCAATAGTTCTCTGTAAATTTTTCTTTCATAACTTGATCACATGTTGCATGATAGCTTACTAAGTCAATATTTCTCTGAAGAATTGTGCATTTTGTGCCTTCCACAACAAACAACATGTCACTGCGTAAAAGGCCAGTTTTTGGAGATCAAAGGCCATTCTCGAGAGCTAAGGTTGTCAGCTCATCTATTGTGAAAGGCTTCTGCTCAACTCTTGTGAATGGCCTTTAATCTCCAAGAATAGAGCTACTGTTAGGACTCAAAAATGGGATTCCTCACCCTGGAACTAGTCTTATAGGCAATCTAACAAAATGGTACATCCTTACATGTTCTTGATGTATTGCAACCTAGCCAAAGTAGTATCTAAGGTAGTATTGCAGCCTAGACAAAGTGATTTTTAGTTATGAGTAGTGTTTTTGGAATCTTGTGTGTGAGATTTACACAACATATTTTGCTGTGGTGATTCGCCTCAAGATGGTTTGTGGTTAAGCTTCTATGATTGCTCAATATTTAGGCTATTAAGATGTCTGAAATGTAACTGAGATATTTTATTCGCATGCTTCTATGCATCCTAATTTCTCTGCAGAGGTACAACAAGTCATTTTCAACATTTCCATGGTACAACAAGTCATTTTCAACATTTCCATACTCTGCTTTGGTTAAGAAGTCAAGGAAGAAGCATCAAGAAATAATGGGTGCTCTTAGTAATATAAGTTCCTCCATGTTCCCTTAATTGTTAAAACAACATCTACAATAATACCCTTTCTATAACATGTGGTTGTGATGCAGGCCCTAAAAGCCAATAACTATGGTAAGGATCCTCTACTAAGATCATGTACAGAGAATGATCTTAAATATCCAAGTATAGAGCTGCTGTTAGGACTCAAAAAGGCATGTTTTTGGAGATTAAAGGCCACTCTTAAGAGCTAAGGTTGTCATCTCATCTCTTGTGAAAGGCTTCAACTCAGCTCTTGTGATTGGCCTTTAATCTCCAAGAACAGAGCTGCTGTTAGGACTCAAAGATGGGATTCCTCACCCTGGATCTGGTCTTACATGCAATCCAACAAAATGGTGCATGCTTGCATGTTCTTGATGTATTGTAGCCTAGCCAACATTGGTTTCTAGTTTTGCTTTCGGTTGTTTTAAGGATTCCTGGATAAGGTATATTTCACTACTTCACTTTTCTTTTTTTCAGTTGAAGGGGATAGTGAATCTGTTCTGGAAACTCTTCTTGTTTATCAGGGGATAGTGAATCTATTCCTGGTGGCCATGTTAGTATAGATTTGAAGACCTGAAGCCTCCTGTTGATCTACATAGTCAACTTGCATGTTTTTCTGTTAGTTGTTTATTACATGTGGTGGTTGCCATGACTGGTGATGGTGTCAATGATGTATCTGCTCTGAAAATGGCAGACATTGGTATTGCCATGGGAATTGTTGGAACTGAGGTAAGTATATTCACTATATGTCAATTTGTATATCTATCTTCTTGTCTTTTAGTAATTATTATCGATAATGATTGTTTCTTCTCTTTTTATGTGTCATTCTAGGTTACCAAGGAGGCTTCAGACATGGTTCTTGCTAATGATAACTTTAGTATAATAGTTATTGCAGTTGGCGAAGGGAGATCTATCTATAACAACATGAAGGCCTTCACCAGGTTCTGCTCTTATTAATCATTATATGCTTTCTTACCTCACTAAAAATCTTTCAACTTATTATGTATAGACTATAGTTTTATGAGAACCCTGAATGACATTGAGTTTAATAACCATCTTTTGCTTTTTACATAATTGTCAAGATTGTCAGCTTTGCACCCTTTCTATCATGTGCTTAGTTGTGTGCTTAGCTGAATGGCTACATCTTTGCTACATGGCAAACTCTATTCAATTGACATAATGTGAATGGTACAGTTGAAATTATCACCATTGTCGAACTTATTAGGAAAGGTGAGAAGGTGGGTTCTTCTGAGGCTGCCCTTCTTGCCAAGCTCGGCATCAGGCCCTTCTCATATGGACTAGTTGTGCTGTCAGTTTATGACAGTGGATCTGTATTCAGCCCTGAGGTCCTTCACCTTACTAAAGATGACCTTATTGATAAATTTGGCAATGGTTCTATCTTCACTGATAATATCTTAACAACATTCTAGTGTTGTAAGTGTTTTTATCTTACATTTGCATGCAAGTGCTCAACATTTTGCTCACTTCATTGCAGGATCCTAGCAAGTTTGCAGTTGCTGCTGCCCCTGCTGCTGCTTCAGGCTATGTAGTTGCACCTGCTGCTTCTGCTGCCAAGGTGGAAGAGAAGAAGGAAGAACCTACTGAGGAATCCGATGACCATATGGCCGTAATGCTATCACTGCAGCTGAGAAGAAGGATGAACCTTCATTGCAGTGTAGCTGGTCTACTCCTGTAGAAGCTCACAACTACTTGGAATGCTAGAATGGAGCTGTATGTTTTTGTAAGAAAATGAGTTTGTATTCCTTTGGGGGGTCTCCAAGTGCAAAATGAGTTGTTATCCAGTTAGTGTTCATGTCTACAATATGTACCATATATAGTCATATGTGATGATGTTGTATTCAATACAAGGGGCAAGGTAAAATGTCCTCCCCATGTAATTGTAATTTGATTATAAATAAAAAAGTTCAATACTTATGGAATGTGTTCAGCTTCAATTGGTATTCAATTAGAAAACTTGATCATGAACTACAAATTGACTGACTAAAAGCCATAAAAAATTAGTAATACAGAACTAGTATGTCATTAGTGGCTTTTTTCATAAGCCACTACATTCAATCAAAACTATTTTATACAACAACATTATACAAAACAGTGGCATTTGTATAAAAGCCAAGTGATGGATAGTGGCTTTTCTATAAATGCCAAATGATGGTTTAGTGGCCTTTATGTGGCATTTATTCGAAGCCACTAAAGACAAACGTTTAGTGGCTTTTACAACTTAAGCCACTATCTTCCTAGTGGCATTGGCGCTAGAGGCATTTTTTTAAATGTCAACAAATGCCGCTAAACCTGTTTACTGGCTTTTTTTTCAGTGGCATTTCTGAAAGGCCGCTGATGTGAATGTTTGCTGTAGTGTTGGATGCTTAAGATGAAGTTGCACATGGCTTGTCGCCATGCAAGCCAGGAGGTGAAGGACAAACACCAATAGCCTAATGTAGTGATATAGAGGATAAAGAGTCCCCGAGAGGGAATGGGAGTTCATCACTATGGATGTTGTGGTAAGTCTCCCCTAGACCAAGGAAGGTCAAGAGGTAATATGGGTTATGATAGATCGCCTTACCTAGATGACATGAGAATACTCAAGGGATGGATCTGGTTGAACTACATATGAGAGAGATGGTTCAACTACACCATGATACGAGTTCAAAAGTTCTTGAGTATAACCTAAAGATTCACTTCCATGAGGTGGAAGTAGATGAACCTGGTGCTAGTATAGTTTATCACCCCTAACTAATGGTTAGTATGATCCACACTAGAGGGTCTGATGAGAGCATGTGTGCTTGTTCAGGGTGATACATGGAGACAGTTCTTGTCCTCTGTAAGATGTGATGATAACCACCATAGCCAGTATCGGGATGTAAAGAAGCTTTGTAACGGAGGTTGTGTCAGTCACCACTTCATTAAGATGATGTTGGTGAAGGGACCTCACGAAGGTTAAGAAAGAACCAAAATGTGTGTAGATGAAGTCGCTTTGATCGTGCAATGGCTTAAAGAGAGCCCAGGGACGACATGAGTCGTGAGCTGATGCAAAGTAGATTGACATGAAGTTTATTGTGGGAGAATATGTGATATGAAAATCTGACCCCTATGAGTTATAGCTGAGAAAACTGAGTTCCCGATACATGGATCCATTTGAGATGGATTGGTGGAGAAGGTTATGTTTGACCTTACCCCTCAGGATAAAGTAATGTGTGATAAGTTCCATGTGTCCAATTTAAAGCAATATGTGAGGTACATGGGCCATGTGCTGAGCAATGAACCTAGTGAGCCCCAAGGGAGGCTAAAATGACCTGAGTCACCTATGCGGTTTATAGAGGCCAAGGTGAAAGAACTCAGAGAAAAGAATATGAGATGATAAAGGTTCTTTGGAAGTGCCATGGATAGGGTAAAGCCACATAGGGGTCCATGATGGACATGGAAAAGTCTTATCTTGAATTGTTTGTTCGCTTGATAGTATTTTGAGGACAAAATTCTTATAAGAGGGGAAGGATGTTACAACCCCAATTTTGAATGAGTTTTCATAATTGAAATATAATGATTTTGTGAATTTGGACTTGATTGAAAAGGTTGTACGCTTTGCTAAGAAAGGATTTCCTTGCAAATCTCCCTTGCATTAGGAATTTCGTGGTTCCTATTATTATATTAATCCAATAATGGATATGAAAGTGTAGAAAAGAGGAAAAGTCCAAATAATAGAAAAAGATACATGATAATGGATATTAAGCAAAAGTATTTATGAGAAATACTTGGAAATATGTAGAAAGTGGCATTAATGGCCACAATTGAGTAAAATTCATTTACATATGATTTATAATAAGAGAAATATGAAAAGAGGAAAAAAGAGATGAAAGATAATGAGAAATCCTTGCAAAAGAATATCTTAATAAAGAAATAAGTAAGATAATGAAAAATGAAGGATGTAGATGCATCTAGAAGGATAATAAGTATCCTTAAAAAGGAATTTCGAAATATTAGAGTTTCTTGGGGTCCAAGGATCCCCAATGTGGAAAAAGAAAGAGAAAAGGCAAATAATACAAAATAAGAGGATAATGTGATACATCATTAATGACTTTTTGATAATATAAAAAAGAGATATTATTTTCCTTAAGAAAGTAGAATTTCGTGGCCAATAGATTAAAAGCCAAGTACAAAGAGAATAAAAGAGGTAATTTTCGAATTCCTAAATATCCAAAGAATAAAGAATATCAAAAAGATTTTTAAGAGAGAGAAACTTGCTTCTTAATGAAGGAATCAAATTCCTATTGGAAAAGGGCTTTGTTTCTTCGTGGGCAAGCATCTTAGGGCATTGATACCCTCCCCTATATAAGGGGTAGAACCTTTGGCTTGAGTTTAAGAGAATCCCACACAACCCTCTCTCTCTTTTTCTTATTCTTTCCATGCAAACCCTAGCGAAGAGAGTAGTTTGAACCCTGGAGCAACAAGGCGATGTGGAGGAGGTGCGATGGAAGCCTGATGACCCTACGATGATTTGGGGATGGTTGGTTGTCATATCCAAGCTTTGACCTCGCGCAACCACCTGCTACAGGACTGCACGACGTGAGGAGCGTCACAGGCTTGGTGCGCTTGATCTAGCCATCTAGGCCATGAGCTGGGTGGCGCCCCAGGTGCGGCGGAAGGTGGCAAAGCTAGGGTAGCCTTTGGTGGCAGTCCACGAGCCCTAGGTAGGAGTGGGCATCCCTACATAGGGCTGCAACCGGCGTCCAGGTCGGGCATCGCGAGGTTGAAGACAACCCATCGGTCATTGGACCGTTTTGCCCTCAGCAAATTTAAGAGCCGGCCACTTAAGTAAGGGTAGAAGTGTAATTTGGTTATATTTCCAATCGAGCTACGTTGCATGGAGAAGGAGGACGTGTCAGCTTCTGATTGGTCCAATTAAGAAATTATTGCAAAATTCATATCTTTTTATTGATAGCTCGGATCGATACATGTAATATATCAATTTTGCTCGCAAAAATGTGAGGAATCCATTAAAAATAGATTTAGAAGCTAATTCCTCTTGAAATTAGAAAAGTAGTGGAAGTTATCAAATTTAATGCATTAATGATTAAGAAACCCTAATTTGAGATGATTAATGTATTAAGAAAGGTTTTATGGATGATTAAAGTTGATATTAACCTATTAATCATAAAAAGATACATTAAGATAAAAAAGGATGAACTCTGCATGTAATTGGTTTAATTTAGAGTTCCATGTACATGAATGAGCTTTAATGGGCCTTGAAACCCTATTGTTAGTCATTGTTACTCTAAATGGCTTTAATTGCTCAAATTCATGAATAAGCCGAGATATGATGGTTCTAAGCTATTTCGAGTATAAGAGTTCCTAATTGTGGATAAATACCCTTAATATGGTAATTAGGGTTTTCTAATGGATAAAGGTGGAATTAATGATAAATAGAGTTCATATGTGAATTAGATCCTAATGAACTATGAGTTGTTAATCCGGAAGGAACCAAAGATGATAATTAGGCCTAATGATCTTGTAATGGATTAAAAGGATAAAAATGGTAGTTTTAATCTAAAAGAGCATAATGGACTTAATTGATGGTTAATTGTGCCTTTAATCCAAAATTAGGGTTATATGTTTTTAAAAGGTAACCTTAATATATTTCGTGAAGAATAAATGAGATAATTAGGGTTTGTGAGTAATTGTATAAAATTAGGGTTTAAAATAGTAAAAATGAAGTGAAACCCTAATTGTAATGGAAACCCTAAAAGTGGACTAGAAACCCTAGGAAGTGAGCTAGGTTTAATAGATCTTGATGGCATGATCAATGATAGGAAATTGTATGCATATTTCAAGATCTCTTTGTGTGCTTGCTTACCTTTTGGATTTCTTGCATTGATTGGATTAATTTTGTCTCAAACTAGCCTGACAGGTATGTTGTTACGCTTATGGTTAAATCACTTTAGTTTCATGGCGATTCCCAAATGTTTTATCGGTTGCCTAAAAATAACTGCTTGGATAACTTTTATTTCATGCAACTATAAAGTGACTATGACTATCACCATAAATATGTGTACATAACTAGCTCAGATCCTTGTCCTCCTCTTTGGCTTTGCTAATGATGAAAAGGATGACCTAGTACATGATCTACGTATTAGGTAGGACCATTAGGTTATCATGAGTCAGCGATTGGGCTACCTATGGGTAGTGCCATGCGACTCTTTAGCATATCATGAGTTAGTGATTGGGCTACTTATGGGTAGTGCCATGCGACTCTTCGACCCTAGGTATTGATCTACCTATTAGGTAGGATCATGGGGGTCAGGTGGGATCTACCATAAGAGAGGTAGCATCCATGTCCACTGCAGGGACAACACAGAGGTTAGGGTATGTATGGATTGAGTAGTTATGTTTAAAGTGCAAAGTTTGCTTGCTAAACCATAATTGCTTGCAATATGTTGTTACAGTTAATTAAATGATTATTGATTTCCCCACATACCGGCATATTCATCTATGCTGACGACATTTTATTTGTCGACATTTTAGGTACATGATTGAAAAGGACAAACAATAAAGTGGCATATGTGGAATTAAATAAGAATTAAGGTACAAAGGAGGATTAGTTAGAATAGACTCCAGATGCATATAGAAGTAGATATCCAAGTTTTTGAAAAAGGTATGCAAAGTTTTATTTTTATACCAGATTTCAGTTTAGTTTGGTAGAATTTCATAATTATTACTGATTAATTGTTGAACCTTTGATCCTGTTAATTGGGATAATGGCTCTGACCTTTTGGTCTCCCTTAATTGGGGGTTACTGGGAGGCAGGGTCGTTACATATTAGTTTGGGATTATCGTGGTATTTTATTGAACAAAAATTATTTTTATCATATGTAATAATTAAATGATAGAACCAAAATTCGATCATATCGATTATCCCAAAATATAGTAGATTGACGTGGCTCTAATACCACTGTTGGGAAATAGGGCGCATATATAGGCAGTGGAAAAAAATTATTACCATATTCCCATAAACCAGCAGATCACGTCAACAACTATATAATAGAAAGGAGGGTTTTGAGGATATACCTAGTCCTAGAGAAAGTCCAACAACATACTCCTCGTCATTGTAGATGTGTAATTGTGGTCTAGTTTCTCTTGGAGGGTGTCTGTGTAGCTCTTGGTCTTCACCATAGATAGTAGATTGGAACAAAATCTATAGCGGCTCCTACGGTCTCTCCATAGACTACAAGCTAACATTATCCTCCAAGTGACAAACAATAGCCTCCCACCTCTAAAGTAGTCCACATGGACCATTAGGAACTCCATGTTGCGCTATCAGAGCCAGTGGGAAAGAGTTGTCCCCTTCTATCAGCGTACTAGTTGCTGACATGCTCTCCCACAACTGACCCTCAATTGTTCTTTCCCTCGCTATCATTATATACCAATGGAGGACTACAATGTTTGCAGCTTGACCTTATGTGTCATTGCGACTGACTTTTACTGACCAAGGGTGGATGATATCTTTTGAATTTGGCTCTCCTAGATCTTGTATGGAATTGATTTTGACTTAGCAGTGGTCAGTTGGAGTCTGAGTGGTATACCTTAAACTCCTTAGGGCTTTATAAAAGAAGTAATCTAGTCGTGTATTATATCTATTTAGTGTTAAACACGATTCACATTGGTTGATAACCCTTGTTTGTTTCTTATAATGTTTAGTTGTTATATAATGCAACAAGAGAAATCAACTATTTAGAAATTATGGTTTTATCTGATCCTTTACATATCATTTTAATCATCCTTGTTGTTATATTATCTATTTAATCTACTTAATTTTGTTAACTTGTTTATTAAATAACTTGGTGTAATAAATAATTGTTGTTGAGAGTTATATCTCTCACTAGGACATGGGTCTCACCTCGCAGGTCACTACATCTTTTTAGGTAATCGGCATTAACGTGGTCAGGTTTGTGGAAGTGATGAAGAGTATCTCAAAGAGAAGTAAGAGCATAAGATTGGCTAGTAGTCAGTAGTGTCTTAGATTTGTTCATGTACTCTTAGGTCCGGGCATGGGATGTTTTTAGGTGATATGTAATGACTCGAGTTTTGGCAGTATCCCAAAGTTTGTATATGGCATGTGTATGTGGAACATCTCTTTTGTATACATGTTGTGGCCGAGTCCACTGGACATATATATAAATACCTGATATGGTATGTGTTGTTGTATAGGTAGTTGGACTTATATGTAATTATCCTTGAACATGTTGGTAATGTTTTAATCATATCAATTTCCCCTATTTTCTAGATATGATATTAATTAGAGATCGATCATGTGTTTTGTTTTGAATAATCTCATTTAGATTGGCAGTGTACCACACCTGTGGTCAGTAAATATTAGGTTTCATCTGTGTTTATAATTTAAGAATGAGCCATTTGCATCATGTACAACTTGAAATAACAAACATACAATCACATAGGTTCATTGGATTCATGCTCACATCTTCAAATGCACTTCTCTTCACATACATATTCACAATTCACACTACATTCATGTTTCCCTTCCACCCAATCAAGCATTCACAATTCAGATTGCATGTATGTTTCACTTCCTTCACATTGAAAATCATGTTCACTTCTATTCACATTGTTACACTTCAAACACAAAAACATCATCATTATGACAATCAAATTTAAAGTTACTTGCACATTCATGTTTCACTTCCATTAACATAATTATCATGCAAAACATCAAATATACAAAGTTAACTTCATAGTTTCAAATACATAGTCATGACTCTCAATCAAATTCAAATTCAAATTCTTTTACAAAGAACTCTACCAACTATTCCTGTATAGCATCTAGAGACTCTGGTGCATAAGGATGGGTGTCAAAAACTACAAAAGGAATAGGATATTTGTATGATAATATTATATAAAGATTTTTACAATTCAAGTTAAATTATAAACTTATGGTCCAAGTATTTATTACTTGTTGTATATTTTGGATGTATAGGGATGTCATTTTGACAATGAACTCCATATACTTTATCACATAGTACCTACACATCCAATAACTAATTGCAAGTGGCACCAAAAATTCAAAGTTATGTGAAACAATAATAAATAAAAACAAGTAGAGTTGGTAGTAGATTTTAATCCATTTAACTGCCTTAACAATGGGTAGTACACTACAAAATCTACGTATGAGATTTTTGTGAAAACAAAAGAACATAAAAGTCGATGGAGATTGGAATCAAATATGGAAACTAAAACTATCCAATCGTATCAAGTTGTTCATATGGATCATAGGGCATGGAGCACTCATCACCAATGCTAGAAGGAAAGCTAGAAAGCTCACAGAGGATGATAGATCTAGCAGGTCCGTTGGAAATGAGGAAACTATACTCCACACACTAAGAGATTGTTGCTATGCAAGACATGTATGGGACAAATTTTATAGAACTTACTAGACAGGTAGAGGTAAGGAATGGATCAACATCTACCTAAGGAAACATCAAGTAGTACAAGCTAATTTTTTCATCACTTGTTGTCACATATGGAAGAGTAGAAATTGGGAGGTGATGGAGCCGGTGACATGACCTATGGACAGATAGGTGGGGAAAATATTGAAAGACATTGAGATAAGCTTGAAGGCATGGGAATGGGTGGAAGAGACCCCGATCATGAATATCACGCCAAAATGGAATCCAACTGAAGAAGGGCAAGTTAAATTCAATTATGATGCAGCAATTGGGAAGAACAAGGCAGCAGAAGTTTTTATTTGTAGAGACACAAAAGGGAAATGGATATGTGTAGGAGGATGAACACTGACTACAACTAATGCTTTAGAAGATGAGCTAGCTGGAATCCTAGAAGCAATGGAGTACGCCACTAAGGAAGGCATTGGAAAGGCATGTTTCGAGACAGACTATAAGAATGCTATATGGACTGTAGAGGAAGAGGTAATGTGCAACTCAAAACATGCTACTTGTACTTTAAAGATCAAGAAGTTACGGAGAAGCGAATGGAGGATTCAACATGGGCATAGAGAGACAAACCAGGTTGCAGACACGTTGGCAAAGTACCACATCAAAACAAACCACCATGTGTACCACTATGTTAACCCTCCACCGAGTGTGGAAGGGATTATCAATTTAGAGATATGTAATGGTAGTAGTACTACCATATTTAATTATGCATCTAGTAGTATGATCTATAATAATTTTTTTAAATTGTCTTGCAAGAGGAAGGCAAGATGAATAAAATAGCTTCCTGACTTCACCCAAAAAAACTACCTTAACAATCCTCCAATATGTTTACTTTTGTTTATCTACAACTCTTATGCCTTGATGGAATGCTTTTATAACCCTATAGGTTAAAGGATTACATGTAGTTGAATAAATAGCTAGATCACGATGAAGACAACAATAAATCTTTTGAAGAATAAATATCTATACTTATTTGAAAATCTAGAATTTTGCTACCCATTGGGTCAAGATAATACACAATCAATACGCTTGGAACTTCCCAATGCCTATATTTGAGTAAAGAATAAGGAAGATAAAAAAGAATCTAGTTCCAAAACAAAAGTAATTCTCAATGCATATGCTTGAGTAAAGAATAAGGAAAACAAATAAAAAAAAGTTCAACAACAAAAGTAATCATACGTTAAATTTACATCTAAGATATAGAATGAGATAATGGAAATTCTCAACACTAAAAAGAGATATATTTTGTTCATTTTACATACTAGATAAATACTTATACGAAGTAGAGAAATATTCATGTATAAGTTCATTTTCTCTATCTATACTACTAATCAATGAAGGAACTGCGAATTCCACATTGCTTATTCAAAACTATGAAGTCTCCGCATATAAATAGATGTAAAAACATATGTAATAGTTAAATCTATATAATATAATTGAAGAGACATATCCACATAGACATGTTGCATTATAAAGCTATGACTATATCCATATTCTACTATGGAGGTATTTATCTAATCATAACAAAATAGATCTATAATATCTTGAAGAAAGACATTAATGTCAATATCATGTCCTATGATATCCTCAAACATGAGATTACTATATTTGACCACAATTTTTTATTCTCTAACCATTAACATAAGGCCTTACACTTACTCCTATCAAGTCGAGTACATCTTGTGAAATCAAATTTGGTTCATAAAAAGAGATATATTTTGGTCATTTTACATACTAGAGAAATACTTATATGAAGTAGAGAAATATTCATATATAAGTTCATTTTGTCTATGTACACTACTAATCAATGAAGGAACTACAAATTCCACATTGCTTATTCGAAACTGTGAAGTCTCCACATATAAATAGATGTAAAAACATATGTAATAGTTAAATCTATATAATATAATTGAAGAGACATATCCACATAGACATGTTGCATTATAAAGCTATGACCATATCCATATTCTACTATGGAGGTATTTATCTAATCATAACAAAATAGATCTATAATATCTTGAAGAAAGACATTAATGTCAATATCATGTCCTACGATATCCTCAAACATGAGATCACCATATCTGACCCCGATTTTTTATTCTCTAACCATTAACATAAGGCCTTACACTTACTGTTAGCAAGTCAAGTACATCTTTTGAAATCAAAGCTGGTTCATGTACCCATGGGGTCTTTTTTATCAACTAATATTCTTGTATCAATCAACAATCATAAATTAACAAATAGAAAATACTCATAGATATAAATGTATAATTTGTCATATCATCTCATAGAGAACTAGGTTTTTGGGCCACCCAAGTAAGTTGCTTTCTGCTTCTCCTATTTTTTTGGTTCCGAATGAGGTATTGGAAGTGGTGTGTTTGTCCTTCCTTTACAAACAAGTTAGGTAGATGCACAAATCATATTTTCTGGCAGTGGAGTGTGATGTTGTGTCCCACCAAGGTGAGAAAATACCTCACCATATTCCACAATATTCAATTCAGATTTTGCAACTACAAGACTTGTAAAGAGTGGGATAAACCACTCTCCACTAATAACAATGGTAAAAAAAACACAATTGGGATAGCAGCGGAAGATAAATTTTTTTGACTATATTCAATTTCAAATAAAGTGTACATAAAAATTCTCCCAATATGGGTGTACATGTTTTATACAAAAAGAGGATCTAAGTAGAGGGAAATTAGACTACTCCACTTTTGTCTCCAAGAAACACATCCATTAGCTAAGTCCAAGCCAAGCTATGATCTTCAAGTCCTATACATCACCTTGCTCCGCATTTGGGTGGTTGGGAAGGCACCCAGCAAAAAGGGAAACAAAGAGAAGTATGCGTTACAAAAATATTCTAACAATGACAATGAAAGTTGTAACAAGTAAATAAGGCTATATATTTGGTGTGAAAAGAGATATCAAAGAGTATGAGGCTTTCATTATGAAACTTGCCAATAACAAAATAAATAAAGGTTTTAGCATGTCAATTAATATGTCTACCTAACTAAGTAGGGTTGAGGCACCTACCGGACCTCTAACCTTAGGTGAGGGAAGAATAAAAACATTTCCAATCACCTACAATCTTTAATGGGGAGAATTATAAACATTCCCCTAGGGCGATTTTATACATGCCCTCTATGGGTGGTTGTACATAAGTACCACTACTTAACATTAAATAGATCATTTAATTACATGCTAACAAAAGAGTTATGGCAAGGATAAGCAAAAGAATATATAACATGGCAGTGGGGTATGAATACCCAAACAAGAGAATACTACTTCTACTTTTGAGGCAATAAGCAATTTAGATTTCAAGATTTAAGGGTTTAGATCAAGTTAAACCTCATAAGGAAATATAGGTAATGGATTAATGATTTCCCAACTGAAAAGGTAGTTGCACAAACAAAACACATACGTTAGCCTCAGGTGTTCTAGAATTTCTCTTTTCAACCCTTCACACGAATTTTAGAACCCACTTCCCTATTTCATCATTAGATTTATAGATTAGAATTGTATGCATTCTTTAAAGGTTGAAAAACCCTAATATTACTAACTTTTTGTACAAACCATCAATTTAGACTCCAAAAACCTCATCATCATCTTAGGTAGGATTTCCTGATCAAAATAACATATAATATTGTATGTTTTGAAAATATGGACTTTTAGGGTTTATTTTAGTAATTTTAAGTTAATTAAATCATTCTAAAAAAATTACGTTTCTGCAAACATCAAAACCAAAACTCAAAAACATTTTTAATGAATAGATCTCGTCTTCCCGATTTCAAAACACTATTTATTTTCTATCTTTGACAACTGGATTAATTTATAGGAATTATTTTATTTCGACCAATCATAGCCTGCCACGTAGGCAAGGCATGCGCGCAAAAAGGGCAAACAAGAGAGGGGTGTGGACCCCGTACAGCTGACCTGGCTCAATAGGGGATGGCCTCCTGCGTGCGGGCACCCAGGGCCTCTCGGCAGACGCTAGCAAAGCCGGGTCAACGCGAGTCAAAGCAAGTAAAATAAAAATAAGGGAGAAGTCAGGAATGCCCTCGTGCAAAAACACAGCAAGGCAAAACCGATCGGGGCAAAAGAGTAAAATAGCTGGGAGTCATCTTCCTCCCATTGCTCGCGACATGGCAACAAACAGCGAGCAGCATGCTCGGCTGGTTTTGGGCAAAAACACCACACGCAGGCTCAAACCGATGAATCAACTCCCAACTACAAACACTAAAACTTGATGGAAGAGAAACACACGTGTCCGATGGACTTAGCCGAAGTCAAAGGTCCAAAAAACCAGAACTACGTATCCATTATCCTCCATCCACGGTACCCGCCATCGCTGGCTCAAGGAAAGGAGGTAGGGAATAGATTAGAATGGAAACTAGCGCACAAACTTCCCAGAACTCATCAAAGCAATCAAACGGACTCAACCGGACCATCAATTTTAGAAAGTATCTCACAAACCACTATTTAATGTTTTGAAATCAACCACAGCAAGGCGGAAACCAGAAAGGGGGAAGAAGAGCACACACCTCAAGGGATGCAAACAGGGGTTGAAGAAGATCCGGGAGAACGCGAGAATCATACTCAGGTCTCTTCCAGGCTTTCCCATGGTCGGAAGGTACGCCTCTGTCTCCAGCTCTTCAGTGCGGGTAGCTGGAGTAGGGGAAGATGGTCGGGGTAAACTGAGACAAAACCAAAGCAGGTAAACAGAGACTGGGACCTCTGCGAAGGTCAGGGACCATTCACATGGTGGTCCGATGACCTAGAGAAGCGAGAAGAAAGGAATGAGGGGAAAACAGGGGACGAACAGGGCAGTAGAGCGGCTAGGTCCGAAATCCTTAAATAGGCGATAAAACCCTAGAAAATTGGGACCGGATCGAGAGCACAGATGTGACAAACACCTAGGAAAAGAAATCGGGAAAAAGGTGGAGAGTTGAGGGAGAAGTCGGAGAGGGAAAAATTGCCAGAACTGGTTTCCCGGTTCGCATGAGAACGGAGGGAACGAAGGTAGAGGAGAAGTTAATAACCGCAGGATAAAATATCTAACGGCCACCAAAGCTCCCAGAAACAGGAAAATAAGCGTGAGAGAGATAAATCGTCGTGAAATCGATATAATTGAAATTGATTTAGGTAACTTATATATTTCTTTCCCAAATTTGTTTTAGGGATAAAAAAGTCCCAATTAAAGCCAAAATTTTCACCTAGGCTAATTAAGACGTGTAGAATCCAAACATGGAATTAGTTTTGCATTTTGAGAAACTTTAATGTGTTAATTAATTCAAAACACATTTTCTCTTTCCTCATTTATTTATGAATCTATGATTATCCAAAAATTACAAAACTTCACCCATAACTCATATTAAGTATGTTAGACACGAAGTTAGTATTATTTTAATTTTTTGAAGTCGTTTGTTATTTTAAATAAAGAGTTATAAGTTTTGCACACTTTCTCTCTCCTTAATTTATCGTCTCATCAAATATTTTCCAAATTGATTCAAAATTCATAAAAAAGTCTATTTTAACATGTAGAACACGAATTTGTCATTATTATATTTTTTTGAAGACTTTTATTATTTTATTTAATTCATTTAAATTTTATCACATATTTAACCTTTTAATTTATTAGAGGCATCTAGAAACTTCCTAAAAATATAAAACTTGGTCTACAAGCAATAATAAATGTTAGGAACACGGTTTTGAGATTAATTAATTTTTATCAACATATATTTAATATTTTTGGTCTTTAAATCATTTTCTCTCTCCTGAATAAAATAAAATATTAAACATCGACCAAATTAAATGCAAATTTGACCAAAGGCTTATTTTTATGTTTAGATTACGGATCTGGAGTTATTTTTCTAATTTGAGAACATTAAGTATTTTATTTCACTTTATTGGCCTATTTCCTATTTTTCTTTTGATAATGATATTATTATTTATATTTATGTTCCTCTTTAAATGATACTTGGCCCTTAAGTTACTTTTTGATCAAAGAAATGAATTTAAGTTTCAAATTATCATAATGGGTTTCTACTTTATAATTTTAGTGCAATATCTTTCTCATCATCTTCTTTCATCTATTAAATTCCCTATTATTCATTATCATTGTATTTATCTTCTCCTTTATACAAATTCGGATTTTCTTTTATTTCTCTTATTCTAGGAAGTTCTAGAAAGTTCTAAGATGAATTATTTTATTCTTTTTATTGATTGGTGTACTTTTGCACTTTAGGCCCATAATCTAAAATCTAACTGAGGTATTTGTGCATAAACCCAAATATTGGAATAAAAGGTGAACAAATGCTCATTAGGCCATCATATTGTCCACAAATTAAATAGAAAGGTCAAAGAGGATAGAAATGAAAGGAAAAGATGGAAAAGAGGACCAAAAAGGCAAAATGCCCAGATTTCGGTATGTTACAAGACTCCATTTATTACCCATCTAAAATTTAGTTTGAATGGTATTATACTAGTAACAAAACAAATACATTAAATTTGCATACTATTATATCACTAAGAATGTTATATCTGGTTGGCTTGGCGAGTCTATGCGGGTACACCTGATACCTTTGAAGCCTCTAATACATGTTTGCACCTCTCCATTAGAGTGACATAAAATTTCTTCAATATGAAGATGTTGATAAGGATAAAATCTACTCATATCATTATTTATTCTCTATTATATCAGCTCATCTAATTCCTCTTGCTACATACCACGTTCTTTAACAGATCTGTGTAGTTGTTTAGATGAGCCAAAATATGATTTCATCCCTGCACCAACGCCTATGCCCCTAACATGGAACATATGCTCTTTATTACCATAGCAAGTACAAATTCATCCCTTTAGCCCTCAGAGATGAACTTTCCTTCATTTCTTTGCTCATGGAGCTTCTTCTAATCACGATCAATGAAACCATTCAGTAAAACCTAACAATTTGAAAGAAAATAAACATGCATTGAAAGGGTTGAACTTCACCATTTTTTGTGCCACCCCAATAGTTTTGGGGTTGAAATTACTACATAGTTTTTGTTTCTAGCATCTATCCACACCTCATGTTGGGGTGGAGTTGGACTTAAAGTTGTATCTGATTCTTGTCAAATAAGTGTAGTTTTCCCTTGTTTTGGAAGCATAAGGCATAACCATTGGGACCTATCTAATGGTCGTACGCATTCTTTGCACACCTTTCTTTTTTAGATTTCTAGACATTCTAATTAGTTCAAAATATATGTTACATTGTAAGAGGCCTAGAAGCATATTAAAAGTAAGAAATTTTGTTAATCATAAAATTATATAAAAATATTAATACATTAAACTCATTTGATTGTCTAGAAGTATAATTTGTCCCATGCCTCGAGGTCAAGCTAAGTGTATTGTTCAGTGAAAGGCTTCTTCTTCTTCTGTTATTTATATATTATCTTATCAGATTGGTCTTGAAACCCCTCAACATCTTCCCACACCATTGTAGCACCTTTTATGATGAACATGCTCATTAGGTAAAAAATGCCCTACAAAAGTAGTGATATTATTTTTAGAACTACCAAATGAAAACATAATTCAAAATTGACAAAGTTAGTATAAATGCATATAACTAAAAAATGTCCTTCTGCAAGAGTTCTTTCAGGGTAGCATCAACTTTTTGTTGAGATTCTATATACATTGGCACCTTATTGAGCACAATGATCACTAAATGTGCCTAAAATTCATAGCATTCTCTCTGATAGGTGCTCTTGGGTCATCAAACTAAATGTCCAACTTCTCCCCTTTGGCATAAACCATCCTTAACCTATGAATGAGATTGGGTCCTCTAGTATGTCAAGAATCACCACTGACACAACCCTCAGTAGCACCAACCTATTTTGCACTATCCTGGTCAGAACCAACATCATATATATGCTTAGGCTTTGATTGCTCTAGGTTAGTAGCCATGCTACAACAATATGCAAAACAGTGATAACATAAACATAAGTGATAGAAACTTGCACATTTTTAATGTAAAACTTAAGTGATAGAAACATACACATCTAGAATTTACAAGATTTGTAACTAAAAGACTCATATATTATTATAGAATGTATTGGTTGTGTCATAATACATAAATGAAAACAATGCATGCCTCTAGTATTGGTTGGATCACTGATCAAATACTATTCCTTCTATGTGATCTTGACATGTATAGTGTATTAGTGTTAGCTTCATTATTTACACTTGCAAGTCAACTGAGAATGGTTTGGAGTCATCACATTTTTATAGTACATTTCTTCATCTATAGCATCTACAATGAACTGCATTTTCCCATAAATAAAGATATACCATTTTTCATTTATTGGGTCATTGACATAGAATACTTTCTTCTCCTATGATAACATGATGAATAGCTCATTATTCTTGCCAATCTTTTTAAAATTTACTAATGTAAAACCCAACTCAAGCACTACAACTTCTTTGTTGTTATAAACTCGATTACACCTAAAGACGGGAACTCTAAACTATGTTTGGTCAAGTTCCCATATAACTTCAATAACATTGTAATATCACATCTTAGCTTCTTGTGAACTCTTATCCTTTGTAGTAGAAAAATATAATGAAGATTCTTAAAGGGTGATGCCACTAATTTGGACCACATTATTATCATCTTGACACTTTGCGTAGTATGAAAATCTATTTATGTCATACCCTTAATATGGTATGAGATCTATTTTTAGTTTACATGTGGGCCATTTAACATTTTTAGCAACTCCATTTGGTATTTGAGATTGTAAGAAGAAGATTTAATATTCAAACCACTTAATAGATGTTCAATTATTTTCAATACCAAGCAACTTTGAATTAGATTAAGGATATTGTCTCTTAATAAAATTGGTGTCCTGTGATATAAATACCCACTTCTAGATGTTTTTTAAATGTACAAGTGTGTTTGTTCCCATAGCTCACAACTACCTCCTAAGGTCCCTTTTCTAAAATAAGTATGAATGTACTAGAACTTTAGATTGGCACAAGTTTCATTGCAATTTAGAAAATTATTGCAAAATTTCATTACCTCCTTAGACACAACCCTCAATAATACTCCCTTTAGGCCGATAACAATTTCAAATATTACCTTTATAAACATTCATGCACCATTCAAAATGATACATCCAATGCAAGAAAACCAAACCCAACATCTTCACTTCCCCAATCAAATGAACAACAAGATGTACCATAATACCAAAGAATAAAGGAGAAAAATACATCTCAAGATGGCACAATGTGATGATTATTTCTCTTTGTAACTTATCAAGATTGCCAAGATATATAACTTTGTTGGATATTTCATTGGAAAAGAAGGAAAGTCTGGTGATTGCAAACCCTACATGCTTTAGAAGTTTAGATCAAATAGCCATAGGCACTATTTTCTGTATTATGGTGTGACAATCATGCGATTCAAGACCTATTAGTCTCACATCCTCATTGATACCAATCTATAGATATTGTACGGGTATCCTTGTGTTATACTAAGATGGAATTTATGTGAAGGAGGTAAATATGTGTGTGTTTAAGACCTATCAACCTCACATCCTCATTGATACCAATCTATAGATATTGTATGGGTATCCTTATGGTATACTAAGATGGAATTTACGATAAGGAGGTAAATATGTGTGTGGTTATCGCTAATAACCTCTATTGCTAATTCTTTCCTTATACCATTACACATATCTCCATTCTGGATTTGATCATACCTTTACTCTTTCCTGGTATATTCAATAGTGTACCAATGATGTTGTCACAAATATTTTTCTGAACACGCTTGACATCAATACAATGTCTAGTTGTCAAAAAACTCCAATAAGGAATATCTTAGAATATTTTACCTCTTCTTCAATAAATATTTATCATACGTGGGAGTATGATATGGTCTCTTACCAAATATGTAGACATTGTCTTTTACTTTTCATAAACATCCTTCCGTGGTATAGGTTTATAGGCACTTCATTCCTTAATTGAGCCATTAAATGATTTGTGTTGTCTTTGATAAGGATGCAATTTTGGGAGAATTCTTTGATGACCAATATATAAAATATTTCCTCCATATTTGAGTGGTAATGCATCATTATTTTCCTAACATATAGGGCATGCTTTGGATCCTTTTATATTTAATCTAGAAAAATTCTTATATGTTGAAAAGTCACATATTGTACAAAACAACATAGCATGCAAACTAGAGGTCTCTCGATGTGAAGCGTCCCACTTGTTTGGGCCCTAATATCAACATTGCCATCAAGACATACTTATTCTTCATAAACAACCAAGGTGGAAGATCGTATATAATAGTGATAGCTTCGAGTGCTATGTTGGTTTCTTAATTTACCATACAAATTCATTCAGGCAGTACAAAGTTGAAGTCTTAGGTTTCACACTTCTTCACCCAGTTGAGGGTACAATAAATCAAATTTTCCATTGTGGTGAATCAGAGTGTATGTTGTAGGATCCTATCATTGTTTTCCTTTACCTATGCATTCCAAGATAAATTATATCCATCGCTACAACAAAACATGGTAAGCGTCAGGGTTGAATCCCTGACCACAGATAGTTGAATCCCTGACACCAACTAATTGGCCAGGGCTTGGCCCTGACCTTTGTTCCCTGAGCAGAGGGTTGGTGAGCAGAAAGTTTTAGTCAGGATCATCCCTAAGTAGAATGGTGTAAAATCCCTGAGTATTTCACTCAAAAGATACACAAGTATGACCCTAAGACAAGCCTTTTCTCAAGGCTTATGTTCAGTTTCAAAACACATACAATGTTTTTAATGTCCATCTCAAAGCATATACAAATAAATTTTGTTTCTTTTGAAATAAATAGATCAATCATCCATATTAAATTGTATTAGTCAAATATGAATTACATGAGGAGGATTTTTTGTCTTGTCCTTTTACAAATAAAGAATAAGATATTGATTTACATTTTATTGATTCATATGAAATCTATATACAACATCATTGTCTATACGACACACAAATCCTTGTAGAGTATTGTCCGCTCTTCCAGAAAACCATGCTTGAAAATTCTGATGATTATCATAGAAAAGCAATCATCCACCCATCATTCAACGCTAGATATCTGTAAGGTACACAAAAATAAGTAAAAGACAATAGTAATGAGATAAGTCATTACAATCATTATTAAATGATTAAATATGTTGCTCATATAACTAGATTTTTTATGTACATAATTTGTAAAATAGAAAGTAGAGATAAAGATATTTCACAAATGGACAACATGCTTAAGGGGTAAGCTTGGATAAATGAATCAAAAACATCAAAAAAATAATAATAGATATATGTACACCTACATATGTAACATAGACACAAACCGGATAGTATTTGCACTAGTTGCAAGCTACAATCGCACATTCTCATAATTTTGTATAACTTTAAGAACATGACATTAGAAACGTATTCAATTTATTTACATTCATGAAAGATAATGATGTCTAAAATATTTGTTACCTGGTGTGTTCTATTTCTATTTTGGATTGAAAATATATGAAGTAATATCAGGGGATCGCCAATCTATTGATGAGGTTTAAGTCGTTTTGTTTCCATAGATTAGCTGAAATATAAAAAAAATACATAAGAGAACTTATTGTGTTGGCACAACTCTAAAACTGTTAACAAAGAAACATCACCGCCGTTATTTACACCTTGAACAGATTGTTCTTTCTTGTTGTTATTTTGTTCCGAGAAAAGTCATGCCATATAAATTAAATGCAATGATTCATGACGAGCAGCACTTGCCTTTCGTCCATCCACCAGTAAATAAGTGAAGGAGTATAACCTTATGAAATCTTAGAAGCAGGGGGTAAGAAGATCTGCAAGTGATTAAGAAGATCTGCAAGCACATTGCTGAAAGGCCAGAAAGGCGAATGACCGCCGCAAAATAAGTTGGGGCACCCGAGTGTGCGGCGGCTATCAAGGAAGTTTGCAAAGGGCTGCATGGGGTGCGGGACGAAGCACGTTTTTATTTGGTAAAGACGGCGCTAGGGTACAAGGTCGGGATATATTTGACAAAGGAAAATTATATTTAGTCAGGGCTCGAAAATACTATTGGTCAAAGACTGGCCTTTAGCATTACAAAATAAATGGTCAGGGTGTTTATCCTTGACCGGTTAACCCTGACCCTTACTATGTTTTATTGTATATATCTTTCGAATTACCAAATGATCCTTGAAAATCTGTGGTATGAAAAACACTAGAGGGGGGGGTGAATAGAGTTTTTAAATATTTTAACAATTATTTAACTCAAACAACCACAATTGAAAATGGAAGAAGGAGACAAGTGTTTAGAGTGGTTCCAATCTTAGCAAATACTAAGATTGTCAGTCTACTACCCGGTTGCTTACCAAACCGGGATTTTGAAAGTATCAATTTTATTACCTTCACAAGGATTTACACAAAATACAATACTTTCTTATACATTTGAACAGCCTTCACTTGAAGTAGATGCACCAACCCGAGGTAGCCTTATTGAAGTAACTGCAAGCTCCCCCTTGAAGTAGCCTTCCTCTTTAGAAGTAACCTCCCATTGCACCAGCCTTCTTGAAGTAGTTCAAGGTCCCCTTCTTCACCAAGAAGATCTTTCAACCTCTCCAATCCGCAGCCTCCTACCAATGTGTATGGAATTGTGATTGCTGTGGATAGGAGATGCTAGCCTATAGAACACGAAATTTGAGCTGAGAGAAGAAGTAACCAGTTGTCAATATGCTCAATTGCTCACAAACAGATTGCTCAATGTAAATGTATGCTCAAAGATTGCTCAAGTGTGTAATCAAGTGAGTTTAGGTGTCCTAAGGCATGTCCTATTTATAGGAATGTCCTACAAGTGCTTAAGGACGTTCTAGACACTTTCTAGGGGTTTCTTAGTGCTTAACTAGCCGTTAGATATAAGTTAGTTGCTTTAACAACGACTAGTTAATTAATTCTGCAGTTGCTGTCAGAGACCATCTCGGTCGAGAAATGGTCGACCGAGACACCTACTCGGTCGAAGTTTTATCGACCGACAGGCTCTCTAGATCAAGTATTTTGCAACGTTTATCTCCAACTGCCAACTACCTTGTCAGCTGTATCTAACGGCTACTTGGGTCTTTCTCGGTCGAGAAGTTTGTCGACCGAGAGTGTCTCGGTCGAGGATTTTTTCGACCGAGATAGACCCTGTTTCAATGTTTCAAATGAAGACATTAAGTGTGTGTATGAGTGTGCATATGTGACACTGTTGAAGGAATGACTTATCTAAATGTGGTGTTTAGCTAGGGAAGATCTAACGCTTGATTTACATGAAGTCTAAGTACTTGTACATTATATATTTGTACAAGTTTACAATTGATTACATTTCATGACATTTACAATCATTCAAGCATATAGATTCCCTAGTGCTTTGTCATCCACCTTATTCCTGCAACACTCAAGTAGCACGTTAGATTTAACAAGGATGAAATGTTTGTCATTATCAAAACAAAGGGATTTACAGATGTCCATTTAGCCAACAATCTCCCCCTTTTTGAAGATGACAAACATTTCCTAAATATAAAATAAGAAAATATAAAACGTGTGAGTTTCATACCTGAAGATTACCTTTGTGAATTTCTTCTCTTGTTTATAAAATGTGTGCTTATTATTCCCCATGAATTATGTAACATGAAATCCAATTCTTTAGGGAATATAGCAACTTTCAATGTAAAGCCAAGAGTTTATGAAACTCATTGATTGAGTTTTGCACAATTACTAAGTTTTATATTTATTTCTCCCCCTTTGTCATTTCAAAAAGATATCCGATTAAGAACAAATATTATATGAAAAGTATTGCTCCCCCTTAACTAGATATCCTTCTTCAATAGATGGTCAATTTAGCCACAATTTTAAATTTCAGGTATTTTTCAAAAATTTCATCATATTTATTACTCCCCTTACTTTGTATGCTCTACTAGAATAGTCTTATAAGCCATGTTCAAATGATGCCATAGAGAAATATCCTATTATAATCAGTAAAGATAACCAATTTATCATGGAATTATTACAATCATGCAAAGATGTAAAGATAACCATTTCATTTCAATCATGCAAAGATAACCTTTTCATTACAACTAATACAACGGACACTCCAAATCTCATTGGAAAGACTTAAGTATTACATCAATATCAGGGTCTTTTCCAAGAAATGGCTCAGCTCCATAATACTTGACTAAAGTTTGCCACTCCAAAGCACCTGTCTTGGTTAAGGCATATGCTTCCAAGAAAGTAGGAACACGATCAAAGCGGAAATGAGCAGCAATGTCTTGTAATTGTATTGAGGAAAACTGAGTATGTGTGAGATCTGTAGATGGTGGAGGTAGAGTTTGGTAGTAGTTGTAAGATGGATTATATGGGTTGAGCATGCCAGGATTTAAAGAATAAGGATATTCATTTGGTTGATTTGGAGAGAGGGTTTGCATCCTTTGATTTAGGTAGGTCATGGCATGGTGGCTATAATCTAATTGTCTGCTTAGATGATATTGTGACCCAACAACATAGTTTAGGGTGTTTTGGATGGGATCATAGGATGGGTTGGTAGGAGGAGGTGGTGGTGGTATATCTTGACTAGATGTCTCACCCTACGTCCTAGCCCTCTTGTGACCGAAATCAATTCCCATCTTTTCTACTGTGTTTTTGCTTATTTTTTGTGGTCTTCTTTCCCATGTGTACCCCATGTCCTCAATTTGTGTCTTAAGAAAGTGTTGAGTGATTTGGCATACAAAATCGGCATATGGGGGATTGCCAGAAAACTCAAGCATGTTCATAAGAATTATGCGGATAAAATTTATGGGAATACGTTTAATAATGGCATAAATTAGACACATGCGAAAAATAGGGACTTCAGACTTGTTTGCTCTAGGATGTATATTTGTGGATACAATAAGGTTGACAATCCTAGCTGCAGGTTTGAGATTAATGGCATAGTAGGTACCCCTATCTTCGTGACAAGTTGTATTAGATTGAAAAATGGCTCGTTTAATGTCACTAAGACTGACGATATTATCACCTTGGGAAAATGTATTGAGTGGATTTCCAGTGGTAAGGTCAAGAGTGTCTTGATATTCATCTAAGTCGATGTTGAGCATGTCAAGAATATACTCCTCAGTAAATCGAAAGCTATGCCCATTGACCATAGAGTAGAAGAAGTTATTTTCATTTTCGGAATGGGAGATTAGGTTTGCATAGAACTCATTTACCACTTTGGATGAGTAGGAAGGGAAGGAAGGGTTAAGAAATTCTTTCAGATTTTGCACCTCAAAAAGATCCTCCAGGTCGACGATGCTGAGGAAGTCCATGACGTCAACCAGTCGTCGTGGAAGAGGAGTTTTGGAGGAGAGCCTGAGATAGCGATCACCAGCATCTGCGTCGACGAAGGGGATGTCGTTGATGATCGTCAATGGTGGAGAGGCCGCCCTTCCTTTCCTGCCGGCAACTTTCTTTTTTCCACGTGTAGATGATGAAGTCATTTCTTTGCTTTAAGGTGGAGAAGAAGCAAGAAAGTCTTGGGGATGAAGAAGCTAAAGAATTGCACAAGATTGCACTAGAGAGAAGCTATGGAAGTAAGAATATGAGAGTGTGAAACAATGACCCATTTTTGGTCCTTTTTATAGCAATCCAGTGACCAGGTTGGTCGACAATTTGTCGACCGATCGACCGCAATGGTCATATCCCAGACGCGCCACTCGGTCCCCCAACGGTCGACCGACATTGGATTGCAACGGTCATAAAACGGTCGGATTGCAACGGTCATATCCCAACGGTCAATTTTCGGTCGAACAATTGTCGACCGACATCGGCTCGGTCGAATAATTGTTGACCGAAAATGTGTCCGATGTAATTTTTATTTGAGGTCTGTCGGTCAAAAGAGATAGGCTGACCGAGATGTTTTCGATCGAAGAATTCGTCGTCCGACAGACTTTCTGTGAATGAATTTTTAAGCTGATTTTTAATGTAAGTGATAGACTAAATTTGTAGAGCATATATATATTTTCTAAGGGAGTAATATTGTGATTATTATTACCAATATTTGGACAATTTTGTGATCATAAATTAATTGTTCTTTTGATCACAATTTTTATATAGAAAATGATATTCAAATAAGTATTGTGCCAAACTTATTTTAGGTCGACTTTGACTACGACCATAGCGCCCCTTGGTCAAGCTTGATTTTAACCAAGAGGCAATTTTGAGTGATACTCAATATGAAGATTTCCGTTCGTAATTCTTCTAGAATATTTATATAAGCTTTGTTGTAGGTACATAAATATCAAATTCTATTTCTTCTTGTACCCTTGTTTTCATGTAAGTTTCTCAAGAAAATATATATCCTTGAAAGCAATATCTCACGTTCTTAATTGAGAGATTTTTTTATCTTATGTGTTGCAAGCCTTAAAGTTCTTTTTCATATCACAAATGAATCATTTTGCTTGCCAATGTGTCATCAAGGATCCATGCATACAATAATCATTTTCTATCATCTTTATGAGCTGAATGATAAGATAGTGAAAGCATATCCATGATGTAATGATAGAGCATATAGTGATAATTCCATGAAATACCATGATCATTGAACTAGATGTCATAACACATGATTTTTATATGAATAGGTCAGGAGATACAAAATCATGTGAATAAGAACAATAATTTCTTTTTATTAAGTTAAATATGAGAATCAATTGAATTTATCTTATTTATATTTATAAGTTTTTCAGAAATGGTTTTCAAGTTGTTTTCCAAGTCATTATCAATAGAAAGTAATTTGATCAATTGAATATTTATTCATCAGATTTATTTTAGTTTTGACAACAGGGACCAGATCGGTTGATCATTTCTCGACCGACTGTTGTTCTCGGTCGACAGATTCTCGACCGAGAATGGTTCTGCATTATTTCAGAATTGTTTTTAGTAAGAATTATATAATTCCCAGTTAGATGTTTTAGATACTTGAACTAATTTGTTATGCCACTATGTTGAGTTGAGATAGACATAGAAATATGCAACTAAGGTCCTTGGTCATATCTCAACTTAATTCCGTTTATTTAGTTTGGAGGTCTTGGAACCCAAACTAACTTGACATCCTTTTTCTTATAAGGACATGAAAAGGAATAGTGGCCAAGGCACAAACAATAATGACAACATATAGAATCAACCTCATATCTCTTTCTATGATTTTGGTCTAGGTTGTTCTTGGTTATATTTGTATTTGTGCCTTTAGGTATATATATAGATTGATGTGCTTGTGTCTTTCTCCAACTAGGTTTATGATAAGATTTTCCCTTAGGCTTGTAACCTAGTCCTCTCCTTCCAACTTGATGGTAGGAATCATTTAAGATTTGATCAAGAATGCCATTATTATTTAGACTACTAACTTTTTGTTGTAACTTAGCAATCTCATCCATTCTCTTCTTGATATCTAGCTTTGCTTGATCTAGATTAGATGATAATGAATTTCTTTCTTTCACGATAGTATCATAATCTAGATGTGAGCACAAAACAGGTTGTTTTTGAAGATCGTTCACTTGAGTTTGCAAATTTAATTTTTCTAGGGAAAGAAGATTGCAATTTGCTTCTACAGATTTTAGCTTAATATCATGATCTTAAATAACCTTTTTGAGATCTTCATTTTCAGATGTGAGAGCAAGAAGCTTAGCATGTAACTCATCATTTGCTTTATTAGATTTCTTTAATTTCTTCTTGCACTCAATATATTTATTATGTGTTTCTTCAAGACTAGCAACTAGCTCTTCTTTAGATAAATAAAAAAGGCTTACCTCTTCTTCTTCTTCTTCACTTATTGTAGCAATAAGACATTCTTTATGCGCATCTTCCTTCTTTGACCTCCATGGACAGTTAAGTGTAGTGTGCCTTGTTCCTAAGCACCAATTGCAACTTGTTGAAGATTGGTCCATGCTTTTCCTTTGCTTGCGGTTGTTAACACCACCACCCTTCATCCTTCAAGACTCGATTAGAGCTCCTTGAAGCCTGCTCTGATACCAATTGAAAAACACTAGAGGGGGTGTGAATAGAGTTTTTAAATATTTTAACAATTATTTAACTCAAACAACCACAATTGAAAATGGAAGAAGGAGACAAGTGTTTAGAGTGGTTCCAATCTTAGAAAATACTAAGATTGTCAGTCCACTACCCGGTTGCTTACCCAACCGGGATTTTGAAAGTATCAATTTTATTACCTTCACAAGGATTTACACAAAATACAATACTTTCTTACACCCCTTGAACAACCTTCACTTGAAGTAGATGCACCAACCCGAGGTAGCCTTCTTGAAGTAACTCCAAGCTCCCCCTTGAAGTAGCCTTCCTCTTTAGAAGTAACCTCCCGTTGCACCAGCCTTCTTGAAGTAGTTCAAGGTCCCCTTCTTCACCAAGAAGATCTTTCAACCTCTCCAATCCGCAGCCTCCAACCAATGTGTATGGAATTGTGATTGCTGTGGATAGGAGATGCTAGCCTATAGAACACGAAATTTGAGCTGAGAGAAGAAGTAACCAGTTGTCAATATGCTCAATTGCTCACAAATAGATTGCTCAATGTAAATGTATGATCAAAGATTGCTCAAGTGTGTAATCAAGTGAGTTTAGGTGTCCTAAGGCATGTCCTATTTATAAGAATGTCCTACAAGTGCTTAAGGACGTTCTAGACACTTTCTAGGGGTTTCTTAGTGCTTAACTAGCCGTTAGATATAAGTTAGTTGCTTTAACAACGGCTAGTTAATTAATTCTGCAGTTGCTGTCAGAGACCATCTCAGTCGAGAAATGGTCGACCGAGACACCTACTCAGTCGAAGTTTTGTCGACCGACAGGCTCTCTGGATCAAGTGTTTTGCAACGTTTATCTCCAACTGCCAACTACCTTGTCAGCTGTATCTAACAGCTACTTGGGTCTTTCTCGGTCGAGAAGTTTGTCGACCGAGAGTGTCTCGGTCGAGGATTTTGTCGACCTAGATAGACCCTGTTTCAATGTTTCAAATGAAGACATTAAGTGTGTGTATGAGTGTGCATATGTGACACTGTTGAAGGGAATGACCTATCTAAATGTGGTGTTTAGCTAGGGAAGATCTAACACTTGATTTACATGAAGTCTAAGTACTTGTACATTATATATTTGTACAAGTTTACAATTGATTACATTTCATGACATTTACAATCATTCAAGCATATAGATTCCCTAGTGCTTTGTCATCCACCTTATTTCTGCAACACTCAAGTAGCACGTTAGATTTAACAAGAATGAAATGTTTGTCATTATCAAAACAAAGGGATTTACAGATGTCCATTTAGCCAACATGGTATTATGGTAGATAATATACCACCTTCATAGGAGAGGAATTATTGGTCTTATCTAAATTCATCATTTTATATCTTGACATACCACATTTTGAAAAAGAAATTGATATGGTCCAGTCACCCCCCTCCCGCGCCCAATCAAATTTGTGTTACTTTTCACAGAGCGTCTTCGGCATGATTCGAACCTGAGTCCTTCATCTGGACTTACCAAGCCGTAACCAGCCGGGCTACTCTGGCCGGACTTGCCATGGGTATATTAACCAGTGATATCTTATATTTGTGCATGATGACTTTTGTTTAGAGCAACGATAAATAAACTTGTTGGCAAGATGTCTGATGTTTACATGTGTATGTAATCTTTTGTTATTTAGATAAAGTCGATTATGCCCTATATATAAACAACATTGTATGTATTGCGCAGTCCGTTAGAAGGACATTGTGGAAAACAGACATCCACGACAAATAAACTTGTTTCCTACCGCAAGGATATTTGGAGTGGCAGCTTATCCGGAGATTTTCCAGTTATCTTATCTCTGCGGCAACTTGTTTATCTCTTAATATGTGTAACAAATGTTTGTCGTGCCGCCCATTTGACGGTACAACAAATGCAACCTTATCCCCCATTCCTATTGGGCAGTACATTTTCTTTTGCTTCGTATGTCAAGATCGGAATCTTGTTGCCTCAGGAAGAATTTCTTTCAACAAAGGAAACAAAGGCGTGAAATGTTTTTGCTCCACTTATTGTTATCCATTAGATTATACAATCTCAATACAACATTCATCCTTGTAAAATTTAGTACAACAAAAATTTAACAGTTTCTCAGCATCATGTACAATGTTCATAAATAAAAAGGAGATTCAACAGAAGTTACCCTACAACTATCTGGCATAGCATCAACTATTTCATTCTAATTATTTTATTTATGTCAATATTGTTAACCATATCTTCTTTCACGTAGGTACCACTACCGACATTTACTAATCTCAAATTAGAAATCTCTCCATACTAGTACCATTCTATATAGTCATGTATAATCTCACTAAACATGCATGTCATGACTTTTGATTTCCTTGATAAGTGTCACCTTTCAAGTTGTTACCGCAACTCATATAAAAAAATAGAACATTTCTCCATGTTGTACCATGTGTTCCTCCACAAATCTTTTACACTCATCAAGACCACATGTGAATCAAGAGTGCAGTGATTTGAATGGCATCCAACGTGATCCATTATGTAATCACTGGGTAGGCAACTAAGTTTTGAATTTGGTGTTAGATACATCAATTTTAGAATAAGATATGTTTGAACTAAGACCAAACTTATTATTTTTTAACAATATTTAGCATGCATATTGATGAATGTGTAACTCCTGTCCCATTTTTTAACATGTAATCTCACTAATAAGTATATAATGTGTGTTTAGTTTTCAAGAATGATATGACGGTATTTTCCCGCGGCTCTCCATGTACGCTGATGTAGATGGAAAAGTATCCACCTATATATGTACTTACAGAAAAAATGGGGATATGACTGTTGAAATATTATCAGAAATCAAATATACGTTATACACCCACATCTTAAGTGAGATTAAGTATTCAAGAACGGTCCCAAACTGGAGATCTATGTTCTCATATGCCCCGCATGAGGACGCTTATGCGGCCGTATATGCGTATGTGACCCTCAGCCGCTCCACATATAACTATGTAGTGTTATTTTTGGACATGGACGGAATATGCAGCCTGCGGTACACATATGCGGTCGCTTAGGCCCCTCATTTCATTTAGTGACTTAACTAAAAATATAAATAAAACATCAAATACAATCAACTAAATCAAATGACAACTTCTTCTATATATTTGGTTTTAGATCAGATATTGCAATTTTTCTCCCTCAGAAATAATTCTATTTTAAATGAGCGGTGCACAATATATTATTATATTTTGCAATTGCCAATGCTTTATTATCCTCTTTCCTTATTCATTTTTTCTCTTCTATTTAGTTCTAAGATTAGAACTTGTTGCACTTGCAACAATTGAATAAAAGGGGAATCTATTGCAGATATTAATTAGAAATGAAATTTTCTTTTACAAAGTATCAAATTTATGTGCTGTCTAGGGAGTAATTTCTATTCCCTGCAACTTTTTCTTCTCTATTTATTACTGACATGATTTCTTCATATCATTTTCATATTTTGATTTTGATTTTGATTTTGACGTTCTTTATTTATTTCTATTTTGAACTATGTGTTGTGTTACTGTGATGATTCCTGTTGTGTTCATTTAATCAATATTCTACTATGAACTGCATGTGTTAGTGTGTTGTGTTAATTGTATGTTCTAGTACATTATATAAACTTAGGATTTTTTTGACTGATTTTTCTTCTTGATGATTGAAAAATATGTGTTTCTTCTTTCATGATGTAATGATTTATTGGTAGATTTTGGGCCATTAGGCTAAGAAACTAGATAGTATGGAATTTATGATTATATTTTTAATTCAATATACGTATAAAATATAGAATCTACTAAAAAAATTCAAAAACATATATGCCCCACTTATGTTCCCACATTCTGCTTATACTCTATGTGGTACCCTGACCGAACGCATACCGCATAACGCATTTCAGAACATTCCCGGAGACTATCCAAGATTTACTCCTCATTTATAAATTTTGGACATGTTTCTAGGACATTAAAATGTACATGTATTTAGCACTCATATTGATGAATGTGTATCACCTATCCCATTCATGAGATTTAATATCACTAATAAGTGTATATGTGTGTTTGGTTTTCAGCAATATTTTAGTAGCATTTCCCAATAGTTTTCCAAGTAAACCAATGTAGATGGCATATGTCTACCTACATATGTACTTAGATAACAAACAGGGACAAGACTATCAAAATATATTGCAAACCATATATTGCAAACCAAACACATATTATACACTCACATCCTAAGTGAGAATACGTTTTCAAGAACAGTCCAAAATGGGAACTACCCAAGGTTTACTCCTAATGGGTAAATTATGGATGGGTTCTTAGGATAACAGACATGTATATACTAGGTGTAATAATTCATACATAAAGAATTCATATTACTAAGAATGCTCAAGTAACACTACACAAGATTAATAAATGAATATTCATCATAATGTGCAAAGACAATATACTTTAATATATAGAACATAATATGTAGGGTTTATATAAAAAAGAACCAATACTCATCAAAATTTATTCACAAAACCTAGATAATATTTGTCATAAAAATCCTAGATTATGTTTTAATATGTAGGAATGTTTTCTAATTACATAGGCATGACATATATTGTTCGCAAACAAAAATAAACTAGCATTGATTTCATTTCAATATGTAACATAAACAATTAAGAATAAAACATGCAACCATCAATTACAATCATTTAAACAAATAGAGGAGAAGAAGAATATAAATGAAGAAGAGGGGAACCTCAAGGAGGGGGGATAAGATGAAGTAGAGCAGCCACCATAGACCCCAACAGTAGAGGAGAGGAGCAGGTAAAAGAGAGGAATATCTAGATGACATAACCTTAGGGGTATTGACTTCAATATCATGGAAGAATGCAATAGAGGGTAGTGGTGATAGAAGAAGTAGCCAACAATGAGGAGATCACTTGTTGACAGTGAAGTGAGAGGAGTAGTCAATCACAAGGAACTTAGTTGGTTGTGAGTAGAGAAGAGCATCAGTTAGAGGGTGAGAGAAGGATCAACTACAGTAAGGAGAGAGGAGTAGTAGGTGGCAGAGAGAGGAGCAGTAGGTGGCAGAGAGAGGAGCAACTAGTGTTGTCAAAAATGTCAATGGAAGAGTAGAGAGGAGAGGGTTGGGGTTTTGCAATAGAGAGGAGAGAATTAGGTAAACGAAGTTTTTTCATGGGGTTTGGTTATTCATTAGAATGCATCACCAGTTATAGAAGCAAAATAGACACTACAGACACACCAACACTTGGGTTTTGGTTGATATGTCAATTTTCAGAAGAAAAAAATTGACAACCTTTTGCACTTATTGTGTCTGTTTTGGAAACCAAATCAATGCCTCATTAAAACCCCTAGTTGTGGTCAAGTCTAAAGCATCAGTTTCCCTCCAAAATCCAGTGTAGAAAGTTTTTTTGAAGGGAACATTTATTTTGCAGGGAGCATAATGGGGAGCTTATAACTTCAGTTTCTTGCCCAAAAATCAATGCTTCATTTTATTGAAAACTTAGTTGTTGACACATCTATGGCATCAATTTTGAGGTACAAACTAATGTAGTAAAATTCTTTGGAGGGAACATTTATTTTGTAGGATAGGTTCGTAACATAGAAATTGATGTTATAAGCAAAGTGGTACTCAAGTTTTTTCCTCGAGGAAAAATGTCACCTATTCTGATGCTTACTTTCTAATAACTGACACTATGTCTTATTGGGTTGGTTTCTTATGTAACCGACGTTACATTAAGTGATGTTGTAGGCCAAAAATGCAGTACTGAGCAGAAATCCCTAAAGTAGAATGGGTTAAAGAATGCATTTACTAGCTTAGGACACTTAAATAATGGTGAATGGGAGCGTTGCATCAAACATAGTTTTATCAAGCTAGAACAACTCAAGCATTCAACAAGAGGGTCCATCCCCATAGTTTCAAAAGGGTGATATGGTACTTTTTTGATAGTAGGGTCAAGTTCAATCCTAAATGGGAGTGAGCCTATATGGTTTATGACACATAGAAGTGGTGTGACATGCATATTATAGAGATGTCCATCTCCACTACAAAAATGCCAGTCTCATCAAAGCTACTACTGCTGACAAACAAGTGTCATTGACATCAAGCCTCTGGCAAGGAGCATTGTATGAGAAGAAAAAAAATCCCACCCATAAAGTATATTTAATTTCCTTAAATGTCCCATTGTGTATCCCATGTACGTCTGAAGTGGTGTTTCATGAAAGAATGAAAAGGGCCAATTTCCTAAGGCCCCGATAGTTTCCCAACCTAAATTCATCCTTAAAATTTGTCCCATATTAACAAAACTACAAAAATGTCATGGTTGCGTCTCAGGCAAAGTATAACCCCATAGTTGCATTCATGACTACCCCAAAGATAAGGTGATAATGAGAACACCCTTTTGTGGCAATTATAAGTTTCCTAAGAAAAGCGGTCTACTAAAGATATGGGTCCCAATAGGGTAGTTATACGTAATCAACATGGTTGAGATATCCTGACACCTAGACACGGTTAAAACTCACCTAATCTTTATGCTGAGTTTCACATTTTCCTAGGCCAAAAGATAGGAAAGTTTTGTGGACTGGAGTATAGATTAGGATCCTTGTGGCTCTACCTCATCCTTTGTAAGTAGTGGAACCAAACTTCCCATGGACTATCATGAGAGATACAAAACAAGAAATCATTTTCTAAGCAAGCATCATTCATTTTTTCCCCTCAGAGTCCAATATAGCATATTGAGGCCCTAAGCATCAATGTCCAATCAACTTTCTCAAAGTGAAACAAAACTCAAAAAACCTACCACTCATGGGTGCACCTGAAATTTGCCTCAATCACCAAAATGGCACAAAAATACCAAATACATGCTTGTGATCGATCTCTACACTAACACATGTTGAGCATAGAGCCCACTAGAGTGTCTCTAAACCCTAGCACCTTAACACAACTGGGTAGGGAGTTTCCACTTGAACACCCATTACATGGCATGACTTTAGCCCCTAGCATGACATCCATGGTTAGTGGAGTCCCCACTCCATCTTCTTTACTAGGATATTATTTTGGAAGATTAGGTTGTGAACATCCAAAGGGAGGAACCCTTTACAAATAGAAGGGTGAAGCATGGGAAAATATTAGATATGACTAGTATACTAACCCTCTAACTAAAGTAATGGGGAGGGATAGATGTCCTATGTGGATTCTATTCTTAAACTCCTTAAAGTAGTACACTTACACAACATCTGTAACATCCCTGACCTGGGTTATGAACCAACCCCAGGTGTTTTGTTTAAGCATGTGATTAAATTCTTGTAGTTATCTGTTGATAATGTAATTAAAGCTTCTGAGGAACATATATTTCCCTTTCTGTCCTTTTTGAACAATGTTATAATATTGTTTTGTTAATAGGGACTTATGTGCAAATTACCCAATTAAAAGGGGTTAACTTGCAAATTTCACATTTTAATATGTTCCTATAGTGTTGAGACATCATGAGAATGAATATGATGAAGTATGATGGATTTCCCAAGCTTGGGCATCAAGATGCAGCTTGTGGGGCAATCCTTGTGCTTAAAACCCTAATTTTGGGTAAAGTGCAATTTACCCAAAATGTGGGGTGCAACTTGTATAATATACTTTTTAGAATATCCTTTATGACTCTTGGCATCATTTAGAGTAAGAATGATGAATAGGGCACTTCAATTGAATAATCAAATAAGAATGATAACCCTTATAAATTAAATAATCAAGTTATAAGCCTAATAACCCTTCTATATGTGCAACTTAGTAAAAAGTTGACTTTCTTCACCTTTAGACCTTGGGTTTAAGATTAGTTTTTCTTAAGTATGGAAGGGAGAAACGTGGCTTAGAAGAAGGGAAGGACCTAGATGAGAAATGATGAAACAAGTTGTCCTTATGTTGGAATTTCACCCAAAGTATATATATATATACACATTTTCTCACTTAGCAAGGATCGTTTCCTTCACTTCCCTTCTTATCCCCTTGCTTAGACCGACTTAAGAAAGAGCTATGGAGCAGAGGACGGATAAGGATTTCTATGTAAGCTTTGGTCATCTTCTTGCTCGGATTCATGGAGGAATTCATGGTGCAAGGTTGGTTTTATGGTCTTCCTTACTTGTTTCCTCTTTCTAGCCATCTTTTCCCAACCTTTCCTTGGATAAACACCCTTGGCCGACCTGTGGAGCTCAAGACACCATTAAAGGCTTGAATCTTGTAAGTTTGGAGCTCAAGGAACGACCTTAAGGTGGGTTTTATAACTCTAAACCTTTTGCTTTCTTATGCATATCTTTGTTCTTGCAATTAGTACTTAGTTCTTCTTCTTTCCCACTCTTCCTTGCTTTCTTGCAACTAAAACCACAAAGAACAGACCTTGATATGGAGTTAGAAGAAGATGGGCATGATTACCAATGTTACTTTATCAAACGGTCTTGTTTTCCCCCCTTTGGCCAAACAGTTTGGGGCAAACGGTTTGCAAAACCGTTTTGAAGGGCAAACGGTTTCACAAGGTCGGTTGGAGAAAACGGTCTCCAAGACCGTTTGAAGGCGTTGGCCAAGCATTGAACGTTTGGGATTTATGTTCATAATTATGTAGGATAATGACCCACCAAATTTGAGGGGTTAACTCCAAAGAAATCGTAGGTTGAAGGCCAATAAATTAGGCAAATCGAATTGAATTAAATGCTGATTTTCAGTCTGATTAACTTGAACGTTTTGGGCAAACGGTCTCAAGACCGTTTTAGTGCGTTGACCAAGCGTTTACCGTTTGGGATTAATGTTTCTAATGATGTGGTCTAATGACCTACCAAATTTTATAGGTTAACTCCCAAGGAATCATGAGTTAAAGGCTAAACAATTAGGTAATTGAATTGAATTAAGAGCTGATTTTCCCAATATGATTAATTGAATTTTTTGGGAAAACGGTCTCAAGACCGTTTGAGGGCATTGACCAAGCGTTGACCGTTTGGGATTCCTGTTCATAATTATGTTTTTTAATAACCCTCCAAATTTGAGTGATTAAATCTAAAGGAATCGTGAGTTGAAGGCTAATCAATTATGTAAACCCTAATTGGATTAAGTGCTGACTTTCAACTTGATTGATATTACTTTTTGGGTTTTCTTGCCCAAACGGTCTCAAGACCGTTTGGGGATCACCAAAAAGGTCTCCAGACCGTTTGGAGGTCACCCAAGACCATTTGGAGGTCTAGGGTTGGATATGGTTAAGTGTTTGAAGGACAAACGATATGGTGTTAACCCTAATCGACTAAGTGTTGGATTTGCATTGAATTGAGTTGATTGTTTGGGGTTGATTGGCCCAAACGGTCTCAAGACCATTTGGGGATCACCCAAACGGTCTCAAGACCATTTGGGGATTACCCAAGACCGTTTGGAGGTCTGGAGTCAAGTATAGTTGACCAATTGAAGGTCTAAAGGTACCAAATTACAAAGCAATCAATTGCTGATTTGATGATCAACTCAATAGCTCAAACCCTAATGATTTTTCACTAGAATCCAAGGGTTGGGTGAGCCAAACGGTCTCAAGACCGTTTGGAACTCATCCAAACGGTCTCAAGACCGTTTGGGGGTCACCCAAGACCATTTGGAGGTCTAGGGGTGAGTATGGTTAAGCAATTGATGATCCAATGTTACCAAGTTAAAGTGTAATCAATTGTTGATTTGGTGATCAATCCAATGATTCAAACCTTAATTGATTGACTTGGATTTTGATGATATGATGGGAAAACGGTCTCAAGACCGTTTGGAGGTCATACAAATGACCTCAAGACCGTTTGGGGTCAGGTCATACCCAATTTGGATGATGTTTCTATGGTTTCAAAGTAACTAGTCTTACATTGATTAGTATTGAAGGATCATCGATTCCAAACCCTAATTCAATTGAATCAAACCCTAATTGATGAACGATTGAGGGTTAATTAAGGGTCAAATCAGTTGAAGGTTGACCTATTAAACTCAATTGAGGTATGAGTATAGGTCCAATTGATGTTTGGTTCCATAAATTCAATGATTGAAGTAATCAACATTGGAAACCCTAATTCAATTGGATACCTTATGTAATGGAGGTCCAATGTGATTAAATCTTTGGGAATTAAGATGATGAATGTTCTATTGATCCAATGATGATTAGTAATGATAATAAATGAAGGTATGAAGGTTGAAAACCTAATAATACCTAAGTGATTACAGCCAATTAAAGGGAGAATTCTTAATTGTTTATATTAATAGCTTGATACACTATGTTAACCATAGTAACATGTACTTGATTGAAGGGTTGATGTGACCTAATCAAGTTAAAAGAATGTAAGATTAGAATACTTATATTTATATATATATATATATATAAATATGAATCATGTAATGATCTTATGTAGCACGATCGTGTAAGGGAGCACGACCGTGGTAGCCTTAACTTGCACGACCGTGCAAGGGAGCACGACCGTGGTAGCCTTACTTTGCACGACCGTGCAAGGTGGCACGGCCGTGGTGTCCTATAAAGAAATTGAAAAGTTTTGGTATTGTGTTGACATTGTTATATATGCATGTCCTTATTTGTATAAGTCATACAGGTTGATATTATGAGGTGATCATAGCCAGGTAAGAGTTATGATGTCATATTCCTTGAAAACAATTATAAGCTTTTAGAGTAATGATATGTGAGAAGTATATACATTGCTTCAATCAAGGTCATGTTGTTAGATGACTTGATGCTTATATGTCACTTGGTAGCAAGTGTTATGATAATCTGAGGGTTTGAATAACCATGATCCTAAATCATTTTATGCTTAATGCCTTGAAGGCTTAGATGGTTCAATGGTTGTTTAATCTAAACTCTAATGATACCTAAAGACATTAAGGGGTTAAGTGATTAGTGGATTGACCCATGTTATGATTATTAAAGAAGATTACCAAGGTACCCTTGAAGGGTTCAAGTAGATAACAACCCTTGATCAAGAAAACCCTAATGATTATAATGGGTTGACTTAATCTATGTTAATCAAAGATGGCTTGACCTAATCTAACCTAGAGTGATTTAAACATCATCTAGTAGTAAGAAGAGAGAGAAAGCTCCTAATTTGAATGAGAATCAAGTAACATACTTTCAATATGTAAGAATGTACATGATTAGGGTATGACCCATCAAGGTAAGATCATGGAAATCCTAATTATAATGATTAATGAATCTTAACCTAATTTGAGGGCATCAATGATGATAATTTTCATATATAATGATGCTATGAGCTCAATTCACTATGAAGTGAATAGTAAACCCTAATTCTAGGGTAATAACATGTAACGTGAATAGTAAACCCTAATTTAGGGTGATCTGATAAATGGAGTAATTCAGGGTTATGCCTTTGAGTATGAAACCCTAATTACAAGTTGTAATATGAGAAATCTTTATGCTTCGAGAGCTAAGAGGTTCTATAACCCTATGTTGAAGTAAAAGAATACAAACCCTAACTAATGAAGGATGGGGTATGTTAACCCTAGTCCTGGGTTATGATTTCAAGTATGAAACCCTGTGAACTAATTACAATATAAGAATTCTTATGCCTTATAAGACAAAGGGATTCAATAACCTTAATTGAGTGGGGTAAACCCTAACTCTACTTATGCTTTTAAGCATGAATCTTCATGATTAAAGTATGATATGAGGAATCATTATTCCTAATCATAAAGAAAGGGATTGAATAAACCTAATTGATGTAAATAAGGGAACCTAGCCTTAGTGTAAGCATGAAGGTACTATTCCTGAATTGAAAGGTTAATTCTGCTTATTAAATTGTTGATCTGGAAATGAAATGTTTGTTGTTGTCAATTGAATTAACCATGCATGTTCTTATAAAAGGATGATTATATCCAGGTAAAGGTTATGATATCATATTCATTGGAAGCATGTTATTAGCTTTGTGAATAGTGATATACCATGTTGCCTAGTTAAGTGACATCATATAAGATTGATAGGCTGTGAGAGCCATGAGTAACATCAAGGCCATGCTAATAAGATGACTTATGATGAATTAAGGGTTTGAATACCTTATTCTTTAATCATAGTAATGAAATGGTTAAGAAATGATATCCAATTGATAATTGATGTGAGTTAGACTTGATACATTTAGTATTCTACTTTTATAACTGTTGTTCTAATGATTAATGCTTGGAAACATGCTTGATGCTAAAAGAATGCTAGAATGTACCTAACTAATCAAGTATAATCATATCATGTAGAGCCCTGACCATAGATCCATCATTGTCAGAGACCAAATGATGGTGAAACAAGTTTTCCTAAGGGAACTCCTGGAGCATATACTTTTGAGTATATGGGGGTATATGGACGCGAATATCCTTACGTCCTAGTGTAGGAATTGATGTAGATGTACTTTAATCTTTCAACCCTTCACTATATATTCATACCGGGTGATGTACCACAAATCTCCCGAAGAAATTACTAATACCGCATCGATGAGAGATAAACAAGAAATCTTTCGATGACGATGAGAGTTCAAAACTCCACTGTAACTCTATAGCGAAGTTTCCAGAATACCCTGGATAGCTACTACAGCAGAGACACAAGATGTCCTGCAAGTAAATCCTCTTACTGACTGAGGAAGATGAGGTCATAAGAATCCGGCTCTTTTGATGACCTATGTATGGTACGGACGCGATTTTTATAAATGGTCGGTTGGAGTATGAGCGATATACCTCATCTCCACAGGGCATAATAATGTTTGTAAAACATAATCAACCGCGTAGCATATCTGCTTAGGTTGAACTACGAAAAACAATGATTGGTGTTACATTGTTTACATTAATGATCCGTTCGAAATATTTAGTGTACATGTTCTTTATATGCTTTAAAGAAATGATTGCTTAAGTAAAAGTTACTTTACTTATTATCAAACCTGCTGTTGAATGATTTAAGTTACTTTGCTTATGTTGTTTCTTAAATGTTATAACAAAGCTTCTGGTGGAGAGTTATAACTCTCGCTGGGACAATTATTCAAATTGTCTCACTCCCGTAGGTTTCTACTTTTTAGGAAGACGCCAAGGACGAAGGAATCCATTTAAGAATGAGCAACAACAGCAACAACATCATCAGGGGAAGCAGTGAATCTCAGGTGGAGATACTGACTGTCTAGTCTTATAGATAGCATGTCTTATGTCGTCTCTGTACTCTCAGGTCCTAGGAGTCAGTATATCTGAGATTTTGGCATGATGCCTCGAGATTTTGTATCTTACCTTATACAGTTAACAAGGTGGGTTTTGTTGTAATGCTCGAGATGTGTTTATTATAGAGATGTATCAATGGATCAGTTTGTAAATGACCTATCATGTTGTTTATGAAAGAGTTTTTATCTTTCAAAGATCTCTTTACAAAAGTTTTAAATTTTTAGTGAGTTTTGATAATTCCGCTGCTAATCGCTTCCACATTCGTTTAATTTGATTGTCAGTTTGGTGTCGGTCGTTTCAACATCCCTTACACTTCAAAGAACAATTTAGTAAATCACGACCAACCTAGGTCAGCTATCCCACCAAAAGGAATTTTGAGCAGCAAGGATCTAAAAATTGACTGAGTTTTGAAACTACCATCCTAAGACATATGCATGCTAACATCATGGAGGGATTACCCAGGGTTAGTGCCGCACACAAGGATTCAAAAAATATTTTCAAATCTTTCTTTTTTACTTCAAAATGAATATCTTACAATGCATGAAAAACTAAAATGGGAACATATGCTATCAAAAAATAAAAAGACAAAAAATTTAAAGATTGGAGGAAGTGCATGATATTACACAAAACTACTCATCTTTGTCTCTCTCTTAAGACCACATGTCATGATTTCCAAAGAGGACAAATCTATCCATTCCAAGCATTCCAAAAAGAAATCCTTGCCATTAGGAAACACTTCCAGAGTTGACTTCTGATCATCAAGACACTACTCATCTTTGTCTCTCTCTCAAGACCACATGTCATGATTTCCAAAGAGGACAAATCTATCCATTCCAAGCATTCCAAAAAGAAATCCTTGCCATTAGGAAACACTTCCAGAGTCGACTTCTGATCATCAAGCCACATTCTCACAATCATTTCCCAATATCTTTGAAAACCATCATGCCGACTATAGTAGAAGGACGGAAGATCCTCAATACCATATATGCATTATCTACGTCCAAATTGCCTAAGTTAAATAACCTAATTAATAAGAAGGGTTTGCTTAATCCCTAAAAGTGTAATCAACCATCAAAATTTGGTCATGGATATACTGCAACCCAAAGTATCAAGATGAAATCTCATCCATCCCCAATGCACATCTTCATGTGCCAAACAAGATAGCCACCAATCCAATTCACCAATTGTAAGGAGTGGGACCCAAAGGGGATCCACTCCCATTCCAAACACACTCAAAAGGCATGTTGGAACAGGTATAAATTTTTCAGATCTTATATAATGGTATACAAAAGACCAAGTATAACAGCAGAATAAAAGTAATGGCTATATTCAATTTTACAAAAGTACATCATCATCTCCCATAAAGGGTTTACAGGAAAGATACAACATACAAATCTAGTAGAGCGAAATCTAAACCATATCAAGTTTTTCTCCAAGCATCAACTTCATGAGTTAGGTCCATGTTGAAAGCCATGTACTCCTTATCGTACTCCTAGGCTGGTCCTCCATGCTCCTACTATGCAACTGTGATCTAGATATGGGTGGTTGGGATCACCCAGCAAGAGAAGGAAACAAGGTATGTGTCAAAAGTGAACAAGGACAAAAGGAAAAGAAATAAAATGGAAATAAAGGCTAAATTTCATCATAAGATGAATAGATCAAGAGTATGAGGCATAATCAAATAGATGCTTGCCATAATAATAAAATAGTAAAAGATTTACATGCATGATTAATATTACCTATGTTAACTAAGTAGGATTGAGGCACCTACCAGACCTCAACCTATAGGTGAGGGGAGAGTAACACATTCCTAGTCACCTACAAAATATTTTATAACGGAGAGAGTAACACATTCCACAGGGCAAAATAACACATGCCCTTGTCTATGGGTAGTTGTACAAAAGTACCACTACATTAGCTAAATAGTCTAATAAAATCAACATACTAAAAAGAAACTATGCAAGTAGAAGCATCATACATTTGAAACATGGCAGTGGGGTACAAAACCCAAGAAATAGAATATCAAAGCTAATTTTGAAGCAAATATAGAAAAACAAATGTTAATGAAGAGAACAGGGTTCATGTAGTGCCTCATTAGGGAATATAGGGTTTGGTTTTGCAAATATCTCAACTTAGGGTGAAAGGATGAACATACCTCTCTTACTAAGTTCAGTTATCAACTTTCACCACTTTTAGATGATCCCAAGTTCAACTTTTCCTATTTCAATTTATTAACATCTATTATAGTACATAATGAACCTTAATGAAGAGAAACCCTAATTGGAACCTTTTTAAAAAAACTCAGATTTTCACTCTGAATATCTCACCAATCGACTTATTAGGTTTTTGTGATCAAGAAACATATTTTTATGTTAATTTTGGAGTTAATATTTTGAAGTTACAATTTTTATGATTTTTAAGAATTAAATTCATTCTTCAAAAATCATCCTTTGAAAAACATAGAAATCATGTTTTGAAACTATTTTTATTTGAAATATCTTATTTTTCCTATTCTAAAACACATTTATTTGTTAATTTTGGATAAATGCATTAAAAGTTATGAATTTTACAAATTCAGCCAATCAGATCAAGCCTTGTCATCAAATCCATATGTTGGCATGAGTAGTGATCAAATTCACGCCAAAACACTAATAATTCCACAAATTCAACATCAAGGATAAAAAGCATAGAAAGGAAAAGCTTAGGAAAAGGGTCAAATTGAGAATATACCTGGATTTTAGTTCGTTACAACATTCCACCCCTTAATTAAAAAGGATTCTGTCCCCAAAATCTCAAGCAAAGAGGAAAGGGTGAGTACATAACATCTCATCTATAAGCTCCCAGGTTGTTTCTTCCAACCATAACACTTCCACCAAAACTTTAACTATGTCAAACTCCTTGATCTACAACTGCTCAACTTGGGAGTCAAGAATCTTCACAGGCAACTCAGGTTCTTAGAGACCACCTAGGGTTCTACTTTTAAGATTTCCTTTTTATGTGATATAACATAATTAATATTTTTGGCTTATTAGAATTATATTTATTATGATATTACATCATCCTTATTATTCATTTAATTGTGTCCTATTATATTCACTTTGTTGCCACAAGAGTTATATTTCATCATTATGTATAAAATCATGTATTTTTATTATTTATCTCATTAAGAATTTTAGCATCATTAAAGTTATACTCAATTATGATAATGTCTATTAATATATTTGGACATTATCCTTAATAATTTAGATTAGACTTCATTATCCTCATATTATCACCATATTGAATTATATCATATTATTTTGCATGAGGTAGGCAAATTTATCCAATATGTTATTAAGTCTATAATTAATCCAAGTAATGTCACATTATTTACTTATATCCATATTAAACATTGTCACATTACCTTTCTTACTCACATTAATGTCGTCATTAATCATTTAGTTATATTTATTCACTTCCAATTATTGAGTATGCACATTTAACACCACATTAGACATTCATGCATGTTTATGTGAATCAAGTTACTCATTAACCATATTTGAGTCATTATATGATTTTAGTGAACAAGGTGGAACATATTACATAATGAATTGATTCACATACCAAATCAGGATTAGGTGATTAATTAGGTGTGTATTAGAGAACAAGGTGATATGCATTACATATTGATAGTTTGATTAATTCTATGATTAGATGATTACATACCATATATGTGTATCAAAGTATGTTATCTGATTATGCAATCTAATGTAACTAATGTATCATGAATGTTATTAAGGATGTATAGGTTAAGGTTAGATGATTACAACTTAGGGTTTAGTTAAACATGATCATTATATTTCACCTGTACCTTCTCAGCATTCATGAAGTCCATGGTTAGGTTCCATTTATCTTACTCATCATAACATTAGGATATATTAGTTGATGACATGGTCAACATCATGCTTATTCACAATTAATATTAATTTGTGAGTTACTCGTATTATGTGCATTAGGTATTCGTTAGGGTTTAAACATGTAAACTATTCATCAGGTGACCATTAGAATCTAAACAAGCATGTTAGGGGATAATTCTAACCTTGTTTGGTCAAAACTAAGGATCCAAACACACTAACCTCTTAATCATGGAGTTAGGGTTTCTAGAATCAGAGTAGCTAGATTTCAGTATGATAAGGACTCCATTCGTTAAAAGGATTTTGTCCCTAAAATCAACATATCCATGGTCTATCAAGGTACTACTACTACCCCTCCACTCCTTACAAGGTTTGACCTACCAAGTCAAACTAAACTAGAGGTAAAAGGGTGAGTCTAAGTAAACCATGTACACGATCTATCACTTGATTAATATCACCAAAACTCAAAGTCTAGGTTCTAGAGATAGACTACCCAAACATGTCATCCTATGGGACATAAGAGAATTGTATCAGGTATCCATCCTCACACATGTCACAAGGTCAACATATAAGGTGCCCAAGAGTATTCAACATAAATTTATAAGGCTACTATTGCCTATAGGCATGCCACTTTGGATAGTTAGTATCATCTCAGGCTAGGATGGTATCATACCAATCCGAGAGTCCTCATAAACCAAGCTAGTGGCATGGAGGAAAATCTTGCCAGCCCCCAAACCCTAATCCTTGCTAGACTCCTTTGCTTAAAACTTATGCCATAGTAGCTACCTAACAGGATCATCACATAAAGGTTAAATAAACATAATTCTAACGTGGAGCTCTTATGATCCTAAATCAACCTTTTATCATATCAAGATTAGCATAGATCAATTCTAGGGCAACATGTCACTTAAATGGAAACTATGTAAGGAAAAAGTTCTAATTAGGGAGACAAAATTAAAATAGTCATATTCTAACTACCATGGGCTCTAATACCATGTTCTAAGAAGTGAAACCTAGAGGGGATCCACTCCCTACTAAAATTTGAAGAATAAAACATCCATTCCAAACACACTCAAAAGGCATGCTAGAACATGTGTAGAATTTTCAAATATTATATAATGGTATACAAACCAAGTATAGCAGTGGAATAAAAGTAATGACTGTATTCAATTTTACAAAGTACATCATCATCTCACATAAAGGGTTTACCAGAAAGATACAACATAAGGATCTAGTAGAGAGAAATCTAAATTGTATCAAGTTTGTTTCCAAGCATCAACTTCATGAGTTAGATCCATGTTGAAAGTTGTGTACTCCATATCCTAATCCTAGGTTGGTCCTCCACATTCCTGATGCACAACTCTGATCTAGACGTGGGTGGTTGGGATCACCCAACAAGAGAAGGAAACAAGGTATGTGTCAAAAGTGAACAAGGACAAAAGGTAAAGAAATAAAATGGAAATAAAAGATAAGATTTGATCATAAGATGAAGAGATCAAGACTATGAGGCATAATCAAATAGATGCTTGCCATAATAAGAAAATAGTAAAAGATTTTCATGCATGATTAATATTGACTACATAAACTAAGTATGATTGAGGCACCTACCAAACCTCAACCTATTGATGAGGGGAGAGTAACAAATTCCAAGTCACCTACAAAATATTTTATAATGGGGAGAGTAACACATTATCTAGGACGAAATAACACATGCCCTTATCTATGGATGGTTATACAAAAGTACCACTACATTAGCTAAATAGTCGAATAAAATCAACATGCTAAAAAGAAACTATGGCAAGTAGAAGCATCATATATTTGAAACATGGAAGTGGGGTACAAAACCCAAGAAATAGAATATTGATACTGATTTTGAGGCAAATATAGAAAAAGAAATATTATTGGAGATAATAGGGTTAGTATAGTGCCTCATTAGGGGATATAGAGTTTGGTTTTGCAAATATCCCAACTTAGGGTGTAAGAATGCACATATCTCTCTTATTGAGTTCAATTATCAACTTTCACCACTTTTAGATGATCCCAAGTTCAATTTTTCCTATTTGAATTTATTATCATGTATTAGAGTATATCGAACCTTAATGAAGAGAAACCCTAATTTTGGGCCTTTTTTAATAAAACTCATATTTTGACTCTGAAAATCTCACCAATTGACTTATTAGGTTTTTGTGATCAAGAAAATATATTTTTATGTTAATTTTGCAGTTAATATGTTGAAGTCACAATTTTTATGGATTTTAAGCATAAAATTCATTCCTCAAAAATCATCCTTCAAAAAACATAGAAATTGGGTTTTAAAACCATTTTTATATGAAATATCACATTCGATTCTAAAACATATTTATTTGTTAATTTTGGATATGTGGATTACAAGTTATGAATTTTACAAATTCGGCCAATCAGAAAAAATCATGTCATCAAATCCATATTTTGGCATAAATAGTGATCAAATTCACCCCAAACCACTAAAATTCCACAATTTAAAAATCAAGGATAAAAGGATCGAAAGGAATGAAAAGCTTAGGAAAAGGGTCAAACTGAGAATATACCCAAATTTTAGTTCGTTACACCAATCATTAAAGAGGTATGTAGATCTCGATGTCCTTGATGACTCCATGACGTCATGAAGGCCAATGTGTATCTCTACGTACATTATAATACCTTCAAAGGTCATCGCCTCCTCCCGAACATCTTGTCTTCATCTATGCACTGATACAACTCACATAAGATCATAGGCATGACGTTCTCATTGTGACAAATTGTTGACACAATGCCTGTTATTGACCTTAATATCTTCTTGACTGTATCTCCATTTAAACAACTCAACCTATATATGAGGCATATCCAATTACCATGCATCATTATGTGCCTCACTTTTTGAATGACTCCCAAAGATGAGACAACTTGATGAAGCAACTATCTACAATCGATCACTAAGCAGCTTTGGATTCTTCATGCCAAATAGATTAGCTAGCTTAGCAATCTAGCTTGATTCCCTCAAGAAGATGGTACATCAATCATGAAGAGCTAGATGAATAATCTTGGATATATCCTCCAAAGTGGGAGTTAGCCCATATTCCCAAAATGGAATGTGTATATGAAAGGATCATATAAATGGTAATCATTCAACAATAGCTCCCTTCCATTGGGAACAAAAACTAGATGGCAATGCTTTTGAGTTATGAGAATATAGGTAGCTCCACCTCTTCCATCTTTGATAGGTCTATAGTCTAGCATCACATGAAGAAAATGTTCATCAAATGTGTTTTCGTTAGAGGAACTTTGTCGATTTCCAATGACCCTATAAGTTATGATTCTCAAAAGGCCAAAGGATGTATAATAATGAGACATTTATGCCATGTTTATAGACATCCCAAAGACACTAGATTCAGATTGGCATGCTTCCCAAGATGAACAAGATTCCCAATATCATTCCCTCACTTGAAAATGAGTTATAAGTGTTATAAGGAGATGTAAAACGTGAATTCCTGCAAGCCCCAGTGATGGAACCATAGCCCGATTATGTTGTTGACTCTGGAACAAAATCATAACGCACAAAGGTAAATATTGAAATTCTTACACATACTTTACTTATTGAAAAATATTTTTTGAAAGTCACAATAATACATAATTTTATCGTAGGAAAACACAGAAGCAAGAAAATTCTCATACATTTACTTCTCCAACTTCTTCGTTAGCTAGCATGTAAATGCTTGGCCAAAGGCTCTGAATAAGAGGACTCAAAGGATATATGCTCTCTACTTGCATTTGGATGCATAACACTGGTATACCACGATGCTAGAATATGGACCACTAACCTTCTTTTCAACGCCAAAGAAATGTCCCGCTGATGTGATGCTTCTACCTAAATAGTAGCAGAAGGTAGTTCCACATGAATGTGCAACCTTGTGTGTCCATTGTGAAAAATGGATCATTCATGGGGAAGTCTCACATCCTCGCACTCTATCCATGATGGCCCAGAGCTCACATAAATTGTTGGCTCTGGTCATTTCATGTTGGTATTCTCAAGCCAAAGAAGCCTTATATTGCCTTATCCCTAAACCCACCTCCAAGTAGAAAGAATACCAATACAAATCATCATACTGAGTTCCAGTAGTAGGGAAGTGACTTCAAGCTTCAAAGTTGAAGTCATTAAGAGCTCACAACCTTGCCAAGTCATCAAATCCCTGAGAAATCTTAGGAAAAGGTGGAATAGGGGTCATTTGATGATGCCCTTATAGAGGAGGATGAGGGCACCTCATCTCACACCCAGTGCCATATGGTTCCTAAATAATATCATACTCAGTTGCACAAAGCAAAAAACACAAATCAAGTTCCTTCAACTAAAGAAAAGAAGTAAAAATTGCATACGACAGAGAAAAAAAATATTACATGTGGAGTATACGCTAGATGTAGATAAGATTCCTAAGAGAATAGTAGTGGTTGACCAAACTGGTAAAATCACTCCAAATACACTATAGCTCACTTGGCCACCCATATGGATTCTTGTTTGGTGATTGCCCTAGGGGAGGATCAAATAGGATGTGCAAACCTCCTGCCCATTAACAAGTAGCACACTCACTCATATATAGAACAAGCCCTATAAGAGACTCAAATTAGGGCATCAATGTATCCAAGTCCATAGATTAGAAAAAGGTGGCACGAGATATACCAATAGAGCCAAGCTGAAATTTGTAAAAGATCGTGAATCTGACCTAGAAAACATAAACATGGAAAAGAAGTCAGCGAAAAGCACACATATACAAAGAAGATAATATTGGAAAAGGGGTATGCTTACCTATCATTCAAAAACTCTCTCCAAATCCTCTCTTTGTTATAAGAAGATCTATTGTTATTTCTTAACCAATGGTGATACATCAGGAGAAGAGAATGCATATGGCCCTATAGACCACCCTAAGCCAAAGGTATGTCGAGACAAAAATGCTCATATCACCAAAGCTACAAAGTCAATATTAGTAATATAATTCATAGGACATAAAGATTAGTAGAAATTAAATGAAGAAAACCATAAAATATACCTCTATAAAACCAACCAAACTCCACATCTTCTTAAAGCTTGGGAACATCCTTCCATGGATAAATTTCAATTCAGGTAGCTCCTCATGCAAGTCACTAGGTGGGCGTAAACACCCACATCCCAATCAAATGAAGGAATAGTCTCTGGCTCCATCAGAAAGGAGAACCAGTCCATCTCTCCTCTATTTCCAACATTGTTGCCAAAAAGACAACTAGAAATAGGAGAAATAGGAACACCATGACACTTCAAGCAGCAAAATAAGGGTCGCATACCCCTTACTTCTCCAACCTTGAATAAGGTCTGGCATAACCAAGTATACTTGACCTCATACTTTGGGGTTGTACCTTATGCCGGCGGGTCAACTTTTGACAACTGAAGAAGGATCCCCAATCCCCAAACATTCCCTATCTAGAAATCTACTGACAGGGGTACTACCAAAGGCCAACCCAGTAATCCTAGTAAACCAACTAGGGGTGATGGATAGTTCACCAAATCTGTAATTAAAATATTGGTTTCATGACAAAAATTCTCAATTAGAGGGAAAAAAATGCATGTCTACAATCCCACATCTACACACATCACCAAAACCAGCATTCTCCAATAATTCTAGCTTTTATGACCCAAGCTCTACATATAGATGGCCTAGTTCATACCAATGAGCTTGCAAAGTATGAGTCCCTAAAAGTCAAATCACAAATCAAACGTCAAAATTGTTGACAAAATCAATCAAAGCTCGATCTAAAATTAATAAAAAAAATGAATGAGAAGGGCGAAAAGCTTCAATTCATACCTCATTACCTACTCAATGCCCTTAATGATGGAAGTTTATACACAATGGACATGTCATCACCTAAAATTTCTCTAGACAAATAAGTATACCATGAATACTATCTGACTGCATGACAACTATCCATATCTAACAAAGAATAGAAATTTAATTGTTACACAGAGTTAAAATCAAATAATTAAACAATCAGATATCACATGGGATAGACCTCAGCTATTATGACATCTTCAAATTCTTCCATGACATGATTATATACCTCTGCCATCCATGCCAAGTTTGAGCTACCATATGTGATCAACAATTCAAAATTGCAACGACATCAGTTTTGCAACGCAAGTGAGTCGGCACAATCAGGAACCCAAAGCCATAGAAACACAAAATTGAACAAAATAGGCTAATCACAAATCAATATGCGAGCTTGTTCATTTTCAACATCTCAAATGTAAAGAACATAGAGAAGCCAAAAGCTATAAATCAATGCAAATGGCCAAAAACAACATATCAAAGGAAAAAGATGGAGAATATACCTCCTTGGAGCACATGAAAGTTTGCAAATCACTGGAGTTGCCCTAGAAGTTGTTGAATATTCCACTCTACCACCACCAAAAAGTCACACATCACATCTCACTATAGCTCAATAGTGGAACTTTGCCTTTCATTGTGCTTCATTCGTGGAACGTCACATCCCATGAGGCTAGTTTCGTACACCATTGCCACTATTGTCTCCTACTCATGCTTGAGCTCTCACTCATTGTCGTGAGTCAAAATTGTCAAGAAATAAGGTTGATGTCCGGCAATCCCCTCACTTTCCCCTTAAAACAAAAAAAATTGAAACATTACATATAGGTCCCTAAATTTTTAGCTGAATTCCCAGAATACCTATGAAAAATCATAAAAATCATACAAACCAGGGGAATATACAAATTATTTTTAAGGTAAACACAATTGCATTATATTGAGAAAATCCATACGACATCTAAAAAGATGAGATACAACCACAAAGGCAAAGTAAGAAGGACAACAACAACTATGAGCAGATAAGATTGGATACTAATAAGAATCTTCTATCTGGATTCCTCCTCCTTGTGCTTAGTCAAGCAACCTTTAAATGGAACCAAACTACAATCTTGGGTAACATCTGCCAAGTAACTGCTTCTTCTAGCAGAACCAAAGTAAGTAGGACACACATCACCATAGACACCATGCGCCATTATGAGATAACTGTAGCACAACATATAGACCAGCAACTAAAACCAAGGAATTACACAAATAACACCAAAATGCTAGAAAACCAGGCATCCGACCACCTTCACAACGGAAGGACTCACAGACCTAAACTAATCTAGGACTAACAATGTCGATTAATGACACTATAAGGTAGAGAAACTGCCCTAAAACAAAAATAACCTAAAGACAAGATCAAACAACAAAAGCCCAAAAGATCACAGAAAGGGGAAAGGAAGACACTAGAGCCGCAAGATCTGCTAAGAGATGGAAGTCAACCACAAAACCCTACCTACACTGGGACCAAAATGCCCAAATAAGAGGTTGAAGAAGACCTCAACCCTCGTCCCTCCTACAAACACCGAACCAGCTAAAAACAAATGACCAGACACTACAAGAGAAGAGAGGTGGGTAGAGAGAAAGGTGGTCTTCAGTCACCACCAAGTAGGTGTTCACATGATTTCAGTTGAGGAAGTAGCCCCGAGAGAGAAGGTTGGTGTCCCAGCTACCAGAGCCCCTCCCCCTGAGCCGATGAAGGGGTTGCCGTGGAGCCCCAAATCGCTAGAGTAGAGTGGATAGGAAACTTCAATATCCTGGGGAATATACAAATAAATGTTGTAAAAATTGTAAAAATATGAAGATATCAAATCTTTCCATAACTGATGAAAAACTCACTATTATTTACATACGACTAGAGTGTGTGTTGACTGATGACAAAGTCTCATTAGTCATGATATATGATATCATGTTACTGACCGGCCTTTTTCACACGTCCAGAAATGAACGCGGGACAAAGGAAGGAATCAAGCTTTAAATTTATAACCCAAAACCTTCTAGGCCCCCGCAACTTTATTATGGGGTTGAAGTAGATATACGAGGTTGAACACAGGGACGTGGTGACGTTTAGGACGCCATAGATTTCGTTCTTTAGTCAGATAAGCCAGAACGATAGTCGATAAAAGTAATTGCTAGAACTAGTCTAGCGGGTTGTCACGATATAAAATAAAACAAAGAAAAGAAAACAAAACAAAAAAACAGAGCTCGTGAGTCTACTAAACAGAGAAAGAAAGTTCCTGGCTATGTAACCACAAACGGGGCAGTCTATGCACTCGTTCTCGGGCGTAGACAACCCTTGAACACCCAAGCAAGCATCTAGTATGCACGGTGGCATCTGTCCTGTGGGGTCGTCCCACTCTCTCTCGCGATGTGTGACTAAAACCATCAACAATATGTCAATGACCGTCTCTCGAGGAATGACATATCAACACCTTGGAATACACTAAGTTCCCTCTCGGGTCTTAGGATATTCCAGGGTGTTAGGAACAGAATACATCAGATCTTCCCCCTCTCAGGTTCGGATCCAAACTATCATCTCTTAGCTATTCCTACAACTGATCTCTCGATACAGGAAGAAACAATAGTTCAAGAGAGTAAGAGATCAACCAAACTAGCAATCATAACTTGGAAAGAGAAAATAGAACAAGCAACATACTAGATATGATATGAATCTACTTGCTTAAGGCAAAAGTATATAAACATGCCCAGATCGGGCTACAAAGCCAAGAAGGAGCTAACTAGCCATAGACAAGCATAGCTGGAACCAAACAAAGATGGATAAACATCGTTTGTACAAGAAACAAAGGAATGCAGTGGAATGAAAGAGAAGAGGGAAGAGATATAGCCCGTAGAGGAGAGGTGGCTCTCACTCCTCGGCCTCTGTGCAGGTCGGATCTTTCCCCTTGGGTCTTCTCTTCATCCCTCTGGACTCCTCGGCTCACTCTCTCTCTAGACCGTATCGGTCAGCGGCCGTATCGGTCGGCAACCGTATCGGTCGGCGGCCGTATCGGTCAGTAGACTTTTGGGGAACTCGACACACTAGCTCCTTGGTCTAGGCACTAGCTCTTGTCGGGTCCTCCCTCCGGCTCCCCTCCCGCTCTGTAGGTTGGCAGCTGCTATTTATAGGCAATGAGTTGATGAGAGTTGTAACTTTTATTGGTCCACATGTCCTTCATCTGTGGCTTTGATCTTGAGGCATCAAGTGGGCAAATATGACTGTCACTCGAAGACCGTGTCAGGCAGGGGGAGTGTCAGGCAGCCATATCGGCCAGCCATATCAGGCAGCCATATCGGGCAGTCATATCGGCCAGGCCCTATCGGGCAACTGTATCGGCCAGGCCCTATCGGGCAGCCGTATCGGCCAGGCCCTATCGGGCAGCCGTATCGGCCAGGCCCTATCGGGCAGTCATATCAGCCAGGCCCTATCGGGCAACCGTATCGGCCAACTGCTGGAATTCTTGTCTTTTCAGGTTCGATACTTGAGAGTCCCAAAATTGGCTAGTTTCGGTGCCTGTAAGTCTAAAACAGGCTAATTAGCTACATTATTGGCTATTTTTACTACTTTTATCTAATTCGAGACAGAAAGCATAAAACATGAAGAAAAGAGTGCATATTAAGACTAAAGTGGCACAAAACTATAGATAAAATGCATATAAAATTTGCACTAATTTGGGTGTTATCAACTACCCCAAGCTTAAAACTTGCTTGTCCTCAAGCAAGACTGGGCTCAAAGAACAAAAAGATAACATCCAAATTAAGCTTGGCAATAAATGCTAAGGTTAAGAAAAATAGTTTAAAACATCAATACTCTTGATCCATGTCATTTCAGAACAAACCCCCACCAAACAAGCACAATCCTGCCAAAGCAAGATCAAAGAGTGTCCAGGCAAGATTAAGTGAATTCACTATAGCCTACCGATACTCATGAGGGTTTGAACCATAATTATTTAAACATGAAAGAGTTGTCACACAGGTGATCACGCGGGTGATGAGCAATGAGCCATCACCATGAATCCCTGCAAACCAATCAGGAATACCACACCTCTCACTTATTCATGTCCTAAGAAACAAAGCAAAAAGACTCTAATGACTTCTGAGGATCCCAATCTGCGTCAGGTTGGTCCATGTAGCGAGCAACAGTCCCTGCAGTCCGGACCAGTTGGCCCAAAGCAGTGAGATGAACTCCTCGTACTGTGCTCGAACCAACCCTGCTACTGAGATTGTCTCATAGGTCACCTAGGGGGTCCTAGTGACTCTCTAATGAGCATTTGGAGTGGTACTACCAGGCGCGACATATCCACATTCGTGAGCGCAGTCATACTCCAGCTGGGCACCATCCTCAACTCTCCTAAAAGAGAAAACATCGCTCATTTATTGTTCACACTCAGGCTTTTATCATCTGCATTCTATTTTTGGGCTTGGGTGAGAACTATATAGATATTTTTGGGATTTTGTGGGCGGCCAAACCTCTTTTGCACATTTTTATATTTTTCATCTTTTTGACTCAATCTAATGTGAGAAGGCACGTAGTCCATCAAGGAGAAACATTTCATCTTGATCATAGCTCAAAGCCCATCATAATCCGCTTGATACCTGTGTGAGAAGTAGCAATTATGATTCAAGAATCCTTAGAATAGTGGCAAGCTTGTGAAATTTGCAGCTAGGAGACTTTAATCATGATTTAGCCCATTCCAACGGTCCTTTACCATGGATTTTCCATTCACAACATAGATCAAGGGAATTTAGCTTTAAGCTATGAAAAAGGGACATAACCTTAGATTTATTACCAAACTCAAGGAAAGAGTCAAAGAGAAAGTCAAGCAAGAGGTCAAGAAATTTTTAAGATAAAAACCGTGCAATTAGGCATAAAGTAAATCATTTATGTATTAGAGTCGCACAACATAGCCATAATTGCATAGCTAAAAAGCTGATTTTTTTTAAAATTTAAAACTAAATGTAGGAAATAAACATGCATGCAAGAAGGGTGAGGAGAAAAGAAGGGTGAAGCCTACTACCCCAAGCTTAAAATTTTGCTCGTCCTCGAGCAAGACTCAAACTTGAAATAGTGAGGCAGGAATGCATGAGTTTAATGAAAATTATTGAAGTTATAAAGATGATGCATGGGTGCAAGGATATCAAAATAGTTAGAGGAAAGAAACTAACCAATAAGAACATGAAAATAAAAATTTATTGTAATAAAAGGGTGGGAGGGTGGGTGATAGAAAAGGGGGTGGTTGCCCCATGATACCGACACTAGGATCCCAAATCCTAAGTTTTGGGACCAGTGTCACCTTTGTCTTGCCGACGGGTTCCGCCACATAATATGAGTAGAATAGGCGAATGTGTTGGCCCTGCTGAGTCCGAAAAAGCGAAGTGAAATCCAACGACTCGGTGAAGTCATCTTTGTGCTAGAAGTGGCTTGAACTGCACTGGGATGAATTCTTCAGCATTTCATCCTCAGGGTACCTTTCATTATATGATTTTGAAAATGAAGGTCCTGGGATGTCGGCACAGGATGAGATAGATGAGAGAGGTTGGACGTCATCTTGAGGACTCATATCTTCTCTCTCCATCTCTACATTTGAGGTTGGATGCTCAGATAAATCTTCATGTACCATCTGAGTCATCCAATCATCTTCTGAGCAAAAAGTACCCCCTGAAGAATCTATTTGTGGTTCTACCACCCCAAGCTTATCACCTGGCATGGAGTCAAGGGTGTCTTCATGCTCAGCAGCCATGTTGTAGTGAACCATCCATCCTACCCCCTTGACGTCCACCAAGCCTTGTGAAGGTATGGTGGCGAATGATGGCTCGTGCTGCTCCAGCTCATCTTCATTACTATACTCACTGCTCCATGTCGAGCAACTGTCATCATCGTCGTCGTCGAACAAATTGTTCCAAACCATGGTTGGCGTACTGCTCAAAGCGAAATGACAAGTCTCAATATGAGAGATGTCACTCTGGTCTGGTTCAATATCTGACTCTGGTTCTTCTAGCCAACCTTCTGGCTGTGAGGAAACTTGGCTTTTAGAGTCTTCATCATCGTCGTCATAGACCCATTCATGTCTATGACTCATTTCTTCCATCAGTTCATCAGTTGGGTCATCTGGATAGAATGAAGGGCTTCCCCAAGTGGTTTGGTCTTCACAGAAAAATCCTGGTGAATCCAATTGATGGTCTGAATAGGATGATGGTGCATACTCCACTTCAGACCCAATGGAATGGTCTTGATGACTAACGTCTTTATCATCTTGTGATGGCAGTTGTAACTGAATTGTAACCAAATCGATGAGCTCTTGGAGCCTCCTGCCTTGTTCAACATCTTTATCATGAAGTTGTTGTACTTGAGCAGTAATGCTTTCGAGACCCGTCAATTCTGCCATGCACATATAAGGGGAACCCGCTGTATCAAACTGATGCTTTAGGATGAATCCTTGTTCAACAGTTTGAAGTATACTACTACTGCGGTCTGCAGCCTCAGTGGCTACTTTGAGATGACGATCCTGCTCTTCTAGCAGTTGTTGCATTGGATCGACATCTTCTTGGAGATGAGGCGCTAAGGAGGTGAGTGCTTGAATACTTTCCCTAGCCAACTCCAATGCCTTAATCAGTTCTTGATCCCATGATAGAATGGGGGTCGATGGTTGACTGGCAGTCTCCTTTGTTGGAATTTCAACATATGACGACGGTGGATGTGAGTATAACTCGACTAGTTGCAGAGCATGACCTTCAATTATTTTCCAGCAGTCAGAACTGCGGAAAAACTCAGGAGGACAGGTGGACAAGATGACTTGTCTTGTGGAAGCAAGGTCCATGGCTGAAAAAGGTATGAGAAAAAAAAAGTGATTTAGTATATATGAACAAGTATGTGTAAAGAAAGAGGAAAACTATGCATGTATATACAGGCTTATAGTGACAGAACAAAAATCTACTAGGCGTGTAAACGTGGAAAACCACATCCCCGGCAATGGCGCCAAAAGTTGACCGGCCTTTTTCACGCGTCCAGAAATGAACGCGGGACAAAGGAAGGAATCAAGCTTTAAATTTATAACGCGAAACCTTCTAGGCCCCCGCAACTTTATTACGGGGTCGAAGTAGATATACGGGGTCGAACACAGGGACGTGGTGACGTTTAGGACGCCACAGATTTCATTCTTTAGTCAGATAAGCCAGAACGATAGTCGATAAAAGTAATTGCTAGAAATAGTCTAGCGGGTTGTCACGATATAAAACAAAACAAAGAAAAGAAAAAAAAAAAAAAACAGAGCTCGTGAGTCTACTAAACAGAGAAAGAAAGTTCCTGGCTATGTAACCACAAACGGGGCAGTCTATGCACTCGTTCTCGGGCGTAGACAACCCTTGAACACCCAAGCAAGCATCTAGTATGCACGGTGGCATCTGTCCTGTGGGGTCGTCCCACTCTCTCTCGCGATGTGTGACTAAAACCATCAACAATATGTCAATGACCCTCTCTCGAGGAATGACATATCAACACCTTAGAATACACTAAGTTCCCTCTCGGGTCTTAGGATATTCCGGGGTGTTAGGAATAGAATACATCAGATCTTCCCCCTCTCAGGTTCAGATCCAAACTATCATCTCTTAGCTATTCCTACAACTGATCTCTCGATACAGGAAGAAACAATAGTTCAAGAGAGTAAGAGATCAACCAAACTAGCAATCATAACTTGGAAAGAGAAAATAGAACAAGCAACATACTAGATATGATATGAATCTACTTGCTTAAGGCAAAAGTATATAAACATGCCCAGATCGGGCTACAAAGCCAAGAAGGAGCTAACTAGCCATAGACAAGCATAGCTGGAACCAAACAAAGATGGATAAACATCGTTTGTACAAGAAACAAAGGAATGCAGCGGAATGAAAGAGAAGAGGGAAGAGATATAGCCCGTAGAGGAGAGGTGGCTCTCACTCCTCGACCTCTGTGCAGGTCGGATCTCGCCCCTTGGGTCTTCTCTTCGTCCCTCTGGACTCCTCGGCTCACACTCTCTCTAGACCGTATCGGTCGGTGGCCGTATCGGTCAGTAGACTTTTGGGGAACTCGACACACTAGCTCCTTGGTCTAGGCACTAGCTCTTGTCGGGTCCTCCCTCTAGCTCCCCTCCCACTCTGTAGGTTGGCAGCTGCTATTTATAGGCAATGAGTTGATGAGAGTTGTAGCTTTTATTGGTCCACGGGTCCTTCATCCGTGACTTCGATATTGAGGCATCAGGTGGGCAAATATGACTGTCGCTCGAAGACCGTGTCGGGCAGGGGGAGTGTCAGGAAGCCATATCGGCCAGCCATATCAGGCAGCCGTATCGGCTAGACCCTATCGGGAAGTCGTATCGGCCAGGCCCTATCGGGCAACCGTATCGGCCAGGCCCTATCGGGCAACCGTATCGGCCAGGCCCTGTCGGGCAGTCGTATCGGCCAGACCCTATCGGGCAACCATATCGGCCAGCTGTTGGAATTCTTGTCTTTTCAGGTTCGGTACTTGAGAGTCCCAAAATTGGCTAGTTTCGGTGCCTGCAAGTCTAAAACAGGCTAATTAGCTACATTATTGGCTATTTTTACTACTTTTATCTAATTCGAGACAGAAAGCATAAAACATGAACAAAAGAGTGCATATTAAGACTAACGTGGCACAAAACTATAGATAAAATGCATAGAAAATATGCGCTAATTTGGGTGTTATCACACAGATACATGTTAAAGGACAATGTATCAGACAGACCCACCATGAGAGTGATACATGGAGACCATGGAATGATAGTTAGAATCATCTCTCGTAGTGATAGTGGTGATTTTGGTTCTTAAACTTGAAGTCACTACACTCATCACATGTCGTTGGGTATACTTTGACATCTTCAAATGTAATCCTGAAATACGGGTTTCCGTAAAGGTGATAATTGGGTGGCCTTGACACATGGGGACTAAATGTGAGTGATGTAGATGGGACTTGTCCCTTCTATAGGAGTTTGATATCCAGGGCCTCTTGATAAGTGAGACTGTGAAATGTACGACTATACTAATGTGGTTCAATATGTGATATGTGAATTCATATCTACTTCATACAGTCTGCTTTAGTTCAAGGAAGATGGATTGAATGTTGAGAGGATGACAATTTCATGCCTTGAGTTCAATCCGGATATCAGAGACAAAGGAACTATATGATCACGGTAACACTAATCACAAATTGTAGGTTGAAGTTGTTCTCCAACATTCTGAATTACTTGGGTAGAAATGATGTGTGACTAGGTACCACTCTTTGCTTGTGATGTCATAATTCGTTATGGAAATTCAGTACCAACGTTAATCTGGACCTATAGGGTCACACGAATAGGAATCAATATTGGTCAAACTTTACCTAAACTGGACAAGTGAAATGACCATATCACTTATGAAACAATTGTCTCACATCGTTAAAGGACCATTTCTCTATGTGAGATGACCAGTTCGTTTCCCAAGTCACCCGATTCAGTTGCCAATTCGATTGCAACAAAGATTGATGCTGACGTCACCTTTAGCATTAATCAAGCATTGAATACCAATTTGATTCAGAATAGCAAACTTGCAAAATTACCAATTTTCTACGTGAGACAATTATGTTTAGCATTAATTAGGCATTGAATACCAATTTGATTCATAATAGGAAACTTGCAAAGTGACCGTACACTAAGCGAGACAATCATTTGGGTGTGTGAGATGACCATTTCACATTGTGCAAGTTCTAGAACATTCATGATTCCGGACCCTTGTACTCCCACACTGATCGGGAACCCTGGCTCTGGACTCTACTATAAATAGAGGGGTATTAGGTATTGGTAAGGTATGAATAGAGAGCCAATCATATGATGATTGACATAACATAAACCACAAAGGATTGGATTAATACTCATAAAGGCAAGCTTCCATTTCATTTTGTGTCACTCATTTATGAGATAATGAGGAAGTATTATGGATGTATAAAGAATGACAATACTCAATGACGTATGTCTTCAAGTACGTGACTTGGAAGGATGAGATCATACAAATGTTAAGAGCGTGTACATTCTTGTTATGTCCCTAGTCAATTGTTACTGTGGAAGGTAGATAGACACCAGTAACACATAAGACTAGCGTGTGGGTTGGTTGATGACATAATCTCATTAGTCATGATATGGAAATATCAAGCCAACTACACAGATACATGTTAGAGAACATTGTATCAGACAGACCCACCTTGAGAGTGACACATGGAAACCATCATATGGTAAGTCATAGTCAACTCTCATAGTGAAGGTGGAGATTGTGATTCTTAGACCTGAAATCATAGAACTCATCACATGTCATTGGGTATGCTTTGACATCATCAAACACAATCCTGAAACATGGGTTGTTATTAAGGTGATGATTGGGTGACTTTGTCAGATGGGGATAGACTATGAGTGATAGATATGGGATTTTCCCTCCTATTAGAGGAATTATACAATCACTACAACACCTTACACATATTGTAGGTTGAAGTTATTCTCCAACTTTCAATTCAATTGGGTAGAACTGATGTGCGACTAGGAACCACTCTTTTCTTGTGATGTCATAGGCTATTTATCAACATTCACTTCTAACGTGATATGAGACCTATATGGTCACACATATAGGAACTCATCTAGAAGAGGATTTTGATCTTGAATGATGATTGGATTGATTATTAAAGCGTTTAAGTATTCAATTCATGCAACAAATTGATAGATTGGCTGACTGGAATGCCAAACGACCATCTCAAGTGTTGAGATGGTCATTTGGGAAGCCATACAAGCATATCAAGTGTTGAGACAACCGTTTGGGTTGTCAGGCTAATCATAAATCAAATTGGCTAAATTCTGCCCAAATTGAGGAGTGAACTAACCGGTTCAATCTGTTGAACCAACCGATTCGACCGAGGCTCACCAGACAACCATCTAGGTGAGTGAGACAAGCATCTCAAATGGGTGAAATGGATCAGTTGGGCCGAACGAAGGTTCTAGATGTTTCTCGAACTTATTCGATTGCACATTACTTGTGGTGCAAGGAATTAATATGTGATAATAATTGGAACTAAAATTCCAAATTTGTGTGTGATTGGGAAACTGCCATACAGTCATCTGGAAGTGTGAGATGACTGCCTCGAGTGACTAGACAATCATCTGGATCACTAAATGGCCATTTTTGATGTCGCAGGTTGCAAAAATGCAAGATCTTCTAGTCCCTTCCACTCCCACATAGATCCCGAACAAACTTGGAACCCTGGCCCTATACCCGCCTATAACTAGAGGCATATGGGGGGATTCCCAGAAAACAACACAGACACTTGAGAATCAATTCCTCTAACAATTGTTGTTCTCTCTAGTTTTGGTAAATGAGAGAGCCCAAGCAAGTCCTATCTGACAAGGTAGGGATATCGATGGGAGAGAACAATGTTCTAATTGAACTACAAGAGTTCTAGTTGGTCCATGTGGACTACTCTAGAGATAGGAGTCCTTGGGCTGTTTCTAAGAGAGCAAAGTTAGTGTAGAGTCCGTGGTGAGACCACAAGATTTGCTGCAGAAGCTATTCTGTTTGTTGTTTGTGGTGAAGACCAAGAGCTGCATAGCCACCCCCCAAGGGAAACTAGAAATAGTTGCATATAAGTGAGTTGTATGGGAATACTAACATATAAATTTTCTATTTCCGCTGCTATACTCTGTGCTCGTATTTCCCAATAGTGGTATCAAAGCCACATCAATTTACCATGTTTTAGGATAATCGATATGATCAGATTTTTAGTTTAATCATTTATTTATTGCATACAATATGAATATTTAAATAATATCATATGCATATCTAACCAATGACCACATAAATTAAACTATATATATATATATATATATATATATATATATGCAATTTACATGCGGCGTCCTAAAAGTGGTTTTATGGTGGATGTGTGGTGTGGTTATGGCCAATACCCTATATCTGTGTGTGGTTGGATGGTTTGGTTCCTATTTATCTCGATCTGTGTACCGAGCCTCTACCTCCATCTTTGCAATGTAAAGTTAATTCTTTTCTATCTTTGCTCCCCTCGAATGTAACTTGAGGTTTCTCTTATTCAATGTAGTAAAGTAGCAATAGGATAGTTTTCTTTCTTGCAACGACAAAGAAGATGATCATCGTCAGTTGAGATGACCTATTTGTGAGACAAATCGATCATCTAGAGGACCGTTGAGGACAAGATGATAGACCCAGATGACCCACTGGTGGGCCCAACTAACCATTTGGAAGGAGTCTAAACATCTGTTGGATAGAAGGTCAGACGAATGTCCCTGTGGGCCCAACCGACCGTTTGGAGGGAGTCCAAACATCATTTGGATAGGAGGACCAACCAATTGACCAAGAGGCGAGATGATAGGTTCAAGGGTTGAATCAATCTAGCCAGATTGGCAAGTACATGTCTGCACCAATAACATGTTCATACATGTAATGTGCTGATTGACCTAGGTGGTAGTAATTCCTCGTAGCTCTAAGGAATTACAAGTAGACATGGCCATAACCATCACCTTTTGTTTTATATTGCATATTTACGTTGTGGGATATAGCATGTATATGATACATACTATATATGTGGTGATTGGATACAACATATGTATATATATGATATATATAAAACCACTCAAGCAAACATATTAAGTCTAAGATGCTTTCCATTAGCAATAAATATAAAAATCTTGATCGACCAAGCGTAGATTTGCATAAAGCATGGTGCTCCTTCTATCTCATAGAAGTGTGATGGTAGATATGCAGATTATCACAAAGCATGGTGCATGTCTATCGTATTGGATATTGGGCCAGACTTAGTTGGTGATTCTTAGAGAGTCTAAGACCAGAAGTATGCAGATGATTATGGCAAAGAGTTGTGCATATCATACATCCAAGAGTTGCATATCATGAAATTGTCTTGATTGCCTACCTTAATGGTTGATGTTGGACACTGGTGTAGGCCAGGTAATAATTGAATGATTTTAGATTTTGGCTCAATAGAAAATTGATTTGCTACAATTTTCCGAGTTGATACTTGAGGGTTATCAATTTGAACAAAATAATAAGTGCAATAATTAATTATAGACCTAATTTTTATCTCCCAAATTGAATCAAATCAAATCAAAAATGAGTTTTTGATAAAATAGTAAATTCTTTTGTAGAATCAAATGGAAACAAACAATAATCACTTTTCTCTATGATCAATGCTTGAGAAGGAAAAACTTATTGTGAACAACTTCCATGACTGGTTCAGGATGCTGAGAATCATTCTCACACATAAGCACTATCTCTATGTCCTGGAGACGCCAAAATCAGATGAACCACTTCCAATTGCACCAAACGCTAACAAGGATGCTTACAAGAATATACGGAAGATGCTGTGGATGCCAAGTGTTTGATGTTATCCAATTGCACCAAAGGCTAACATGGATGCTTACAAGGAGCGTACGGAAGATGCTGTGAATACCAAGTGTTTGATGTTATACTCCATGAACTATGAGTTGCAGAGGTAGCATGAGAACATGTATGTGATTGAGATGGTTAATCATCTCAAGAACATGTTCCAAGATTAGGAAAGACAAGATAGATATGATGTCTCCAAGGAACTTTTGAAATGTAACATGGCAGAAGGAGATCTAGAGATCCTCATGTGCTCAAGCGGATTGGGTATGTGGAGAACGTTGCTAGACTGGGATTCCCCTTGGGTCAAGAGTTGGTGTAACATACTGAACTCCACTATGCACCTCTTTGTACCCTTTTCTATAAGTTTTGTCCTTCATTTTCATTCCATATGTCTTTGGACTTGATTTAGTGGAATTATGGTGGTTATTGGATAAATGTTTCTCATATATTCTTAATATAGGGTTGTATGCACAAATACCTCAGTTAGATTTTAGATAATGGCCCTAAAGTGCAAATTGTACACTAAGCAATAAAAAGAATAAAATATTTCATCCTAGAACTTTCTAGCACTTCCTAGAATAAGAGAAATAAGAGAAAATCCGAATTTTATATAAGGAAGAAGATAAATGCAAAAATTAAAGGTAATATGGGAATTAATGGGTAAAGAAGATAATTAGAAAGATTTTGCACCAAATATTATAATTTGAAACCCATCAGGATAATTTGACACTTAAATTCATTTCCCTGATAAAAAAGTAACTTAAGGGCCAAGTATCATTTAAAGTGGAACATAAATATAAATATTAATGACATTATCAAAAGAAAATAGGAAATATGCCAATAAAGTGAAATAAAATACTTAATGTTCTCCAATCAGAAAAATAACTCCAAATTCGTATTCTAAACATAAAAATAAGCCTCTGGGCAAATTTGCAACTAATTTGGATAATGTGTGAATAATGAGTAAAATAGGAGAGAGAAAGTGTGTAGAATCTTCTATTTATTTAATAAATAAATAAATAATCTCAACTTGTGAAGATAATTGCAAAATCGTGTTCCAATCCCTTAAGGAGACTTATGGGTGAAGTTACACAAAAAAATTAGATAATGTTATCACCTCTTTTGAAGGAGGAAAGAGAAAATGACATTTTAATTATTTTACATATCAAACTTTCTTAAAAGGTAAAACTAACTCCATGTTTGGTTTCTATGTGTCAAAATAAGTCAGAATATAAAATTTGGTAATTTTTGGACAATGTTTGAGCCTCCAAATGAAGAGAGAGAAAAACATTTTGGAATTTATTTAATTTTGGTCAAATTTTATTAGCAATCTACTCCTTGTCTCATCCGCGCGATCGGACGGCCCAGAGTCCTTCGTGGACCCAGGTCCACTGATCCGACGACTCACAGTCATCTTCTACCTCTAGTCATAAAAGGCAACAAGCCTTTGTTTCCTCGATTTTTCAAATCGAATTATCTAGAGTTTTAATCGACATATTTTGCTCAAACTTGCTTCGTTGGATTCCTTGTGCGTTTCCGCAGAGGTTTATCCCAAAAACTTTGGGATTTGACGAGTTTTGGAGAAACGCCCAATTGGGGCGCCGACCTTCTCTTTTTTCCCCTACCTAAACCCTAGTCTAGGGTACCTTGCCTATAAATATAACAACCCCAGTGACCGCCATCGCCTTAGCAACTCACTCGTTCCCTCAATTTGGAGTTTTGTGGATGTTCTGACCCCAACTAGCCGCCGAGGACCCCTGGCTTGCGGCGCTCCTCCTTCTCTTGTTGCTTCGTCTCCGTTCAATCGAGAGGTATCATCAGCTTCAACTTTCCTCCCTCTTTCTTTCGAGTATCTATGCATGGAGTTTGGTCAAATATCGAGGTTTTTCCCAATTGAGCCAAGCAAGATGCTCGCTGCTCATGGTGCTCGGGAAAGGGGAGGAAGACGACTCCCCTTCGTTTTACCAATTTGCCCCTGGTCGTTTGCTTTGGTTGCTTTTCACGCTAGGGACGTTCTTGTCCTTTTGCCTTTTGCTTTGACCGCTTGACCCCGACCCGCTCGCCTACTGTGAGCGCTCCTGAGACGATGGTCACCACTCTCTCTCACTCCCAATCGCTCTGCTTTGCATGCGTTTGCCACGTGGCATGTTGTGATTGGATGATACAAAATAAATCGTAGAAAATTATTCCATTGGTCAAAAATAGAAAATAAATAGTGTTTTGAAATCAGGAAGACGAGATCTATACATTAAAAATAATTTTGAGTTTTGATTTTGATGTTTGCGAAAATGTATTTTTAGAATCGATTTAATTAACTAAAAATCACCAAAATTAACCCTAAAAGTCCATATTTTCAAAATATACAATATTATAGCTTATCTTGATCAGAAAACCCTAACTAAGATGATAGTGAGGTTTTTGGAGTCTAAATCGATGGTTTGCACAAAAAGTTAGTAATATTAGGGTTTTCAATCTTTAATGAGTGCATATAATTCTAATTCATAGATCTAATGATGAATTAGGGAAAGTGGGTTCTGATTTCGTGTGAAGGGTTGGAAAGAGGGTTCTAGAGCACCTGAGGCTAAGGTATGTGAAATTCCTATTTATGTATGTGCATCTACTCTTCAGTTGGGAAAACTTTATACCATTACCTATAATTCCTTATGAGGCTTAATCTGACCTAAATCCTTAATTCTTGAAACCTAAATTGTTTATTGCCTCAAAATTAGTTGTAGCATTATCTTGTTTGGGTTTTATACCCCACTGCCATGTTACATAATATCTTTGCCTAATATTGCCATAACTCTTTTGCTAGCAGGTAATTAAATGTTCTATTTAATTATAAAGTAGTGGTACTTATGTACAACCACCCATAGAGGGCATGTATATAATCGCCCTAGGGGAATGTTTATAATTCTCCCCATTAAAATTATAGGTGACTGGGAATGTCTTATTCTCCCCTTCTCTAAGGTTGGTGGTCCAGTAGGTGCCTCAACCCTACTTAGTTAGGTAGACATATTAATTTACATGCAAAACCCTTATTTAATTATTTATTGGCAAGTTTCATTATAAAAAGCCTCATACTCTTTGATGTATCACTTTTCAATAAATCTCTAGCCTATTTTACTTGTTACATCTTTCTTGCCACTTTTAGAATAATATTGTAACACATACTTTTCTCTCTTTTCCTCTTGCTGGGTGTCTTCCCAACCACCCAGGTGCCGGTGCTATGCAAGGTGAAGGACAAGCTTGAAGGAAGTTTCCCTCCGGAGTTGATCTTTAGCTTTTGGAAAGGATGGCTAGGTTGTTATAGCTAGATCCTGTTTATCTTATCTTTTCTTTTAGAAATCATTCATGTAATAAACAATAAAGCCATGTGAAGGCTTATTATTTCTTTATTTCCATTGCTATTGACATTTTATTATGTATCTGGAATCATGCTTATTTACTTGGAATATTATGCAATCATCCCCAAAGTCTCTAAATTTTGTTAAAAATTGTGGATGTTTGTATTTCCTTTAAATTTTAGTAAAGAGGTGATCTCGCCTCTTTACAACATGGTATCAGAGCCTTTAGGCGACTATTAGGGCATGCAGTTGAAGCAAGGGTGTCTAGAAAGGATAAGGGTATCGGGGGCTGGAAAATTTTTCCTCCGCACCACTAGCTTGGTATACAAGGACTCCTGTGGCCATATGATCTGGCCTGGCCTGCGCTGATATGAATTGCCCGAAATAGTATGCTTATAGGCAATAGAATTCTAGTTATCCTTTTCTCATCTCTATTTCTATTCTCTTCTCATATATGATTCTATACTCCTGAGAACCTAATATGATAACCCTAACTTTTAGGAGAGGTGACTTGTTTGACAACGTGAACCATGAGTTGACCCCTAACGACCCCAACACTCCTGCAACTCCTGCGGTCAACCAACCTACTTCTGGTACTCCTGCCTTCACACCTGAGCAAGAACTGGCGATGCTACGTCAGTTGCTATCTTCCACCATGATGGGGCAACTCAACACCATTGCTGTTGCTGCCAACAAGCCGAGGGAGTTCACCCTCACTGACTTCATCAAGATGCAGCCACCCTACTTCAAGGGTGAAAGTGAGCCTAACATGGTGGAAAAAGCCGTCGACTGGGTATTGGCCCTGGATCGGACCTTCGAGGGCATGGCATGCCCTCCTCACCAGAAGGTTCGGTTTGCGACGTACGTGCTGGATGGACCGACTCGCGTTTGGTGGAACGGTGTTGCCCGCACTCGGGACACCTCTTCTATGGAGTGGACCCAGTTTCTGAAGCTAATCAGGGAGAAGTACATCTGCCCTACTTTTTTGAGGAAGAAGGAGGCTGAGTTTTACAGTCTCAAGCAAGGAAGCATGAGCGTGGCCGACTACATTCAGAAATTTCTGCTGCTAGAACGTTATGCCACCGACCTTGGAGATGACAGAAGAGCAACCTTGTTCTTGGAAGGCCTGAACTATCATGTGGGTCGAAGCCTCGTTCCGCAACTGCCACTCACTTTTGAATAGATGGTGGACAAGGCTCTCGCCATTGAGTCATATCCAGGGTTTCAAGCTTCTAATGTCTTCAACAACAAAAGGAAGAATATGAACCAACATGAGAATCGTGGACATGATCGCTGCAACAGGTGCAATCTCCACCATCCTCCTGGCAGATGCCCCGCTAACAATGCACCTGCTCGTAATGGAAACCGTCCTCCACCAACCTGCCATGAGTGCGGCCAAGTCGGGCACATTCGACCCAACTGCCCCCGTTTCCAGCAAGGGCAGAATAATGCCCCGCAGCCGCAACAACCAATATAGAACCCACCGCTGCGAAACAATAATAATAACAACAACAACCAGGACCCGAAGCGTCCCCCAGTGGAAAGGCGGAATGGGAGAGTGTTTTCTCTTAATGCTAAAGAAGAAGGTAAAGGCAATGAAGTGATTGAAGGTACACTACACCTTAATATGCATCCTTTAAAAGCACTGTTTGATTCCGATTCCTCTAATACCTTCATATCTTGTCAGTTTGCCTCTATGCTTGAAATCAAATTTGAGTTTATGGATCATGTGTTAGATGTAAAAACCCCTAGCGGTAAAATCTGCTCCTCGTACCTCCAAACTCCTACCTTGGACCTCTATATATCCGGAATAATGTTTCCCACAGTTTTTGTCTTGCTTGATATGACCGTCTTTGACATCATCCTGGGTATGGATTGGTTAAAGAAGTATAAAGCAGTTTTGTACAGTGAGGAATCCAAGGTTAGACTAGTTCATCCTGATGAAGGAAAAGTGTGTGTCAAGGGCAAGATGTGAGAAGAGCGACAATTTGTCATCTCTACCATTAAAGATGAAAAGCATGTCTCGCAATGGTGTAGAGCCTTTCTAGCCTCCATAGTTCTCAATGCTACACCTCCTACTCTAGAACATGTTGATGTGGTGAAGGAATTCCCAGATGTCTTTCCGGAGGAGTTGCCCGGGTTGCCGCCAACTCACGAGGTGGAATTCTCCATCGAGCTCATACCTGGAACTTCACCGATATCGAAGCCACCCTACCGCTTGGCCCCTGTCGAGCTGGCTGAGTTGAAGAAGCAACTTGAAGAGCTTCTCGACATGGGCTTCATTCGCCCTAGTGTTTCCCCTTGGGGAACCCCTGTCCTATTCGTGAAGAAGAAGGATGGATCTTTGCGGATGTGTATGGACTACCACATGCTTAACCAGGTGACAATGAAGAACCGTTATCCGTTGCCGTGCATCGATGACCTATTCAATCAGTTGAAGTCTGCCACTATGTTCTCCAAGATGGATCTACGAAGTGGTTACTACCAGATGCGTGTGAAGGATGATGATGTCCCGAAGACAACGTTCAGAACTCATTATGGGCATTATGAATTCATGGTCATGCCTTTTGGTTTGACTAATGCCCCTGCTGCGTTCATGGACCTGATGAACAGAGTATTCCTCCCATATCTCGACAAGTTCGTAGTGGTGTTTATTGATGACGTTTTGGTTTATTCCGAGACATTGGAACAACATTGCGAGCACCTACGGATTGTACTCAGCACATTGTGAGAAAATCAATTATATGCAAAATTCTCAAAATGTGAGTTCTGGATAAAGGAAGTTATGTTTCTTGGTCACGTGATTTCTTCCGGTCATATAGCTATTGATCCTGCAAAGGTAGAAGCTGTGACATAGTGGAATGCTCCGAAAAACCCATCCGAAATCCGTAGTTTCCTTGGTCTAGCTGGTTACTATCAGAAGTTTATCAAAGGGTTGTCTAAGTTGGCTTTACCTTTGACCAAGCTGACTCGGAAGGAGGTCAAGTTCTCATGGACCCCTGAATGTGAGGACAGTTTTTAGAAGTTGAAGATGAGTCTGACTTCTACTCACGTGTTTTCTTTGCCTGTTGAGGGCATACCCTATGTCATCTACACCGACGCATCCCGACAAGGCTTAGGGTGTGTTTTGATGCAAGACAGAAAGGTGATTGCATATGCTTCTCGATAGTTGAAACCTAATGAAGCTAATTGGCCTACGCATGATTTGGAGCTTGCTGCCATAGTTCATGCTTTGAAGATCTGGCGACACTACCTCTATGGTAAAAAGTTTGAAGTCTTTTCTGATCACAAGAGTCTGAGATATCTGTTGACTCAGAAGGATCTGAACTTACGACAACATAGGTGGATGGAATATCTTAAAGATTACAACTTCACCATCACCTATCATCCTGGTAAAGAAAATGTCATAGCTGATGCTCTAAGTCGCAAGAAGGATGCTGTTTGTGTTGCTCTGAGATGTTCAGTGTGGGAAAACCTTGAACATGTGGCCAGTTGGAGACCTCAGCCTGTCGATTCAGCGGATGAAGACAAGTTGTGTGTTCATATGGCCAGTTTGACCGTTACACCAACCTGGATCTCAGAACTCGTGACTGCACAGTTAGAGAGTTCTGAGCTTGAAGAGATGAAAGCTTTATCTGAGAAACCGCAATCTGACTTCTCTGTCGGAGTGGATGGTGCTGTCCACTTCAGACAAAGGTTGTGGATTCCCAATGCTGGTAATCTGAGACAGAAGGTTCTGAGTGAAGCTCATGGGTCCAAGTACACTATTCACCCTGGCACAACCAAGATGTACAAGGACTCACAGCGAAGCTTCTGGTGGAAGAACATGAAGAATGATATAGCTTTGTTTGTGGCGAAGTGCTTGACATGTCAGCAAGTCAAGATTGAACATCAATGACTCGGTGGTCTTCTTCATCCTCTTGAGATTCTAGAATGGAAGTGGGAGAAGATCATAATGGACTTTGTTACCGATTTCCCTAAGTCCAGGAAAGGTCATGATGTTGTTTGGGTGGTGATTGATCGGCTTACAAAATCTGCTCAGTTCTTGCCTTTCAAAACCACATATAAAGTTGCTGAGATGGCTCAGTTATATGTGGAGTGGATAGTTCGTCTGCATGGTGTCCCTACTGTGATAGTTTCTGATCGAGACCCAAAATTTACTTCTTGCTTATGGGGTCAGATTCAAGAAGAGATGGGTACTGATCTACGTTTCAGTACTGCATACCACTTGCAAACTGATGGTCAGTCTGAGAGAACAGTTCAGATTCTGGAGGACTTGCTACGTGCTTGTGTGATGGATTGGGGTTGTGCCTGAGATCGGTATCTACCGTTAGCAGAGTTCGCTTACAACAATATCTACCAAGCAAGTATTGGTATGCCCCCTTTTGAAGCTCTCTATGGTAGACCTTGTCGTTCGCCTTTGCACTGGGATGATGTTGGTGAACGTTCCCTAGTGAAGACTGATGACATGCAGATGATGCTTGAGAAGGTGCAGCTGATAAAGAAACGGATGAAAACTGCTCAAGATAGACAGAAGATGTATGCTGATAAAAAGAGGTATGATGTAAGCTTCTTAGTGGGAGACTATGCTTTTCTAAAGATCAAGCCTATACGTTCTATTGCAAGATCTAAAGTAAAAGGCAAGTTGAGTCCTCACTATGTTGGACCATTTGAAATCTTAGATAAAGTGGGAGATTGTGCATATCGCTTAGCTTTGCCTCCTGCTTATGATATGATCCACAATGTGTTCCATGTCTCTATGTTGAGAAAGTACGTAAAGGATCCATCTCATGTACTCACTATTGAACCTGTGGAGATTAATGAGAATCTGACTTATGAAGAACTACCTGTGAGGATCCTTGACTCCCGAGTAAAGCAGCTGAAGAATAAGGAGATAGAGTTAGTAAAGGTTTTGTGTAGATACCATGGTTTAGAAGAAACCACTTGGGAGTTGAAAGACGACATGTTACGTACTTACCCTTCCCTCTTTGTATGAGATTTTGGGGACGAAATCCTCTTAAGGGGTGGAGTGCTGTAACATACTAAACTCCACTATGCACCTCTTTATACCCTTTTCTATAAGTTTTGTCCTTCATTTTCATTCCATATGTCTTTGGACTTGATTTAGTGGAATTATGGTGGTTATTGGATAAATGTTTCCCATATATTCTTAATATAGGGTTGTATGCACAAATACCTCAGTTAGATTTTAGATAATGGGCCTAAAGTGCAAATTGTACACTAAGCAATAAAAAGAATAAAATATTTCGTCCTAGAACATTCTAGCACTTCCTAGAATAAGAGAAATAAGAGAAAATCCGAATTTTATATAAGGAAGAAGATAAATGCAATAATTAAAGGTAATATGGGAATTAATGGGTAAAGAAAATAATTAGAAAGATTTTGCACCAAATATTATAATTTGAAACCCATCAGGATAATTTGACACTTAAATTCGTTTCCTTGATCAAAAAGTAACTTAAGGGCCAAGTATCATTTAAAGTGGAACATAAATATAAATAGTAATGACATTATCAAAAGAAAATAGGAAATATTCCAATAAATTGAAATAAAATACTTAATGTTCTCCAATCAGAAAAATAACTCCAAATTCGTATTCTAAACATAAAAATAAGCCTCTGGGAAAATTTGCAACTAATTTGGATAATGTGTGAATAATGAGTAAAATAGAAGAGAGAAAGTGTGTAGAATCTTCTATTTATTTAATAAATAAATAAATAATCTCAACTTGTGAAGATAATTGCAAAATCATGTTCCAATCCCTTAAGGAGACTTATGGGTGAAGTTACACAAAAAATTAGATAATGTTATCACCTCTTTTGAAGGAGGAAAGAGAAAATGACATTTTAATTATTTTACATATCAAACTTTCTCAAAAGGCAAAACTAACTCCATGTTTGGATTCTACACGTCAAAATAAGTAAGAATATAAAATTTGGTAATTTTTGGACAACGTTTGAGCCTCCAAATGAAGAGAGAGAAAAACATTTAGGAATTTATTTATTTTTGGTCGAATTTTATTAGCAATCTACTCCTTGTCTCATCCGTGCGATCGGACGGCCCAGAGTCCTTCATGGACCCGGGTCCACTGATCCGACGACTCACAGTCATCTTCTACCTCTAGTCGTAAAAGGCAACAAGCCTTTGTTTCCTCGATTTTTCAAATCGAATTATCTAGAGTTTTAATTGACAGATTTTGCTCAAACTTGCTTCGTTGGATTCCTTGCACGTTTCCGCACAGGTTTATCCCAAAAACTTTGGGATTTGATGAGTTTTGGAGAAAGGCCCAATAGGGGCGCCGACCTTCTCTTCTTTCCCCTACCTAAACCCTAGTCTAGGGTACCTTGCCTATAAATATAACAACCCCAACGACCGCCATCGCCTTAGAAACTCACTCGTGCCCTCAATTTGGTGTTTTATGGACGTTCTGACCCCAACTGGCCGCCGAGGACCCCTGGCTTGCGGTGCTCCTCCTTCTCTCGTTGCTTCGTCTCTGTTCAATCGAGAGGTATCATCAGCTTTGACTTTCCTCCCTCTTTCTTTCGAGTATCTATGCGTGGAGTTTGGTCAAGTATCGAGGTTTTGCCCAATTGAGCCGAGCAAGCTGCTCGCTGCTCATGGTGCTCGGGCAAGGGGAGGAAGACGACTCCCTGTCGTTTTACCAATTTGCCCCTGGTCGTTTTCTTTGGTTGCTTTTCGCGCGAGGGATGTTCTCGCCCTTTTGCTTTTTGCTTTGACCGCTTGACCCCGGCCCGCTCACCTACTGTGAGCGCTCCTGAGATGCGGGTCACCGCTCTCTCTCGCTCACGATCGCTCTGCTTTGCGTGTGTTTGCCACGTGGCATGTTGTGATTGGATGATACAAAATAAATCGTAGAAAATTATTCCATTGGCCAAAAATAGAAAATAAATAGTGTTTTGAAATCAGGAAGACGAGATCTATCCATTAAAAATAATTTTGAGTTTTGATTTTGATGTTTGTGAAAACGTATTTTTAGAATCGATTTAATTAACTAAAAATCACCAAAATTAACCCTAAACGTCCATATTTTCAAAATATACAATGTTATATCTTATCTTGATCAGAAAACCCTAACTAAGATGATAGTGAGGTTTTTGGAGTCTAAATCGATGGTTTGCACAAAAAGTTAGTAATATTAGGGTTTTCAATCTTTAATGAGTGCATATAATTCTAATTCATAGATCTAATGATGAATTAGGGAAAGTGGGTTCTGATTTCATGTGAAGGGTTGGAAAGAGGGTTCTAGAACACCTGAGGCTAAGGTATGTGAAATTCCTATTTATGTATGTGCATCTACTCTTCAGTTGGGAAAACTTTATACCATTCCCTATAATTCCTTATGAGGCTTAATCTGACCTAAATCCTTAATTCTTGAAACCTAAATTGTTTATTGCCTCAAAATTAGTTGTAGCATTATCTTGTTTGGGTTTTATACCCCACTGCCATGTTACATAATCTCTTTGCCTAATCTTGCCATAACTCTTTTGCTAGCATGTAATTAAATGTTCTATTTAATTATAAAGTAGTGGTACTTATGTACAACCACCCATAGAGGGCATGTATATAATTGCCCTAGGGGAATGTTTATAATTCTCCCCATTAAAATTATAGGTGACTGGGAATGTCTTATTCTCCCCTCACCTAAGGTTGGTGGTCCAGTAGGTGCCTCAACCCTACTTAGTTAGGTAGACATATTAATTTACATGCAAAACCCTTATTTAATTATTTATTGGCAAGTTTCATTATAAAAGTCTCATACTCTTTGATGTCTCACTTTTCAATAAATCTCTAGCCTATTTTACTTGTTACAACTTTCTTGCCACTTTTAGAATAATATTGTAACACATACTTTTCTCTCTTTTCCACTTGCTGGGTGTCTTCCCAACCACCCAGGTGCCGGTGCTATGCAAGGTGAAGGACAAGCTTGAAGGAAGTTTCCCTCCGGAGTTGATCTTTAGCTTTTGGAAAGGTGGATAGGTTGTTATAGCTAGATCCTGTTTATCTTATCTTTTCTTTTAGAAATCATTCATGTAATAAACAATAAAGCCATGTGAAGGCTTATTATTTCTTTATTTCCATTGCTATTGACATTTTATTATGTATCTGGAATCATGCTTATTTACTTGGAATATTATGCAATCATCCCCAAAGTCTCTAAATTTTGTTAAAAATTGTGGATGTTTGTATTTCCTTTAAATTTTAGTAAAGAGGTGATCTCGCCTCTTTACAACATGGTATCAGATCCTTTAGGCGACTATTAGGGCATGCAGTTGAAGCAAGGGTGTCTATAAAGGATCAGGGTATCGGGGGCTGGCAAAATTTTCCTCCGCACCACTAGCTTGGTATACAAGGACTCCCGTGGCCATATGATCTGGCCTGGCCTGTGCTGATATGAATTGCCTGAAATAGTATGCTTATAGGCAATAGAATTCTAGTTATCCTTTTCTCATCTCTATTTCTATTCTCTTCTCATCTATGATTCTATACTCCTGAGAACCTAATATGATAACCCTAACTTTTAGGAGAGGTGACTTGTTTGACAACGTGAACCATGAGTCGACCCCTAATGACCCCAACACTCCTGCAACTCCTGCGGTCAACCAACCTGCTTCTGGTACTCCTGCCTTCACACCTGAGCAAGAACTGGCGATGCTACGTCAGTTGCTATCTTCCACCATGATGGGGCAACTCAACACCATTGCTATTGCTGCCAACAAGCCGAGGGAGTTCACCCTCACTGACTTCATCAAGATGCAGCCACCCTACTTCAAGGGTGAAAGTGATCCTAACATGGTGGAAAAAGCCGACGACTGGGTATTGGCCCTGGATCGAACCTTCGAGGGCATGGTGTGCCCTCCTCACCAAAAGGTTCGGTTTGTGATGTACGTGCTGGATGGACCGACGTGCGTTTGGTGGAACGGTGTTGCCCGCACTCGGGACACCTCTTCTATGGAGTGGACCCAGTTTCTGAAGCTATTCAGGGAGAAGTACATCTACCCTACTTTCTTGAGGAAGAAGGAGGCTGAGTTTTACAGTCTCAAGCAAGGAAGCATGAGCGTGGCCGACTACATTCAGAAATTTCTGCTGCTAGAACGTTATGCCACCGACCTTGGAGATGACAGAAGAGCAACCTAGTTCTTGGAAGGCCTAAACTATCATGTGGGTCAAAGCCTCGTTCCACAGCTGCCACTCACTTTTGAATAGATGGTGGACAAGGCTCTCGCCATTGAGTCATATCCAGGGTTTCAAGCTTCTAATGGCTTCAACAACAAAAGGAAGAATCTGAACCAACATGAGAACCGTGGAAAGGCAGAATGGGAGAGTGTTTGCTCTCAATGCTAAAGAAGAAGGTAAAGGCAATGAAGTGATTGAAGGTACACTGCACCTTAATATGCATCCTTTAAAAGCACTATTTGATTCCGATTCCTCCAATACCTTCATATCTTGTCAGTTTGCCTCTATGCTTGAAATCAAATATGAGTTTATGGATCATGTGTTAGATGTAAAAACCCCTAGCGGTAAAATCTGCTCCTCGTACCTCCAAACTCCTACCTTGGACCTCTATATATTCGGAATAATGTTTCCCACAGTTTACCATCTTTGACATCATCCTGGGTATGAATTGGTTAAAGAAGTATAAAGCAGTTTTGTACTGTGAGGAATCCAAGGTTAGACTAGTTCATCCTGATGAAGGAAAAGTGTGTGTCAAGGGCAAGATGTGAGAAGAGCGACAATTTCTCATCTCTGCCATTAAAGCTGAAAAGCTTGTATCGCAAGGGTGTAGAGCCTTTCTAGCCTCCATAGTTCTCAATGCTACACCTCCTACTCTAGAACATGTTGATGTGGTGAAGGACTTCCCAGATGTCTTTCCGGAGGAGTCGCCCGGGTTGCCGCCAACTCGCGAGATGGAATTCTCCATCGAGCTCATACCTGGAACTTCACCGATATCGAAGCCACCCTACCGCTTGGCCTCTGCCGAGCTGGCTGAGTTGAAGAAGAAGCTTGAAGAGCTTCTCAACATGGGCTTCATTCGCCCTAGTGTTTCCCCTTGGGGATCCCCTGTCCTATTCGTGAAGAAGAAGGATGGATCTTTGCGGATGTGTATGGACTACCGCATGCTTAACCAGATGACAATGAAGAACCGTTATCCGTTGCCGTGCATCGATGACATATTCGATCAATTGAAGTCTGCCACCATGTTCTCCAAGATGGATCTACGAAGTGGTTACTACCAGATGCGTGTGAAGGATGATGATGTCCCGAAGACAGCGTTCAGAACTCGTTATGGGCATTATGAATTCATGGTCATGCCTTTTGGTTTGACTAATGCCCCTGCTGCGTTCATGGACCTGATGAACAGAGTATTCCGCCCATATCTCGACAAGTTCGTAGTGGTGTTTATTGATGACGTTTTGGTTTATTCCGAGACATTGGAACAACATCGCGAGCACCTACGGATTGTACTCAGCACATTGCGAGAAAATCAATTGTATGCAAAATTCTCAAAATGTGAGTTCTGGATAAAGGAAGTTATGTTTCTTGGTTACGTGATTTCTGCCGGTCATATAGCTGTTGATCCTGCAAAGGTAGAAGCTATGACAAAGTGGAATGCTCTGAAAAACCCATTCGAAATCCGTAGTTTCCTTGGTCTAGCTGGTTACTATCAGAAGTTTATCAAAGGGTTCTCTGAGTTGGCTTTACCTTTGACCAAGCTGACTCGGAAGGAGGTCAAGTTCTCATGGACCCCTGAATGTGAGGACAGTTTTCAGAAGTTGTAGATGAGTCTGAATTCTACTCCCGTGTTTTCTTTTCCTGTTTAGGGCATACCCTATGTCATCTACACCGACGCATCCCGACAAGGCTTAGGGTGTGTTTTGATGCAAGATAGAAAGGTGATTGCCTATGCTTCTCGATAGTTGAAACCTAATGAAACTAATTGGCCTACGCATGATTTGGAGCTTGCTGCCATAGTTCATGCTTTGAAGATCTGGCGACACTACCTCTATGGTGAAAAGTTTGAAGTCTTTTCTGATCACAAGAGTTTGAGATATCTGTTGACTCAGAAGGATCTGAACTTACGACAACGTAGGTGGATGGAATATCTTAAAGATTACAACTTCACCATCACCTATCATCCTGGTAAAGAAAATGTCGTAGCTGATGCTCTAAGTCACATAAAGGATGCTGTTTGTGCTACTCTGAGATGTTCAGTGTGGGAAAACCTTGAACATGTGGCCAGTTGGAGACCTCAGCCTGTCGATTCAGCGGATGAAGACAAGTTGTGTGTTCATATGGCCAGTTTGACCGTTACACCAACCTGGATCTCAGAACTCGTGACTACACAGTTAGAGAGTTCTGAGCTTGAAGAGATGAAAGCTTTATCTGAGAAACCACAATCTGACTTCTCTGTCAGAGTGGATGGTGCTGTCCGCTTCAGACAAAGGTTGTGGATTCCCAATGCTGGTAATCTGAGACAGAAGGTTCTGAGTGAAGCTCATGGGTCCAAGTACACTATTCACCCTGGCACAACCAAGATGTACAAGGACTTACAACGAAGCTTCTGGTGTAAGAACATGAAGAATGATATAGGTTTGTTCGTGGCGAAGTGCTTGACATGTCAGCAAGTCAAGATTGAACATCAATGACCCGGTGGTCTTCTTCATCCTCTTGAGATTCTAGAATGGAAGTGGGAGAAGATCACAATGGACTTTGTTACCGGTTTCCCTAAGTCCAGGAAAGGTCATGATACTGTTTGGGTGGTGATTGATCGGCTTACAAAATCTGCTCAGTTCTTGCCTTTCAAAACCACGTATAAAGTTTCTGAGATGGCTCAGTTATATGTGGAGTGGATAGTTCGTCTTCTTGGTGTCCCTACTATGATAGTTTTTGATCGAGACCAGAAATTTACTTCTCGCTTATGGGGTCAGATTCAAGAAGAGATGGGTACTGATCTGCGTTTCAGTACTGCATACCACCTACAAACTGATGGTCAGTCCAAGAGAACAATTCAGATTCTGGAGGACTTGCTACGTGCTTGTGTGATGGATTGGGGTGGTGCCTGGGATCGATATCTACCGTTAGCAGAGTTCGCTTACAACAATAGCTACCAAGCAAGTATTGGTATTCCCCCTTTTGAAGCTCTCTATGGTAGACCTTGTCGTTCGCCTTTGCACTGGGATGATGTTGGTGAACGTTCCCTAGTGAAGACTGATGACATGCAGATGATGCTTGAGAAGGTGCAGCTGATAAATAAATGGATGAAAGCTGCTCAAAAAGTTAGTAATATTAGGGTTTTCAATCTTTAATGAGTGCATATAATTCTAATTCATAGATCTAATGATGAATTAGGGAAAGTGGGTTCTGATTTCGTGTGAAGGGTTGGAAAGAGGGTTCTAGAACACCTGAGGCTAAGGTATGTGAAATTCCTATTTATGTATGTGCATCTACTCTTCAGTTGGGAAAACTTTATACCATTACCTATAATTCCTTATGAGGCTTAATCTGACCTAAATCCTTAATTCTTGAAACCTAAATTGTTTATTGCCTCAAAATTAGTTGTAGCATTATCTTGTTTGGGTTTTATACCCCACTGCCATGTTACATAATATCTTTGCCTAATCCTGCCATAACTCTTTTCCTAGCATGTAATTAAATGTTCTATTTAATTATAAAGTAGTGGTACTTATGTACAACCACCCATAGAGGGCATGTATATAATCACCCTAGGGGAATGTTTATAATTCTCCCCATTAAAATTATAGGTGACTGGGAATGTCTTATTCTCCCCTCACCTAAGGTTAGAGGTCCGGTAGGTGCCTCAACCCTACTTAGTTAGGTAGACATATTAATTTACATGCAAAACCCTTATTTAATTATTTATTGGAAAGTTTCATTATAAAAAGCCTCATACTCTTTGATGTCTCACTTTTCAATAAATCTCTAGCCTATTTTACTTGTTACAACTTTCTTGCCACTTTTAGAATAATCTTGTAACACATACTTTTCTCTCTTTTCCTCTTACTGGGTTTCTTCCCAACCACCCAGGTGTCGGTGCTGTGCAAGGTGAAGGACAAGTTTGAAGGAAGTTTCCCTCCGGAGTTGATCTTTAGCTTTTGGAAAGGATGGCTAGGTTGTTATAGCTAGATCCTGTTTATCTTATCTTTTCTTTTAGAAATCATTCATGTAATAAACAATAAAGCCATGTGAAGGCTTATTATTTCTTTCTTTCCGCTGCTATTGACATTTTATTATGTATCTGGAATCATGCTTATTTACTTGGAATATTATGCAATCATCCCCAAAGTCTCTAAATTTTGTTAAAAATTGTGGATGTTTGTATTTCCTTTAAATTTTAGTAAAGAGGTGATCTCGCCTTTTTACAGTTGGCCACTGATGTGATTCTACAATCTTTTCCAGTGTCATATAGTCAATTTGTCATGAACTACAACATGAACGACTATGACAAGTCATTGACAAAGTTGTTTAGCATATTGAGAACAACTGAGGGACACATGAAGAAAGACAATCCCAAGTCTGTGATGATGATCAATAAGAGAAAGGGGAAGTCTAAAGGTAAGAGAAAGTCAAAGCTAAGAAGAGTTCTAAAGCTAGCCAGAAGCCCAAGTCTTCAGATCTCTAGGAAAAGGGAGGTGTAAAGAAAGTAAGAGGTGATTGTCACCGTTGTCACCAGCCTGGACATTGAAAAAGAAATTGCCCACTCTGGTTAGAGGAATTAAAGAAGAAGAAGAAAGACACTGAGGCCTCCACTTTAGGTATAAATGTTATAAGATAAATTTGATTACTTCTTCACATTGGTATGTGATACGAAATAGAGATGTCACATACTGATGTGCACGATTTGACAAGAAGTAAAAGCCTTCCTGGAAGGACAAAGATGGATAAAGGTGAAGCAAGTGTGGTGGAAGCTTTTTTCTACATTTAAATTTATCTTAGCCCAATGGGCATGAAATAGAGTTAGTAGAACTGCTATTTCATTATGCCATGAAAAACATTTGTTTTTTGCATCTTGTATGAAAAGGATGATAAATCAATAAAGTGAGATATTAATGTTTTTGTTTTAAAAGATATCATCTTGCATGGAAATGCCCAAAACATCTATTGATCCTTGTACAAAAGACTTTGAGATGAATGTTTATAACGTTAATACTAAAGGATTGTAATTGATAACTCAAGAATTATCATTAGCAATAGTCACTTTGGATGAAATGCATGTCTAGAATACATGTTGATGTAATCTAGACTCCCTTGGTTATTGAACTTAAGGAAATATGCAAATCCTAATTGTACATAAAGTGACATAACATACTTCACTAGATGTAGTGGGAGGATAAGCCTTCCATCAGACCTCATACATGTGATGCATGAAGATCTTATGGAATAATTGCTATATATAATTGCTTATACCTCATTCCATTTACTAGTAATATGATGATATGTACTCAGTAAAATAGAATCACTTGAAGTGTTCAAGGAGGTTATAAATGAAGTATAACTTTGATAAAAGTATTAAGAAACTTTGATGAGATCAAATGTTGAAATACTTTACATCAATACCTTGAGAACCTTCAAGAAGAAATGTGATAATGTATCACAGGTCAAATCCATATGAACATGATGACGTGTCAGTTTGAAGGAATTATACCATGATGAGTCATGATATCATTATCAATTAATCTAATCTTCTTATGCAATCATAAATATAAATCTATCACTAGATCATGTACCGTCTGAATGGTTAATTAGACATCATATGTGATATGATTTGTGAATGTCCCAATATGACTAAAGGATTGAAACATACATTGAGAAAGTAGTTCTTGAAAATGTTTATTGTAAGGAGTGGGATCCCAGAGTGGAACCAGTCCCTACTAAAATAAAAGGCAACATCCCAAACCAAACACCAACATATTTTTTTCTTCCAAAGGGATGAAACCAATTTATTCAACATGAATGTATCATAACACCAAAGTTTAGCAGTGGCAGAAAATATCTGACTATGTTCAATTTATTATAAGATTACAAAAGTACCTCAACATCATCTCCCATAAGGGTTTACATAAAGGGTACATCATAAGGATCTAGTAGAGGATAAACTAAACCATAATAATTTTGTCTCCAAGCTTTAACTCCTTAAGTTAAGTCCAAGTCTTCATGCCGTGTCATCCAAGTCCTTCACCTAGGGTTGGAAGCATACCCTAGCAAGAAGAGAAAAATATAAGACATCAACAAAGGCTAGTATGTGCATGCTAAATAGAAAATTGAGCAATATATAATGAATAAAGGACATCAAGTATAAAAGGCTTCCCATAGAAAAGTAAAGTACTACCCAAAAATAGGTATAAAATATATGAACATCAATAAAAGAGACAGGTAGAAGCAAAGTATAATAATAAGTCATACATGTGTAACAATGGTGACAAAATTAGAATAATATATCATATTGGTAGGAAATGCACATCTACCATAAATGTGGGGTGAGTAGGAAATGATACACATCTACTCGAATGTGGGGTGAATAGGAAATAATACACATCTGCTCGAGCAGGAATTTTAACATCTACCCCTATATATAAGTATGTGGGAATTTTAACACCTGCATTCATATATGTGGGAATTTTAACTTCCACATGAAAAGAAAATGCAACATTATACTAGTAGTCACCACATGATGCATAACAAAATAATAATCAAGAAATAAGAGAATATGAATTCAAAAACATCCAACATGATATGCTACATATACATCCACTTCCATGGTGGGAAAAGGAGCACATATCAACATATAAACATCCACCTCAAAGTGGGAACATATCTTGAAATAAGTCCAACATGCTCAAAGAATAAGAAAAAGAGTCCAAGAGAATATCCATGACCACATGATCAATAAAAAATAAGGTGGTTCACATGAACCATGATTTTCAAAAGAAAAGACATTGTGTATAGGCTATTGTCCATAAGACCAACAGAAAGATAATTTAGGTGAATTGCTCAACAAAGAATAATAGGATATGCAAACCATACCTCAAATTCAGAGTCTAAACAGTCCAAGTCAATCCTAGATCCAAGTCTTGGCTTCCAAAGCATCAATTAAATATATATGTGGGATTAGGGTTAGATTTACATTGATTTCATAAACCCTAAAAATTACCTTTTTCATAATGTGTGAATTAAGTTATCAAAACCATACCATATTTTAGGTTACCTTTTTCTGAGTCCAAAACATATTTTATTATATTTTCCTGTCTTATATATATTTAGTTATGAATTTCACAAATTATAACCAATTAGATTTATCCATTAAAATTACATATTTTCAATTTTGAATTTAGGCGACAAAACTAATACCATAAGATAGCACTTATTTTTCTAAATCCGACGACTATTTATTTGTATTTTTTTGATTAGTAAGTAATTAGTTACGAATTTTAGAAGTTTGACCAATATGATAAATAAAAAAAGCCACCTCAGCTTGTGCCTCGCGAGAAACAGAGAGACAGAGAGAGAGAGGAGCACTGACTTGGGCCAATTGGCACTGGCCAAGTCACATGGTCCCACAACCACCTCACCAGACCGCAAAGCCAAGGGAAAGCATGACAAAAAGACATTATTGCCCTTGGGCAAGAAAAAAAAACCGAAGAATCAAATGAGGGTAAAGTCGGGAAATCATTTGTGAGAATATGAACCTATCCACCCCGCACGCCATGAATGCAACTTCATGCAATGCAACTTAAGTGGGATTTGGGGGATCTCAGACCAGGCCGCGATTTGGCAATCTAAAAGCACTAAATCAAACTACATACTTTGAGAAACCTTACCATCAAAACAATTGGGCCACAATGGATCCAGGTACCTCAAAGGAGCGTCACAAACCCTGAACAAACCCTAGCTCAATGACATTCGAAATGAGAATAAGGGACCAATTCGTCTCGAAGGAATGTCTTCTTGAAGTCTGGTGCTGTAGAGGAGGCATAAACATGGCAGTGAAAAGGGGACAAGTGATGCTACGAAAGTGAGACAGTGAGGTGCACACCGTCGAATTGGGAAAAATGCCAATTCTCAATATTAGGTCTTGAGTAAGATGTCAATCAATGAAAATTGGTTCAACAAATTCAAAGAAGAAGAAATTTCCAGTGAAGATGGAGTATAGCTCGAGAAATCCAAGAATTACAGTAACTTTAAAAAGGCATCCCAATTTCCTAAACTGGCTCAGGGTTGAAGATGACCTAGATCCATGTGATCGGGATCCTATGGCTCATGTAGCACACATCATAAATTTTAAAGTCGTGATAAAAGGAAAATAAAAAACTATATCCTATTCCAATTAGAACAAAGTGGGACGAATTAATGATGTATTTATTTTTCAAATCAAATTGAAGGCCCAAATGAAGACCAAATTACATGAAATTTTGTAGAGAGGCCAATTAAGGCATGCAGAATCTGATTTTGACATTAGATTTTCCTTTTGGAAACTTATAATGTATTAAATTAACCAAATCCTATTTTTGCTCTCCTCATGCATTAATGACTTTAAGATTCTAAAAATTTTATGAAACTTCACCCACAAGTCATATTTAATGTGTTGGATACGAATTTGCCATCAATTTCACATGTTGGAGTTTTTTGTATATTTATTTAATATTTTGAAGGTTCTACACACACTCTCTCTCATGATTTCACCTTTTAAGCAAACTTTCTCCAAATTGGATGAAAACTCACCCAAAGGCTATATTTATTATGTAGATTATGAATCGAAATTATTGTCCTCTTTTTATTATTTTATTTGATATTTTGGGGGGAAAATCATATCTTCTCTATCCAAAATAAATTAAATTAATTATTATTATGTGAATTATGTGAAACTTGACTCCCAAGGCAATTGGGACCCAAGGAACACAATTCTTAACTTAGATTCCACTTTTGGGATTTATTTTAATGAGTTATGTCACCTTTAATATTTGTGGCCATTATTTTCACCTTATTTAATTATTATCACTATTGCTTATTCAAAATCTTAATATTATCACCAAAAGAGTTGTGTGATTATTTGCACAGAATTTTATCTAATTACTTCATTATTATCTCATGTGAGATATTTTATGTGCCTATATTAGCTTAAGACTAATGTGAGAACATTAGATTACATTAGGATGATTTATACATGCATTAGCCCATTAGTTAAAACTAAACATCCTTTTGGTCTAAAACCTTAACCTTGTTTGGCTAAGTCCAAAAGGTCAAAGTTCTAGGATAGGATCCAAGATCCAGTATGTTACATTTATCCACAAACCATAATTGCTGAATGTTACTATTAATCCCAATCCAGTAACAAAAGTGTTTTGTTGACATGATAATTGAGTTCCTAAAGAATCAGTGGGAGTAAAATTAAAACTCAAAGTGTTCGAGATCAACAAAGAGGTACAATGAGGACTAAGAAAATCACAACATGATGTGGAATCTCAAGCTTGTCATCTAACATGAAAAAAAAAATAGTTCTAGTAGAATATGTATGAAATTGAGGATTGTGAATCCAATGACTTAGACAAGTTTGCCATGGCATGATGAGCCAACTAATCAACTAGAAGTTATTAAGTACAATAATCTGAGTAGTGGCTCAAGGCCATTATAGAGTCCATGTAAGATAACAAGGTAGGACCTTGATAGTGCCAACTAAAAGGATGTAATAGGGTCAAAGACCTACATGGATAATAGAAAAGGATGAATTGGTTGAAAAAGATTTCATATTAGTTCATGTTGTTGAATAGGTAGAAATTCCTTTACCAATTGTCAAACTTGCTATTGTAGTTAAAATAGACTAACAGATTTGACATATGCAGACAAAAACCAGATTTAACAAGGAATACATTAGAGGATGTGTACATGACACAACCTAAAAAGGTTTTATAAATTCAATAATGAAAATAAAGTCCATAAACTACAAAGTTCAATCTGGGATTGAAACAAGCATCTCAAAAATGGGATCTTTTGATCTTGACAAGATAGTCAAAGAGTTTGACTTGAATCAAGATAAAAGATGAAATCTGTGATTACAAAAGATTTAGGGGGAACATATATAAATATTCCACATATGATGAGGAATAACATCTCAATATTATGAATGTTGAGAGCTGGCATGGAAAACACCTTCAACAATGAAGGGTAATGTGAAACATATTATAAGATAAGGATCAAGACCTATATGATAGTTCTTGGATGTTTCACAATGGAAGTTTGAGCACATATAATAGCAATGTGTTGAAAAGAGTTGAATAGGGAAAGGATTCAGTGAGAGAGAATCCAGATTAGTCTATCATGAACCTTATGTTCCAATTCTTGTGAAGAATGGAAATAACAAGATTAAGATTCCATAGGATATAGCAATGGATCTATCATCAATGCTATAAATGTACTTGCCCCATGCAATCTTGTATGTACTGGACATGACAAGATGATAATAGATTCCAACAAGGATTATTGGAATGTCATTAAAGGTATCCATTAGTATTTGATAAGTACTTAAGGATAGAATGCTAGTCATTAATGATAGCAATAAAGGAAGAGTTGGATGTAAAAAGTTACATCAATACAAGCTTCCATAATGACAAAAGTAATCACAATAAAATATGCTTTGATTTAAAAGGAGAGATATTGTTAGTTGGAGGGGTTTCAAACTAATATCCATTAATTCTGTTCTATAATAGAAGTTGAGTATACTTTTGTTGCGAACACAGAGTGATACTATATGGATATAAAGGTTCATATGATGAACTTGTAGATATTCCAACCATTAATGACTTAGTAGTGGTAGTATGACAACAATGGGCTACTTGTTAGGCAAGGAATATTAGATACCTTATTTCAGTGGTTTCATCTCAGAGCAAAGAGACAAGAAACATGCAATATACCAACTAATAGAAAAATGTTGCTAACCCGCTGGATTAAGCACTTGCATAGAAGAAGCATGATGGACATGTTTGGATCACTAAGAATAGGATTCATGGGTGATTGGATCTAAATAAGATTCATGGGTGATTGGATCTAAGTGCAAGTGGGAGTCTGTTGGTAAGGTATGCCCAGAGATCCAATCATGTGATGATTGACATGGCATATACCATAAAAGATTTGATTAATACTCATAAAGGCAAGCTTCCAATTCATTCTATTTCACTCAGCTATGAGATAATAAGGAATATTATAAATGTCTAAAGAATGACAATACTCAATGACGTAGTCTTCAAGTACAAGACTTAGAGGGATGCGATCATACTCATGTTAAGAGTGTGTACATTCTTGTTATTTCACTAGTTAGTTGTTACTGTGGAAGGTAGATGGACACCAGTAACACATAAGACTAGAGTGTTGGTTGGTTGATGGGAGAATCTCATTAGTCATGATATGGCAATATCAAACCAAACACACATATACATGTTAGAGAATAGTGTATCAGACAAACCCAACTTGAGAGTGACACATGGAAACCATCATATGGTAAGTCATAGTCAGCTCTCACAGTGAAGGTGGTGATTGTCATGCTTAGACCTGAAATTACAACATTGGTCACATGTTGTTGGGTACACTTTGACATCATCAAACACAGTCCTGAAACATGGGTTCTAATAAAGGTGATGATTGGGTGACTTTGACACATGGGGATAGACTTTCAATGAGAGATATGGGATTTGTCCTTCCAACTAGAGTATGATATCCTGGCCACTTGATAAGAGAGACTGAGAAACACATGCGCATGCACATGTGAGTCAATATATGATATTGAGGTTACATTATATCAAATTTTATGCTCTTGGTTCAGGGAACATGATATGAACGTTGAGAGGATGATGAGTCCATGCCTCAAGTTCACTCTGGATATCAGAGATAAAGGAATTATACAATCACTACAACACCTTACATAGATTGTAGGTTGAAGTTGTTCTCCAACTTTCCATTCTCTTGGGTAGCACTGATGTGCGACTAGGCACCACTCTTTGCTTGTAATATCATAAGCTAATTATGGACATTTACTACCAACGTGATATGGGACCTATAGGGTCACACACATAGGAACTCATCTAGAAGATGAGTTTGATTTTGAATGATTATTAGATTGATTATTAAAGCATTTAGGTATTCAATTCACACAATAGATTGATAGAATGGCTGATCGGGTTGCCAAATGACCATCTTAAGTGTTAAGATGGAAAAATTGGAATCAAAATTACCAAATTCGTGTGCGATTGACAAACTACCAGACGGCCATATGGTAGTGCGAGATGACCATCTTGAGTGTCCAAGTAACTGCATGGGTCACCAGGCGTCTGTTTTGGCTGTTGCAGATTTCAAAAATTCAAGATCTTCTAGTCCCTTCCACTCCCACACAGATCCCGAATAGACTAGGAACCCTGGACCTAAACCTACCTATAAGTAGAGGGGTATTGGGGGCTTCCCAGAAAACAACACAGACAACTAAGAATTAGTTCCTCTCACAATTGTTATCTTCTCTTCTTGTGGTAACTAAGAGAGCCCAAGCAAGTCCTACCCGACAAGGGAGGGATCACGATGGGAGAGAATAACTAAGGATTCTTGTTGTGGGAGAACACATTGGTGACTGGTATGCCAATGGGAGGGTCATATCCTTCCTATCTATTCTAGTTGAACGACATGAGTTCTAATTGGTCTGTGTGGACTAATCTAGAGGCATGAGTCCTTTGGCTGCTGCTAGGAGAGTAAAGTCAGCCTACAGTCTGTGGCGAGACAAGAGGAGTCGCTGTAGAAGCTATTCCGTTCGTTGTTCATGGTGAAGACTAGGAGCTGCACAACCACTGTCCAAGGACAAATGGAAATAGTTGCATAGAAGTGAGATGTTGTCACTGGACTTATTCTAGGATTGGTTATAACTCGCTAAACCATCCTCCCTATTTCATAGTTGTTGATGCAATCTTGCTGGTATGGGAATACTGATAGATAAATTTTTTGTTTCCACTGCTACACTCTGTGCCCGTATTTCACAACACTGGGGGATTCCCAAGACACACAATTGAGAATTAGTTGCTCTGATAATTGTTGACCTTTCTGGTTGTGGTAACCAATATAGAGCCCAAACATGTCCTACCCATTAAAGGGAGGGATAGCGAGGGAGAGAACAACTAAGGATCAATTGTGGGAGAGCATGTTGATGGATAGTACATTGATAAAAGGGGATAACTCCTTCCCATTGGATCTAGTAGCAGAACATGGAGTTCTAGATGGTCCACATGGACTACCCGCTTGAAGGACAATATCAACCTTCAGTCTGTGGCGAGACCACATGAGCCACTGTAGTTATTTTTCCATCTTGTTGTCAGTGGTGAAGACCATGAGCTATACAGACACCATCCAAGAGCAACCAAACGGCAATTGCACATCTACAATGCCGAGGAGTATGTCGTTGGACTTGCTCCAGGACTAAATATATCCTCAAAACCATCCTTTCTATTATATAGTTGTTGACATGATCAACTACTTTATGGGAACATGGAAATAATATTTTTTGTTTCCATTACCTATATTTTTGCCCTATTTCCCTATATATAGGTCACAACACTAGTAACTAGGGTACACAAAACCCTATCATCGGAGGTACAACTGCAGCTGTCCTCAATAAAATTTCATGTACATATATGTGAGATATGACCACATCCATTCTCCAGCCGAGGTATGACCGCAACCATCCTCAAAACCTTGGGACTAGGATGTCAAGGATACACAATGTCTTACATCCGCATATACTCAACAATATATGACTACAGGCTTCCTGTAAGGAGGCGGGATCACCCCCTTACTAAAGAAAATTTGAAGAATAAAACATCCATTCTAAACACACTCAAAGGTATGCTGGAATAGGTGGAAATTTTTCAAATTTCAATAAATGGTTTTCAAAACAACCAAAGTATATCAGTGGAATAAAAATAATGACTATATTCAATTTATCACAAGGTTATAAAAGAACATCATAATCTCCCACAAAGGGTTTACATGTATGATATAACATAATGATCTAAGTAGAGGGAAATCTAAACCATAACAACTTTGTCTCCAAGCTTTAACTCCTTAAGCTAGTCCAAAACTTGATGCCTTATCATCCAAGTCCTTAACCTAGGGTTGGAAGAATACCCCAACAAGAACAGAAAATAGATGACATCAGCAAAGGATGGTATGTGCATACTAAATAGGAAATTGAGCAATATATGGAATAAAGGACATCAAATATAAAAGGCTTTCCATAGAAAGGATAAGGACCACCCAAATGGGTATCAAGAGAAAAGGAATTCAAATCATATGATAATAAAAGAATACTTGCCGTTAATAAGACATAAAGATTGTGCCACACAAGCACATGTAAATAATTAGGGCACACACCCCATATCATCAACCTGGATGCATGTGAGATAAACATAGCCCTAGAACAATATAGACACAAAGGCGGCCAAGTCTCATAAACCTAAAACCTGATAGAGAAAGGAATATTACCAATCTCCCAAATATATAAAACATGAGCCAAGAATCACACATCTTGCCCTGGGTATGAGGTTCCTTTCCATCTCAAAAGAGTAGGAAATATCACACCTGCTCGGTAGGAAATAACACATCTGCCATAGAAACCAATGCAATTACACTACTCTAGAGCTACTGAATCACATAGCATGTTAAATGTAGAGGCAAGTAGAAAGTATAGTCAGAATATATAAACTAGTCACCACATAAGTGACCAACATATACATACACCTCATAAGTGGGTAAAAGACATCACATGTCATCTTTTAGAGTTACAACATGAACAAAGCATAAGATAAGAGTTCAAAAGAATATCCATGATCACATGATCAATATCAAATAAGGTAGTTCACATGAACCATGATTTTTAAAAGAAACGACATTGTGTATATGCTAATGTCCATAGGACAAAGAGAATGAATAAGCATAGGTGAACTTATCAACATAGTAGAATAGGGAGATACATCATACATTTAGAGTGAAGAATTAGAAATTGCTCAATATAGAAATAATGTGGGGTGCAATCATACAATAAGAGATAGAAATTGCTCAATATGAATAATAGGGGATACATCATACATCAAGTTCAGAGTCTAAACAATCCAAGTCAAGCATAGGCCTCCAAAGAACCTCTAAGGAAGGTGGACATGTCCAATAAGTAAGGTTCCCAAGCTTAGAGAGGCTGGTTTCTCCAATAGAGCTCCTATCTCAAGCAAGAAGCACCTTCTCCACTTTAGAGGTGAAAAACCCTAACAAAAGAACATAAAGATGAAGTGTTTAAGGGATATAGGTGGGGTTTCACCATGGAAGGTCATGGTTTCGACCTGGAGGAAGGTGGAAGGAAGACTAACAACATGAAAATATAGAAGGAAAGGAGGATACTTACTAGTTTTGGTCAAAATCACCAAGGAGGAGCTTAAGAAATCCTAAATAGAGAAAATTTGGAACCCTAGGAGCCTTCTTCACCAAGGTAGGCACCTTATTTTACCTTGGGATAGAAACTTCATGGAAAAACAGAGTAGGAATATTCTCTAATATAGAGTAAAGAAATAAGGGCAAGAGTTTTTGAATTTGGAGTTGGGAAGGGGTAGATATGGCTATATAAAGAAAGAGGTCAAGTATGAGGTGTCTATGAGACTTTCCATGTGTCATGTATAAGGGTGTCCATGGACATGCAAGACTTTATGGATAAGGAAGAAGTCAAGAATGAGGTGTCAAGTTAATTTCCATGTGTCCAATGCAAAGGGTGTCTATGGACATGCAAACCTTTAAGGAAAAGGAAAAAGTCAAGCATGAGGTGTCCATGGAGCTTTCCATGTGTCCTTAGCCTAGGGATTTCATGGCCATGCAAGAGGACAGCTCATAGAGGCTTCTTGAATATCAAATTTCAGTTTATGGATACTTATAGGCCATCCCAACCGACCTCCAATCCAAGAAATAACCCATTAGTTGATAGCTTCTAAAGATAAGCTCATTTATAAAGAGAGTAATCCCTAAAATGCCCTTGGAAAGAAACTCCTTCAAACCAAGGTGAAAATGGGTGCCCCATGATTTAAAAACTTGAGAATGGTAAGGGAATATATAAGAATTATAATGCATGTGACAATTTGCAAAGAAAACCTCCCAATTGGGTAAATTGCAGAATAGTCCAGAATGTACCTAAAATGGCATAACTTGCACAAACAACATCCAAATTGGACCAAACTTCATCCACACATTATATTTGATGTGTTGAGTATGAATTTTCCATTGTTTAAATATTTTGAAGTTATATAATCTCATTATTCATTACTTATACGGTTTACTCATTTTCTCTCTCCTAAACTTATCTTAATATTTCAAGGTTGTCCAAATTAGATGAAATTTGACATGTAGGCTAATTTTGATGTGTACATTACGAATTTGAAGTTTGTTTCCACTTTTGAGACTTCATTTTATGAGATATGTCATATGGCCCATTAACGGCCCATTGTCTAAATTATTCATCCAATTAAGTTTCTTATCTACATATTACCACCAAAATGAGTTATGTGGCATATATTATGTATCCATTATAAACCTAAGATTAATGTTAGAACATTAGGTTATATTAAGGTGATATATACATTCATTAGCTCATTGGGGTTATACTAAACATCTATTTAGGTCTAACCTTAAACCTTATTTGGCTAAGTCTAAAATGTCAACTTCTAGGGTTGGGTCCGAGATATAGTATGTACACTTCCATATAGGAATACCCATTTCCCCATCCAACAAATCCTAACATTGGAATGGTTCTACAACACATGGTGCTACATGATTATAGTTTCACTTGATTAGTTAATGCCAATTGGGTATATTTTAACTACATCAATCAAGTTACATACAAACCCTGAAAGAGTTCTACAAAAATGTGGGTATGTTTAAACTTCAGAAGATATAAAATGTATGAGATATAATTCTCATTACACCATCACATGATACCAATCCTTGTCACATCATGAATAGTATTACACCTCCATTAGGGATCAAGACATGCCCAAAGGTCAATAAGACCATCACATTATCTCCTGTAAGATCACCATTATTTTTCCACACCTTACAAAAGCTTCTACAAACCATTACCATTCTTGTGATACACATGTTATGCATAACATTGCATTAAAGAGCTATGATGTTCATAGGATAGCATAGAAGAGTAATAATCACTAAGAGAGAGATTTCCTTCATTATATAAACATACAAGGAAGCTATGTATGATTAACCATCATTATTTAATTGTATTAGGGTTAGGTTCAAAAAGGTATATTAGTTTGATGTTACAATTCAGCATTCAACTAACCATTGGTTCATATATTTACTTAGGTCAAAGCAAAAATCTTCCCACCTAGAACCTCCATCGGATGATGGATGTTCTCAAGAGAAAACACTACCATCAGATCATGAATGTCCAACAAAAGCATCAGCTGTTGTATTGACAAGACCATCATATTTTATACAAGAAAATCCTTGAATCACACACATAGGAAAGCCATCGAATATTAGGTAAAAAAACCAACATATGTAGGTCTAGAATGGTCATCAGATCTTGACCTATAAGGGACATCATTTTCCATAAGCACCGTTGGTTTTGGACATTAGGTCCACCATTGGTTGTGCATTTCCACCAACCATCGACCAAGACACAATGTAACCATTGACCATGGATCCAGTACAACAATTGACCATGGATTTAGTAGGACCACTGACGATGGATCCAGAGACACCATCATATGTGAACTAGAAGGACTATCGAGTGCTACCACTAGGTGGAGAAACAAGTTTAAGACATCAAGTAAACCATCATTTGTTAGAGGGAGGAAAACCATTCATTGAGACCACTTATTGTGAGCATCGGTCCATTAAAACTAGAGGAGCATAGCCATAGGTTCTAGGCACAGAAAGGTCCATCAAAACTACACTAAGTATAAAATCATCATTTGGTGTAAGGATTCAAACCATCAAGTTATGGAAACAAGGAGAAATCAACTCAAAGCACTAGAGGAAAAAACCCATCTTTTGTGGAAACAGAACTGTGGCTTCCACATGCATGAAAGATCTAGAACTTTCACTTCCAATGTAGAAATGCGCACAAGGTATTAGGGGTACATATAGGGAGATTATCTATGTAAAAACTACCTCATAACTCATACCCTAGGTAAAGGTACCATGTTTCCACTTAGAAATATGTTTTAGAGAAAGATCTTATACATGCAAGCTAAGAGTAAAAAATAAATGTGGAGAAAGTTATATAACTCACCTCAAAGATGATTAAGAAGGTCAAAATAGCAAGGTATCTTGAAGAAAGAGAGAGAAGAAACCTAACTTGAGCACTCCTCTCATCCAATCTAGCTCCTTCTCCGAGAACAAGCAAACCCTAGCCCTGGGAGGGGGAACACCAGGAAACTCATCTGGAAAGATATCCTCAAACTCTCACACTACGGGTACCTCCTAGATACTAGGACCTCTCACTGTATTCACAACAGGTGACAAGAAAGATTCACACCCATGTCTCATCATTTTCCCCGCTATAATAGCCGGCACCAAACACATAGGAATAATATTCCTATCTCCTTGGAAGATCCAAGAGACATATCCATCATAGAATTTTTCCACCTTGGAAATGTAGTCCAAAATAGCCTTGTACTTCTATAAGGTATACATTCCTATGATCACATCAAATCCATGCATATCAAGTGGCATAAGGTCCACTTGAATACTGTGTCCCGAGAAAGAAAGAGCATAAGATGGACACACCTCCCACAACTCAGTGAAACCAACTAGAGGACATCTAGAAGAAGGCTATCATATCTGATCCAAACAAGCATATTACAACTACTTATCACATCTCTGGTGATAAAAGAGTGCATCACACCTGGGTACAAAAATAGATAGAAAGAAGAGGTAGATAAGTTAGAATAAAATAGTTCCATATGACCTATCATGACTTGTGGATTGGCTACTCCCTCCAGCTGACTCATAGCATAGAATCTAGCCATAACCTATTGTCATCCTTGTCCTCTACCAGCTGGACAAAATGACCCTACCTGTGATGCCTGAATGCATTCTCTACCACCACCATTGCTGTACTATTGCTGATGCGAACCCCACTAGCTCTACCTCAGCTGCTGTGTCACTTCCTCATACTTCTCTTAAATCCACTAGATGACTATCCTTGAAACTAATTTGGCCTCTTCTTAGCATTGGTTTCAAGCTTCTCATTAGTAAACCTCTCAATCCTCCTTACTAACTCCACAAAGGTATATAACCTCCCTCTATCCTCCAAAGTTGATGCCATTGTAGACAACTCCAAACTCAGGCCCTTCTCAAATATTTAGATCCTCTCCTTCTCCATCACTTCCATATGAGGACACACCCTCAAAGGCACTCCATAAACCTTGCCTCATACTCATTGATTGACATCAAACCTTAGTGCAACTTCTCAAATTGAGCTGTCTTCTCATCCATGTACATTTCTAGGAAGTAGCGGCTCACAAAATCCCACCAGAACTATTCCCAACTCACCACAACTCCTGGCCTATTCTCTTCTTTTATGGCCCACCAATGGGCAACACCACCCTTCAATAGATAAACAACATGATTCACCTTTTCCTCTTCTGGGATGTTCAAAATCTTGAATGACTTCTCAAGCTCGATTAACCAGATGTCTGCATCAGTCGGGTCTGCCATAGTCCAACATGTCTCAACCTATCAAACATCTTCCCATAACTATGAGATTACACATTAGGGATGACTTTCCGAACTTGAGGTATGGGCACCCTATCTGCTAAGTGCGTAATCATTGCCATGAGATGTCCAAATGTGGACTGCAAAAATTGGATTTGCCATGGCTATATGGTCAAACTGAGGCACTACAGGCTATTTTGGCCCCATTGTAGGTACTCTACCATCACGTGCCGACCTTCTACTACCACCTTTTGGCATGACATAGCTAATCTCCGCATGCTCTTCATGTTCTTTGGACATATCTGCATAAACATAAGCTATGATCAAATATGTAGGATTACATAAGAACACACACAAAACCTAAGTCCTATGTCCCTGTAGACTCAGTGAACCTAAGGCTCTGATAACAACCTTACTGTTGCACACCACCATGATAAACAAGATTACTCAAAACAAAACACGTGATCGCTCACTAATTAATCTCATATCCATAAAAGAGGGTAAATTACAACTGACTAAAACATTACCAACATGTTCAGGGATAAGTACATATAAATCCAACTACTTGTATAACATCACATACCATATCATGTACTTACATATATGTGCAGTGGACTTACCCACAACTTGTATACAAAAGAGATGTTCTACATATACATGCCATATACAAACATTGAGATACTACAAAAAACTCAAGTCATTATATATAGTCTACAAAACATCCCCTACCCAGACTTGAGAGTACATGGATGACTCTAGGACACTACTAACTAATACACAACCTTATGCTCCTACTTCTCTCTGAGCTTCCATGAACCTGACCATGTCGTTGACGATCACCTAAAAAGATATAGTGACCCACAAGGTGAGACCCATGCCCCAATGAGAGATATAACTCTCAACAATGGTTATTGATTACAACAAGTTATTTAATAAACAAGTTAACCAAATTAAGTAGATTAAAATGATAGTATAACAACAAGGATGATTAATATGATATGTAAAGGAGAAAATTAAACAATCATCTCTAAACAATTGATTTCTCTTAGCGCATTATATAAAAACGAAACATTATAAGAAACAAGAAAGGGTTATCAACCAATGTGAATCATGTTTAACCCTAAATAGATATACTACAAGGCTGGATTATGTATTTTATTAAGCCTTAAGGGGTTTGAGGTATACCACTCAGACTCCATGTGATGGACTGGATTTTTTTGGCTTAATTTCAATTTGGACGTCATACATTAGATTAAGTTTTAGAAAATATAGGGACATAACAGGTGGTATCAAAGCATGAACAATAGAAAAGCCAGACATTTTCTCACTATGCAACTCAAAGCTAAAGAACCTTGAAATTTTAAAAATCATTAGGGTTAGATTAGTCATCTTTTAGGGACTAGATCTGACCTAGCCTCTAGGTTAGCACCTAGATTTCTAAGAACTAGGACGAGACTGGTGCTTGTTGTATAGCAGGTGGACCTATTGTCTTAAGATCCTATTGTTTAGTGGTAGTACATGCATATGTGTAAAGTTTACTATTCAATATGTAATATCAAATGTTGAACAATTCATTGTGTAATTATATGTTGAATGGTGAGCTTGTTTTGTTGTGGTTTGTTTATTGTTCATGTCCATGTGCTACTATTGTTCCTTCTAGCTTCCTGTGATTTTCTTCTTCTTAGAATAGTGTGGGGTGTTTAAATTGTAGTCTCACTGAGGTGAGGTTTCAATTTGGGCCTCACACATCAGATTAAGTTTTCGAAAATCTGGTAACATCACACTCCAATTGACCACTACTAAGTTAAAATCAATTTTGTACAAGATCTAGGAGAGATAGAATCCTAAGATCTCATCCTCCCTCTGTCAGTACGAGTCAGCTGTAGTGACACACAAGGTCAAGCTGCAAACAGCCTAGTCCTCCCTTGGAATATAGGTCACAACACTAGTAACCATGGTATACAAAACCCTATCATCCTATACAATTGTAGTTGTCCTCAATCAAATGTCATATACACATATCCGAGATACGACCACATCTATTATCCTATCGAGGTATGACCACAACCATCCTTAAAACCTTGGGATTAGGATGTCAAGAATGTTGGATCCTAGATGGGTGATTAGATGCTCTAGAGGGGGGGGTGAATAGAGCTGAAAGCACTTATACAAAACTCATTAAACCTTCAAAATATATGACAAGATAAGGTTGCTAAATAGGTAATTTGAGTGCAACTAAAACATGCATAGCAAGGAAGAGAGAGATTGAATATGCACCAAATAGACAAGCTATTTAGAGTGGTTCCACACTTCAAGCTAGAAGTGTGTCAGTCCACTTGCCTAGAGAGGTCAACCTCTAGGACTTCCAACAATTGCACTCTTATATTCACTTATAAGACTTACAATACATGACCAACAAAGGACTTACCTATCCAATACAAAGAGTCTTCAACCTTACCAAGGACTTACCCACTTTGCAAGAGTCTTCGGCCTTCTCCAAGGACTTACCCACTCTTGCACAAGTCTTCGGCCTTGTAGAAATTACCCACTCTTCTTGGATCTTCCGCCTTTGACTTCACCTTCACTCGGAGAAGCTTCTACCAAGGTCTTACCCACTTGAGCTTGAGTCTTTTGCCTTCTCCAAGGGCTTACCCACTCTATCTCCAAGTCTTCAACCTTGATCTTCACCAAGGGACTCCTTCCCTTGTTCTTCTTCACCTCTCTTGGATAAGAGAGAGAACTTTCATCTTCATGATTGCAAATGAGAGATGGGGAGGTGGTGGAAGTGAGAGCCTCACAAGATATACAAGTAGAACTAGCTCTCTTACAAATCTCCTACTCACTCTAATGGATGTAGCAAGTGATTAAGCTTAGAGAGAGAGAGGAGGCTGTAGGAAGCACTCAACTATAGAATAGGAACCTCATAAAGAGTTTGCAATGAATGCTCAACCTTGGAATGAAGCCCAAGGGGTCCTATTTATAGCTGGGGATGCCTCTTAGCCTTTGGAAACACTTATGAATGAAAACTAGCCATTTTGTGGCTTGCAATGGATCTATTTTCACTTGTTGCAACTCCACAACGGCTAGAAACACTTTTCTGCACTTTTCCATACAGTGCAATCGATCGAGTTCTGATGGGTGTAACTCGACCGATCAAGTAGGAGGCAAATCGATGTTCAAAGGATCGGTCGAGTTTGTCCTGAGGAAACTCGACCGACCATTTCAACTGGAAATGGCCTACTACCCAATCGGTCGAGTTCTGTGAGTGCACAACTCGACCGATGCAATCTTCAGAAAATCGACCAAGCTGGATCGGTCGAGTTTCAGGCTAGGGAAACTCGACCGACTAAGTGCCTGTAACTAATTTTCAAAGATGCATCTAAAGTGCTCTAATATTCGATCTAAGTGCTCCTGATATTTTTCTAAGCTTAATTACAAGTCATACAATCATTACAAGTGATTTACAACATGATTCTAATGGATATACATCATATTACAAAAACGTGCACTTGTATTGACTTTGACTTGTCTTTTCTCCAATTTGATATGCGCAAGTTAGGGCAATTGGAGTGTGTCTATACCTAATCTGAAATCACTCAAGTAGAGACATTAGAAACCAATATGTGGAATGGTTAGTCATCATCAAAACATGGGTTTAGTCAATTTAGATGTGAGTCAACATTGACCTAATTGACCTTGAGTCAACAATCTCCCCCTTTTTGAAGATGACAAACCATTCCATAAATGTATTGAAAGCATTTAAGTAAATTCATACCTTTTGAGAAACCTAGGGGTTTCAATGGAATTGAGTTCATATGCTCCCCCTCAATTGATGTGCATGGAGTTCTCATACTCCCCCTCAATTGATGATGTTTCTCCTGCATGGTTAGCTTTCATAACATTTATAAAATACTATGTCTTCTACTCATATATGTTCTACACATATATGTCTTCTCCCCTTTACCTTCTCCCTTTACATGAACATACTTCTCTTCTTCATGTAAGACATGCCTTCTTCCTCTTTTTAAAAGAAGACATACCTTTATCCCCCTTTGTCATTTCAAAAAGTGGGGTTATGAAGAAATAAGAAACATCACTTGTTAAAGAGAAAGGAGATAACACAAATATATATAAGGAGAGTAGAAGAGCACAGATAGGGGCTTGTCCAATCATAGAAAGAAAAGCAAGTTAAATCATATACTTGAACAACCCAAGATGCAAGATAAAGTGCTGTAGAAAAATAAATAAATTGCAATTTTGACCCTCAAGATGACGGAATTTGACCAAAAACCATCAGAGCTCATTGCAAAGCAATGAGTCTTGCTTAGAAGGTCGTGTCTGCATGAAAAACACTAGTCTTGCACCAAAAACTGAAACTGGAGCAAAAGCTGCATAAAATCCAAAAAAATACTCCAATTTCTACATATAATGTAGATCTATGTACCCTACATCACAATGTTATGCAAGCAACTCAAGATAGTAGATATGCAAATCAAGGAACAAGCTTGAGCATGTATAAGCATAGCATATAGATGAGCAAAGATGCCAATTGTAAACAGGGTTAGAACTACATGTATATGAACTACTAGTAGATGATATCACAAGTTAGGAATACTAGTAGGATCAAGATCATAGCAAGAGATACCAAAAGATACACAAGATAAAGCAAGCTATGATTATATGAAGAGATATATCCAAACAAAGATATATGCAATTTTAGAAGCATGAAAGGATATAACTCACTAGATATGCATCCTTACCATAAGATGATTAACCCTATGAACCTCAAGGTTGTATCAAAACAAGATATACACCTAGATAGATGTAGCAAGTTAGAGCACAACGGAAGCAATTTAAGACACAACCAAGAGATCCAAAGAGATCATCATGAAAACCTGCACAACAACTCAAAGCAAGAAATTGCAAGATATAGATATATCAATTTAAGGCAATTTGAAAGATAGAGTTGTAAGGAAGATAGGAAATTTTGAACATGGAAATATGCATATATAAAGGTACCAAATGAGAGTGCCAAAGAATAAGGCTATTGGTTGAGAAAATCTAGTTGAGAGGGAAATTCTCATTCAATAAGCCAACTGTGTATTCTGTGCACAGTGTTATCAGTCGAGTTCTGTGCATTGACAACTCGACCGATGACAACTGCTGGCAACACCCATTGGTGCCTATCGATCGAGTTTCAATAGGGCAAACTCGACCGACAGAGCAGCTATCAAAAAGCATATATATATCATAAAAACACATTTAAAGGCATGCTAAAAATACAAACCATATCCAAACATGTCTAATGAAGTTAGTAATGCACTATAGAAGCATTAGAAACAATTTTTGAGCAAGAGTGTGAAGAGAAACACAAAATGCCACTTTTGACTCAAAAACCATATGTATAGTGCACACTAACTTGACAAAAAAAAGTTAGAAATGGTTATAAGCAAGAAAAAGCATTTACCTTTGTTCTTACCATTCCTTTTCCACTAGTTGTCACCCTCTACACATCTCACCTTTCTTCTTTCATGTGGATTGAGAAGTCAATTTGCAATTCAATAGCTCAAGTCAATCCATTTGCAAGTACCTACAAGAAGAAAGATGAAATGGTCCCCAATCATATTTTTGGGTCCGGAGGGGTTAGTTTAGCAATCCAAATCCAGTTGCTTTTGGGTGCTTTCCTAAAAGGACAATAAGTAGAATAATGACCAATTTCATTGCAATAGTTGCATGTGCCCATAGTCTTGGAACTAGAGGATTCTCCATGGAATATTGGAGGTCCTTTATCTTTGTTGTTCCCTTGACTACTATCATATCCTAAACCATGTCTACCAATTTGTTTAGTAGTATAGTGTAGGATATCATTAAGATTCTTTTTACCCACTAAGAATCTTTGCAAAAAAGATCTCAAACTGTCATTATCATGCTTAAGAGAAGCAATAGTCGAAGACAATTGATTAATATTATCTCTAGCATGCAAAAGATCATTTTCTAAGCAAAGAGATTTAGTTGAAGATGAATCTCTATCAATATGAAGAGCAACAACATCATTCTCTCTTTTTGTAGAACTAGAACAAGATTCATGCCCATTGATTTTAGCAAGCAAGGAGGCATTTTCTATTTCTAATTCATGCAAAACAAAATCTTTGTCCTTGTTTTCAGATTTAAGAACATCAATGTCATGCATGAGAGAATCAACAATTAAAGTATGTTTTTCATTAGAACTAGGCATGAGAGGTTGAGCTTCTAGAAATTTAATCTTATCAAGCAAACTAGCAATTTCAAGTTTAAGAGAGTCTACTTGGCTAAGACAATCATTTTTATCGTCAAGCAAGCAAGAATTAGCATATTCAAGATCATATAGTTCTATTTGCAAATTATCAACAATTCTAGCAAGCTTTTTCCTTTTCTTTTTAGAAGACTTAAAAGAGGAACAAATATCATGAATAATAGCAATTAAAGATTCTTTATCCAAAGAGTCTAGATTTACCTCACTTGAGTCTTCACTTGTTGATGCTATAAGAGCAAAATGGCATTCTCCTTTATCACTAGAGCTTGAGCTTGATCCTTCACATGAATCTTCACTTGAGCTTGAGTTGTAGGAGCCACTTGAGCTTGATTGCCACTTCTTCTTGTGAAGATGGGTCTTTTTGCCTTGTGGGCAATCTTCCTTGTAGTGACCCTTCTTCCCACATGTGAAGCACCGTGTGGAGGAGGACTTGCCTTTATAGAATCTACCCTTAGAGTACATGGCATCTTCTTCAACTTGAGAGGATGGAGAAGCTTGACCAACAATAGCCTTGATTTGAGCTTTGATTTCAGCCTTCTTCATTTTCTTGAGTTCTTTCTCCTCTTGTCTTTCTACTTCCTCCCTCTTGTCAAGTGTAGCTTCATGTGCTTGTAGATTTTCAATGAGCTCTTCAATAGGAATATCCCTAAGAGACCTTGCTTCTTCAATAGAAGTCACCTTGGATTCCCACCTCTTGGGGAGAGTTCTAAGGATCTTTGAGTTTATCTCTCCACTAGACATAGGATGTCCTAGAACAGCAAGACCATTCAAGATGGTGTTGAGCCTTGAGTATATGTTGGCTATGCTCTCCTCCTTTCCCATCTTGAAGTTCTCAAGCATCCCTTTGAGCATGTAGACTTTGCTTTCCTTCACTTTATCTGTCCCTTCATTAGTGATGCAAAGCTTTCTCCATACCTCATAGGCCGTCTCACAAGAGGAAATCTGGTTGAACTCGGTGGGGGTCATGGAGGCATATAGGATGTGCATGGATCTAGCATTCAAGGTTGCTTTCATCAAGGTGCTTCATCCCATTCTTCAATATTTGTCTTTGGTAGAATGTATGGGCTGTTCACCATTTGCCACATCTCGAGACTTGATCCTTGGATGTAGAATTGAAGTCTTCTTCTCCAATAGAGGAAATTGCTCCCATCAAAGATTGGTAGGCTGATTCTCCCTCCTTGGTAGTCACCCATCTTCTCCTACTTGTTGAAGTATGCTTGGAGAAGACCCGCTCTGATACCACTTGGTGGATCCTAGATGGGTGATTAGATGCTCTAGAGGGGGGGTGAATAGAGCTGAAAGCACTTATACAAAACTCATTAAACCTTCAAAATATATGACAAGATAAGGTTGCTAAGTAGGTAACTTGAGTGCAATTAAAACATGCATAGCAAGGAAGAGAGAGATTGAATATGCACCAAATAGACAAGCTATTTAGAGTGGTTCCACACTTCAAAATAGAAGTGTGTCAGTCCACTTTCCTAGAGAGGTCAACCTCTAGGACTTCCAACAATTGCACTCTTATCTTCACTTATAAGACTTACAATACATGACCAACAAAGGACTTACCTATCCAATACAAAGAGTCTTCAACCTTAACAAGGACTTACCCACTTTGCAAGAGTCTTTGGCCTTCTCCAAGGACTTAACCACTCTTGCAAAAGTCTTCGGCCTTATAGGAATTACCCACTCTTCTTGGATCTTCCGCCTTTGACTTCACCTTCACTCGGAGAAGCTTCCACCAAGGTCTTACCCACTTGAGCTTGAGTCTTTTGCCTTCTCCAAGGGCTTACCCACTCTAGCTCCAAGTCTTCAGCCTTGATATTCACCAAGGGACTCCTTCCCTTGTTCTTCTTCACCTCTCTTGGATAAGAGAGAGAACCTTCATCTTCATGATTGCAAATGAGAGATGGGGAGGTGGTGGAAGTGAGAGCCTCACAAGATATACAAGTAGAACTAGCTCTCTTACAAATCTCCTACTCACTCTAATGGATGTAGCAAGTGATTAAGCTTAGAGAGAGAGAAGAGGCTGTAGGAAGAACTCAACTATAGAATAGGAACCTCATAAAGAGTTTGCAATGAATGCTCAACCTTGGAATGAAGCCCAAGGTGTTACGACCCCATCTGAGCTTAATTGGTAAACTAGGGTTACCAAGATGATTACATGATTCATTGGACTGATCACTCTTGAAATCTAATGAATAATGATAATACAATGAGAATGTTTTAACTATGATAAGAAGTTTAAGTGTTCATTTGTCTTAAGAATTAGGGTTTGAGAAGCATAGACCCTAATCGGCCCAAAATAGGGTTTTAGTGATACATAAATACAAAATTTGATAAGTATAGTGTTTCAGTAAATGATTTTTAGTATTTTATGTGTAACTCTGATTTATTTCAAATTTGGATATGATTTGGATATATAAAATTTGAACAACATTGGAAAATATCAGAATTTATGAAGAATGTTCTGATCTGTTTATCGGTCGAGTTTCAAACTCGACCGATCATATTTCCAGATTTATATAGCAGTGTGGTAATTGAATTTTATCTTTTTATTGGTATATCCAATTGATCTCAAATTTTAACTGTGCTTGAAAAAAACAATTTTAGACACTTTTTTAAATTAGCGTAATTTTTGGATGACTTTTGATCTCTACAGTGAGGGTGCCGGTCGAGTTCTGTGTAGGACAAACTCGACCGAATCTGCTGCAGACTGCAATATAGCAGTGCACTGTTTGATTTTTAATTATGTATTGGTAACTAGAAATTATCTCAAATTTTTACTGGAGGTCTGAAACTTCATTAAGTATAACATATAAAATTTCCAGAATTTTTGGAGCTTCTGTTAGCTATTCAGTAGGCGAATTATAGAAACTATTGTGAAACTGAATATTCAGCCAATATAATTAAAGTTGAGTGTTGGGTCAATATGCAATTGACCCAAGCAGCTCAAATTGACTTATATGATCGACCACACACACACACAACTCTCATTCTTCGTCATCCACCCCAGAGAAACGAAAATCTAGAGAGAGAGGGAGAGTTAGGGCTTGAGTGGAGAAAGAGGAGGAATTGCTGACCTAGGGTTTTGCGGTCCGAGGAATGGTGAAATCAAGTAAGTTTGGATTCTTTGCATAGACTTTTATGGTGAATCTTCTCTCTCATGTCAAGATTCCATCCATGCTCTAATTTGATCCAAGATGATGTCGAAATTCCCTCTTTTCTCACCCTTTCTTCATAATCCCTCATTTTCAAGGTTTCCTAGTTGAAGGGAAGAAGAATTGGGAGATTTGCTAGGGATTTGATATGAGTTCGAGATCCACTGAGTTGAGCTGCAGTTTTGAGGTGTTTTCACACCTTAGGGTGAGTAGGTTCTTCCTTCAAACAGTGTAATGCACGAAATTTTATTATAGCATCCAAATCCCTAATTGCTTAGTATGTGATTTTAAACCCTGAATGTCCATTTGTTCTGTGTAGTTGCAATTTGATATGAAATGGGCTCCTTCTATGTTTGAAAGACTCTCTGATGATAGAATCATATTAGAAATGTATACAACACATTCTAGAAAGAATGCCTTTCGGATTCATATTGTATGATGTAATTAGGGTATAACCTAACTGAGATCTCACTAGAGTTTTAATTCAATTGAAGAGATATCTAGACTTAAACCAAACCTAGGTCTAAATGTTCTAAATCAAGCTTAAGGCTATCATATTTCAATATCTAAAACCTTTGGGATTCGTCACTAAGTCTATGACTTTAATTTCACTAGTTTAAGCTCGAATGACCTGTGCCACGGCCGTGGGGTGATACCATGACCGTGTTGGAGCAAACCCTAATTGAACACTTAAAGATCAAAGTTAAATAAAGAGGACTAGTAATCCTATAAGTGGTTAGGATGTACCTCATGGGTTATCTTAATTGAATTTTATTCTTGATACATGATATCTCAGTGAATGGTATGGAAAACCTAAATTTAGTTAAATTTCCATGGTTTCATATCTATATTGATTGTATATGATTTGTTGAAAACAATCTTTATTTAGTGAATGCTTATATCATATGAAATCCTTATGAGAGCCATGTGACAAGTGAATGAGGTAAATGAAAAGGTGAATGAGGCGAATGAAACCCTCAGAGTAGGGTGTTGACATGTGATGAATGAATAAGGCAAATGAAACCCTAAGGATAGGGTGTTCAATGAATCATGTTATGGTGATATGAAAGGTCTCGATATGAGATGTGGTGATACTTAACTGTTGAATTGTATGTTTCTAGTGCATTTAACTTTATATGCTTGTTCTCTCTGAGTTGATATCTACATACTGCAGGGCTTCTTATTTTCAATACATATCTCGTAAATTACAGGTGATGAGATATGACATGCCCTAGAAAGGGATGTTACTGAGACATGATATATGTTGAATACATGAGTTATGATGTTTCTTATGATATGATATGGAAGGCAGTGTGAGCCTTGTGAGAAATGTTAAATGAGTTATGATTTCTGTTTAAATTGTACCTATAATGTTAATGTTACACTTAGGTGCCCTGAACACCGTAGAACCCCTTTGGGAGGTCTACACCTTAGGGGTGAAACTCGTGTCCAACATCAACCGGTTGAGTAATTCTGGTGGCACGAGGGTTGATAGGGTTATCCAACACCAACCAGTTGAGTAATTCTGGTGGTAACCCAGTGTTGACTCCCTGCGCCTGTGTGCTCAGGCTAGAGGAGGAGTCCAGAGCACTCATGGTGAGTGCAGAGAAGGCCGGAGAGCCTGTGGGCTGGAGAGCCCGTGGGTCCTGTAGCAGAACAGGACTGGCAGTCAGACTTAGCATTTCCCGGGTGTGTCGCTAAGTCTTGTACGGTGTGGCCGTAGTGCACTGCGAGTCTCTATCCAGAGTACACTGCATAGATCAGGGCATAAGTTAAAATATGATCATATAGGTTCACAGAGTTCCTTATAAATGAAAGAGTTAAGGAAGACTAGAGCATAGTCTTCTAGTAGTTATTCTTTGGATGCAATATTTACATTCTTTGTTATTTCAATTATATTGTTTTAGAACTGCTCAGTGTAGTATTTATTGTTGTTAAATTTCATAACGTTTATTCAAAGTTATATCTGTAATCACATTAGTGCCTTAGATTGTTTCTTTGAAGTACTCATTCACTGAGCGAGTAGGCTCACCCCTCTACTCAAACATTTTAGGGTTAACCGCGTGGACTTGAAGATGGTCAGAGCATCAGCGTAGATCTTCCACAAGAGTTAAGTACAAGATTAGTTGAGTCAGTCGGTCCTTGTCACTCTAGGTCCTCAGTAAGAGATAAGAGAGAGAGTTGTAATTATGATGTGTAATATTATTCCTCTTTTGAAATTGTATGCTATTAGTAGGTCTTATGTGCTTAAGGTGTAAGAGACATCATGAATGTTTATACACGTATCTTTACTATTAAAGTCTGATTAGTAAAAGAAATGTTCAGATTCCTTTGTTAAAACGATTTATGTGGTTCAATGCGAAGAAACAAGAGTTTTTAAAGAAAGAAAAAAAAAAGTTAAGGGTGTCCTTTGTATTACATATAAATCCTATCTTATGCCCTAATCTCATGATTTGAGGAAATTTTGAGATCGGGGTGTAACAGCTTGGTATCAGAGCTTAGGGTGAGTTGTCAAGGACCATTAAGTTAGTAAGTTAGCATCATAAGTGTGGCAGATAGGAGATGTGTTGATGTTAGCTTTGGGGATTTGAGTATTTGGATATCCTGGCCCGATATCTGAGTACTTGGATCAACCAGTACAAGCTACTCTGTCTATTCTCTCACGTATACCCTGGCCAGGTATACAGTGGAAGAATGGGTTAGAGAGGAACCCTAGAAAGGTTAGGGTTAGATAACGAGAAAAGAAACAAGAATTAAGAGCATAAATGTAAAAGGAGATAGAACTTAAATTTCATAATGTTGTTTTTGTTGGAAATGTATAGAAATGCTCTTATATGTTTGAATTGAAATATTCAGTACTTTGAAATATATATGGGTCTTTAAGATTTTTTGCACACTATGCAGTTGTAGCATTTATTGATTTCATTCTTTGTAACATGTAGATTAGAAATCATCTTTGAATGATCTTTCCTTAGTGGATAAGTTTTCTTCCACACTTCTGAGATGAATAGGAGTTGAGTAATCCTTTGTAGTTCTTGGCTTCAGGACTTCAGGTTTGGCCTGGTCCGGTTGGTAGGATGAGTTACTAGGATCTAATGAATCCTATCAATAGTATAATAAGAATAGAATTTGAATAATTAGACCCACATCAGAGTAAGAATGTACACACAGTAAGATGTTGAAACATATGGGCAAGATCAGAACAACTAAGAATCAATTGAAACTGGTATCCGAGGTTCAATTTTGGGGTCTCAAATGTGAAACCCTTACTTGGGAATAATAGAACCTGATATGAAGTTCATGATCAGTTTATTGATTAATATTATATGAACTATACATATGAAATATAGAAAAGATATGTGAAATGTATGTATGGTTCTAGATAGCAAGAATCGATCATGAAGAATGGATCATATAATTGAGTATAATGCTTTTATGAACTCTAAAGCAAAGGCTAAGTAGAAGAATAGAGTTGAGCATTCAATAGGTCCATAGAAGTGAAGAGTCTTCAAAAGAGTAAAAGTGAAGAGAATCATATGATCATATAATTCATAAGATTAGAACAACAAACTAGTTCCTAAGTGAAGAACATAGGTGTAGTTTAACGAATGAATAAGTCATACAAGGGTAGACTATATTCAGGAGGGAAAACTTGATTGAAAGAAAAACTGTGTTTGACCCATGCATGATTCCTTTGATTTAAAAATGAAGAATATTTAAGGTATTAAGGGAATGTTTGAATACAAGAATTCTAAGTCTCAAAATCATCTTCTCTCTCATATATTCCTTAACAATAGCAAGGTGGGAATGAAATGATAAGAAAATGAATCATATATGATGCATAACTACCTTGGTAGGGTCATCTAGTGAATGTAATAGTGACATACATTACAATGAAGTGCGATAAGAAATAAATTCTTGTGTGATAGCAAGAATGATGAATAATCTATTCTTACCGTGAATGTTTTAATGTTAGGGATGTTTATTGTATATGATCAAAATGAGAAGGAGAGGTAGCAAAACATAAGTAGTAAAGAATGAGGAGAGAGATAAAGGAAAACACTAGCTTTGTGTAATATGTGAACTCGTTTTTAGAAGTATGCTTTGTTGAAGGCATACTAAGGTATGTAAGTTGGTTCTATGTATGATTTCAGTGTATTTGTGCAAGCTATATGTTAATTAAAGGTGTATGATAGTTGTAGTAATTCATACCAGATATGCATCCTAGTATTGTGTATTTGTAATATGGTGATACAGTTTGGATGATGACGGAAGACATGGAGGGATATCCTGAATAAGGTAGTTATACCTATTCACTCATATTAATAAGAAGGGATGATAATCAGATTGTCTGGACAAGTAACCCTAATGAGGTGTAGCTTGTTATACCTAGCTCTAATATAACTGAGTGATGGTAATTTAGTATGATTAATGCTTGAATGACTGATACAATTGTGGATTACTTTATTACTGTGGTTGAAACCCTAAAATGATATAATACGATGGTTACACTTTGAATTGTGTGTGGGCCCATAACCCATAGGTCCCAGGATCGAAACATGATAGTATGGAATGAGGTGGTAATGCTTCACCTCATGCATCCATGACCCAATGGGGATGCCAAGAGTAGTATTGTGCAATTGATTGTTGAATCTAGCCTTTTAATTCAAGACTGTTTTGCTATTTGAATAGCACTTTATTAAAGTTTAAAACAGCATGGTGAACTCGCTTTTGTCACTTAAAGGTGATACAGAACAATAGAACTTTCTGAGCCGCATAAGTTGAGATAGTTGTATCAGAGTATCAGAATTGCGCAGCGAAAGCGTGGTGGTTTATGTTTGCATTCTATGTTTGACTGCGGCATAAAGAATTTGCTTGATATCATTGAGAACTATTTGAAATATGTTGTGATTTAGTAAAGAATTAAAAGATCTAATGTTGAAAACTACATTCAGGTATGAAATACAAGAATATAATGACATGGAAGGTTTTAGAAGCTTAGAATAACCTTGAATGTATCTTTCTTGTAGGTTTATGTTTCGAGGACGAAACATTCTAAGGGGGGGAGAGTTGTTACGACCCCATCTGAACTTAATTGGTAAACTAGGGTTACCAAGATGATTACATGATTCATTGGACTGATCACTCTTGAAATCTAATGAATAATGATAATCCAATGAAAATGTTTTAACTATGATAAGAAGTTTAAGTGTTCGTTTGTCTTGAGAATTAGGGTTTGAGAAGCATAGACCCTAATCGGCCCAAAATAGGGTTTTAGTGATACATGAATACAAAATTTGATAAGTATAGTGTTTCAGTAAATGATTTTTCGTATTTTATGTGTAACTATGATTTACTTCAAATTTGGATATGATTTGGATATATAAAATTTTAACAACATTGGAAAATATCATAATTTTTGAAGAATGTTCTGACTTGTTTATCGGTCGAGTTTCAAACTCGACCGATCATATTTCCAGATTTATATAGCAGTGTGGTAATTGAATTTTATCTTTTTATTGGTATATCCAATTGATCTCAAATTTTAACTGTGCTTGAAAAACACAATTTTAGACACTCTGTTAAATTGGCGTAATTTTTGGATGACGTTTGATCTCTACAGTGAGGGTGTCGGTCGAGTTCTGTGTAGGACAAACTCGACCGAATCTGCTGCAGACTGCAATATAGAAGTGCACTGTTTGATTTGTAATTATGTATTGGTAACTAGAAATGATCTCAAATTTTTACTGGAGGTCTAAAACTTCATTAGGTATAACATATAAAATTTCCAGAATTTTTGGAGCTTCTGTTAGCTATTCAGTAGGCGAATTACAAAAACTATTGTGAAACTGAATATTCAGCCAATATAATTAAAGTTGAGTGTTGGGTCAATATGCAATTGACCCAAGTAGCTCAAATTGACTTATATGATCGACCACACACACACACAGCTCTCATTCTTCGTCATCCACCCCAGAGAAATGAAAATCTAGAGAGAGAGGGAGAGTTAGGGCTTGAGTGGAGAAAGAGGAGGAATTGCTGACCTAGGGTTTTGCGGTCCGAGGAATGGTGAAATCAAGTAAGTTTGGATTCTTTGCATAGACTTTTATGGTGAATCTTCTCTCTCATGTCAAGATTCCGTCCATGCTCTGATTTGATCCAAGATGATGTCGAAATTCCCTCTTTTCTCACCCTTTCTTCATAATCCCTCATTTTCAAGGTTTCCTAGTTGAAGGGAAGAAGAATTGGGAGATTTGCTAGGGATTTGATATGAGTTCGAGATCCCCTGAGTTGAGCTGCAGTTTTGAGGTCTTTTCACACCTTAGGGTGAGTGGGTTCTTCCTTCAAACAGTGTAATGCACGAAATTTGATTATAGCATCCAAATCCCTAATTGCTTAGTATGTGATTTTAAACCCTGAATGTCCATTTGTTCTGTGTAGTTGCAATTTGATATGAAATGGGCTCCTTCTCTGTTTGAAAGACTCTCTGATGATAGAATCATATTAGAAATGTATACAACACATTCTAGAAAGAATGCCTTTCAGATTCATATTGTATGATGTAATTAGGTTATAACCTAACTGAGATCTCACTAGAGTTTTAATTCAATTGAAGAGATATCTAGACTTAAACCAAACCTAGGTCTAAATGTTCTCAATCAAGCTTAAGGCTATCATATTTCAATATCTAAAACCTTTGGGATTCGTCACTAAGTCTATGACTTTGATTTCACTAGTTTAAGCTCGAATGACCTGTGCCACGGCCGTGGGGTGATACCATGACCGTGTTGGAGCAAACCCTAATTGAACACTTAAAGATCAAAGTTAAATAAAGAGGACTAGTAATCCTTTAAGTGGTTAGGATGTACCTCATGGGTTATCTTAATTGAATTTTATTCTTGATACATGATATCTCAATGAATGGTATGGAAAACCTAAATTTAGTTAAATTTCCATGGTTTCATATCTATATTGATTGTATATGATTTGTTGAAAACAATCTTTATTTAGTGAATGCTTATATCCTATGAAATCCTTATGAGAGCCATGTGACAAGTGAATGAGGTAAATGAAAAGGTGAATGAGGCGAATGAAACCCTAAGAGTAGGGTGTTGACATGTGATGAATGAATAAGGCAAATGAAACCCTAAGGATAGGGTGTTCAATGAATCATGTTATGGTGATATGAAAGGTCTCGATATGAGATGTGGTGATACTTAACTGTTGAATTGTATGTTTCTAGTGCATTTAACTTTATATGCTTGTTCTCTCTGAGTTGATATCTACATACTGTAGGGCTTCTTATTTTCAATACATATCTCATAAATTGCAGGTGATGAGATATGCCATGCCCTAGTAAGGGATGATACTGAGACATGATATATGTTGAATACATGAGTTATGATGTTTCTTATGATATGATATGGCAGGCCGTGTGAGCCTTGTGAGAAATGTTAAATGAGTTATGATTTCTGTTTAAATTGTACCTATAATGTTAATGTTAGACTTAGGTGCCCTGAACACCGTAGAACCCATTTGGGAGGTCTGCACCTTAGGGGTGAAACTCGTGTCCAACATCAACTGGTTGAGTAATTTTGGTGGCACGAGGGTTGATAGGGTTATCCAACACCAACCAGTTGAGTAATTCTGGTGGTAACCCAGTGTTGACTCCCTGCGCCTGTGTGCTTAGGCTAGAGGAGGAGTCCAGAGCACTCATGGTGAGTGCAGATACGGCCGGAGAGCCTGTGGGCCGGAGAGCCCGTGGGTCCTGTAGCAGAAAAGGACTGGCAGTCAGACTTAGCATTTCCCGGGTGTGTCGCTAAGTCTTGTACGGTGTGGCCATAGTGCACTGCGAGTCTCTATGTAGAGTACACTGCATAGATCAGGGCATAAGTTAAAATATGATCATATAGGTTCACAGAGTTCCTTATAAATGAAAGAGTTAAGGAAGACTAGAGCATAGTCTTCTAGTAGTTATTCTTTGGATGCAATATTTACATTCTTTGTTATTTCAATTATATTGTTTTAGAACTGCTCAGTGTAGTATTTATTGTTGTTAAATTTCATAACGTTTATTCAAAGTTATATCTGTAATCACATTAGTGCCTTAGACTGTTTCTTTGAAGTACTCATTCACTGAGCGAGTAGGCTCACCCCCTCTACTCAAACATTTTAGGGTTAACCGCGTGGACTTGAATATGGTCAGAGCATCAGCGTAGATCTTCCACAAGAGTTAAGTACAAGATTAGTTGAGTCAGTCGGTCCTTGTCACTCTAGGTCCTCAGTAAGAGATAAGAGAGATAGTTGTAATTATGATGTGTAATATTATTCCTCTTTTGAAATTGTATGCTATTAGTAGGTCTTATGTGCTTAAGGTGTGAGAGACATCATGGATGTTTATACATGTATCTTTACTATTAAAGTCTGATTAGTAAAAGAAATGTTCAGATTCCCTTGTTAAAATGATTTATGTGGTTCAATGCGAAGAAACAAGAGTTTTTAAAGAAAGAAAAAAAAAGTTAAGGGTGTCCTTTGTATTACATATAAATCCTATCTTATGCCCTAATCTCATGATTTGAGGAAATTGTGAGATCGGGGTGTAACAGCTTGGTATCAGAGCTTAGGGTGAGTTGTCAAGGACCATTAAGTTAGTAAGTTAGCATCATAAGTGTGGCAGATAGGAGATGTGTTGATGTTAGCTTTGGGGATTTGAGTATTTGGATATCCTGGCCCGATATCTGAGTACTTGGATCAACCAGTACAAGCTACTCTGTCTATTCTCTCACGTATACCCTGGCCAGGTATACAGTGGAAGAATGGGTTAGAGAGGAACCCTAGAAAGGTTAGGGTTAGATAACGATAAAAGAAACAAGAATTAAGAGCATAAATGTAAAAGGAGATAGAACTTACATTTCATAATGTTGTTTTTGTTGGAAATGTATAGAAATGCTCTTATATGTTTGAATTGAAATATTCAGTACTTTGAAATATATATGGGTCTTTAAGATTTTTTGCACACTATGCAGTTGTAGCATTTATTGATTTCATTCTTTGTAACATGTAGATTAGAAATCATCTTTGAATGATCTTTCCTTAGTGGATAAGTTTTCTTCCACACTTCTGAGATGAATAGGAGTTGAGTAATCCTTTGTAGTTCTTGGCTTCAGGACTTCAGGTTTGGCCTGGTCCGGTTGGTAGGATGCGTTACTAGGATCTAATGAATCCTATCAATAGTATAATAAGAATAGAATTTGAATAATTAGACCCACATCAGAGTAAGAATGTACACACAGTAAGATGTTGAAACATATGGGCAAGATCAGAACAACTAAGAATCAGTTGAAACTGGTATCTGAGGTTCAATTTTGGGGTCTCAAATGTGAAACCCTTACTTGGGAATAATAGAACCTGATATGAAGTTCATGATCAGTTTATTGATTAATATTATATGAACTATACATATGAAATATAGAAAAGATATGTGAAATGTATGTATGGTTCTAGATAGCAAGAATCGATCATGAAGAATGGATCATATAATTGAGTATAATGCTTTTATGAACTCTAAAGCAAAGGCTAAGTAGAAGAATAGAGTTGAGCATTCAATAGGTCCATAGAAGTGAAGAGTCTTCAAAAGAGTAAAAGTGAAGAGAATCATATGATCATATAATTCATAAGACTAGAACAACAAACTAGTTCCTAAGTGAGAACATAGGTGTAGTTTAACGAATGAATAAGTCATACAAGGGTAGACTATATTCAGGAGGGAAAACTTGATTGAAAGAAAAACTGTGTTTGACCCATGCATGATTCCTTTGATTTAAAAATGAAGAATATTTAAGGTATTAAGGGAATGTTTGAATACAAGAATTCTAAGTCTCAAAATCATCTTCTCTCTCATATATTCCTTAACAATAGCAAGGTGGGAATGAAATGATAAGAAAATGAATCATATATGATGCATAACTACCTTGGTAGGGTCATCTAGTGAATGTAATAGTGACATACATTACGATGAAGTGCGATAAGAAATAAATTCTTGTGTGATAGTAAGAATGATGAATAATCTATTCTTACCGTGAATGTTTTAATGTTAGGGATGTTTATTGTATATGATCAAAATGAGAAGGAGAGGTAGCAAAACATAAGTAGTAAAGAATGAGGAGAGAGATAAAGGAAAACACTAGCTTTGTGTAATATGTGAACTTGTTTTTAGAAGTATGCTTTGTTGAAGGCATACTAAGGTATGTAAGTTGGTTCTATGTATGATTTCAGTGTATTTGTGTAAGCTATATGTTAATTAAAGGTGTATGATAGTTGTAGTAATTCATACCAGATATGCATCCTAGTATTGTGTATTTATAATATGGTGATACAGTTTGGATGATGACGGAAGACATGGAGGGATATCCTGAATAAGGTAGTTATACCTATTCACTCATATTAATAAGAAGGGATGATAATCAGATTGTATGGACAAGTAACCCTAATGAGGTGTAGCTTGTTATACCTAGCTCTAATATAACTGAGTGATGGTAATTTAGTTTGATTAATGCTTGAATGACTGATACAATTGTGGATTACTTTATTACTGTGGTTGAAACCCTAAAATGATATAATACGATGGTTACACTTTGAATTGTGTGTGGGCCCATAACCCACAGGTCCCAGGATCGAAACAGGATAGTATGGAATGAGGTGGTAATGCTTCACCTCATGCATCCATGACCCAATGAGGATGCCAAGAGTAGTATTGTGCAATTGATTGTTGAATCTAGCCTTTTAATTCAAGACTGTTTTTCTATTTGAATAGCACTTTATTAAAGTTTAAAACAGCATGGTGAACTCGCTTTTGTCACTTGAAGGTGATACAGAACAATAGAACTTTCTGAGCCGCATAAGTTGAGATAGTTGTATCATAGTATCAGAATTGCGCAGCGAAAGCGTGGTGGTTTATGTTTGCATTCTATGTTTGACTGCGGCATAAAGAATTTGCTTGATATCATTGAGAACTATTTGAAATATGTTGTGATTTAGTAAAGAATTAAAAGATCTAATGTTGAAAACTACATTCAGGTATGAAATACAAGAATATAATGACATGGAAGGTTTTAGAAGCTTAGAATAACCTTGAATGTATCTTTCTTGTAGGTTTATGTTTCGAGGACGAAACATTCTAAGGGGGGGAGAGTTGTTACGACCCCATCTGAGCTTAATTGGTAAACTAGGGTTACCAAGATGATTACATGATTCATTGGACTGATCACTCTTGAAATCTAATGAATAATGATAATCCAATGAGAATGTTTTAACTATGATAAGAAGTTTAAGTGTTCGTTTGTCTTGAGAATTAGGGTTTGAGAAGCATAGACCCTAATCGGCCCAAAATAGGGTTTTAGTGATACATGAATACAAAATTTGATAAGTATAGTGTTTCAGTAAATGATTTTTCGTATTATATGTGTAACTCTGATTTACTTCAAATTTGGATATGATTTGGATATATAAAATTTGAACAACATTGGAAAATATCAGAATTTTTGAAGAATGTTCTGACCTGTTTATCGGTCAAGTTTCAAACTCGACCGATCATATTTCCAGATTTATATAACAGTGTGGTAATTGAATTTTATATTTTTATTGGTATATCCAATAGATCTCAAATTTTAACTGTGCTTTAAAAACACAATTTTAGACACTCTGTTAAATTGGCGTAATTTTTGGATAACCTTTGATCTCTACAGTGAGGGTGTCGGTCGAGTTCTGTGTAGGACAAACTCGACCAAATCTGCTGCAGACTGCAATATAGCAGTGCACTGTTTGATTTTTAATTATGTATTGGTAACTAGAAATGATCTCAAATTTTTACTGGAGGTCTGAAACTTCATTAGGTATAACATATAAAATTTCCAGAATTTGTGGAGCTTTTGTTAGCTATTCAGTAGGCGAATTACAGAAACTATTGTGAAACTGAATATTCAGCCAATATAATTAATGTTGAGTGTTGGGTCAATATGCAATTGACCCAAGCAGCTCAAATTGACTTATATGATCGACCACACACACACACAGCTCTCATTCTTCTTCATCCACCCCAGAGAAACGAAAATCTAGAGAGAGAGGGAGAGTTAGGGCTTGAGTGGAGAAAGAGGAGGAATTGCTGACCTAGGGTTTTGCGATCAGAGGAATGGTGAAATCAAGTAAGTTTGGATTCTTTGCATAGACTTTTATGGTGAATCTTCTCTCTCATGTCAAGATTCCGTCCATGCTCTGATTTGATCCAAGATGATGTCGAAATTCCCTGTTTTCTCACCCTTTCTTCATAATCCCTCATTTTCAAGGTTTCCTAGTTGAAGGGAAGAAGAATTGGGAGATTTGCTAGGGATTTGATATGAGTTCGAGATCCCCTGAGTTGAGCTGCAGTTTTGAGGTGTTTTCACACCTTAGGGTGAGTGGGTTCTTCCTTCAAACAATGTAATGCACGAAATTTGATTATAGCATCCAAATCCCTAATTGCTTAGTATGTGATTTTAAACCCTGAATGTCCATTTGTTCTGTGTAGTTGCAATTTGATATGAAATGGGCTCCTTCTCTGTTTGAAAGACTCTCTGATGATAGAATCATATTAGAAATGTATACAACACATTCTAGAAAGAATGCCTTTCGGATTCATATTGTATGATGTAATTAGAGTATAACCTAACTGAGATCTCACTAGAGTTTTAATTCAATTGAAGAGATATCTAGACTTAAACCAAACCTAGGTCTAAATATTCTCAATCAAGCTTAAGGCTATCATATTTCAATATATAAAACCTTTGGGATTCGTCACTAAGTCTATGACTTTGATTTCACTAGTTTAAGCTCGAATGACCTGTGGCACGGACGTGGGGTGATACCATGAACGTGTTGGAGCAAACCCTAATTGAACACTTAAAGATCAAAGTTAAATAAAGAGGACTAGTAATCCTATAAGTGGTTAGTATGTACCTCATGGGTTATCTTAATTGAATTTTATTCTTGATACATGATATCTCAGTGAATGGTATGGAAAACCTAAATTTAGTTAAATTTCCACTGTTTCATATCTATATTGATTGTATATGATTTGTTGAAAACAATCTTTATTTAGTGAATGCTTATATCCTATGAAATCCTTATGAGAGCCATGTGACAAGTGAATGAGGTAAATGAAAAGGTGAATGAGGCGAATGAAACCCTAAGAGTAGGGTGTTGACATGTGATGAATGAATAAGGAAAATGAAACCCTAAGGATAGGGTGTTCAATGAATCATGTTATGGTGATATGAAAGGTCTCGATATGAGATGTGGTGATACTTAACTGTTGAATTGTATGTTTCTAGTGCATTTAACTTTATATGCTTGTTCTCTCTGAGTTGATATCTACATACTTCAGGGCTTCTTATTTTCAATACATATCTCGTAAATTGCAGGTGATGAGATATGACATGCCCTAGAAAGGGATGTTACTGAGACATGATATATGTTGAATACATGAGTTATGATGTTTCTTATGATATGATATGGCAGGCCGTGTGAGCCTTGTGAGAAATGTTAAATGAGTTATGATTTCTGTTTAAATTGTACCTATAATGTTAATGTTAGACTTAGGTGCCCTGAACACCGTAGAACCCCTTTGCGAGGTCTGCACCTTAGGGGTGAAACTCGTGTCCAACATCAACCGGTTGAGTAATTCTGGTGGCACGAGGGTTGATAGGGTTATCCAACACCAACCAGTTGAGTAATTCTGGTGGTAACCCAGTGTTGACTCTCTGCGCCTGTGTGCTCAGGCTAGAGGAGGAGTCGAGAGCACTCATGGTGAGTGCAGAGAAGGCCAGAGAGCCTGTGGGCCGGAGAGCCCGTGGGTCCTGTAGCAGAACAGGACTGTCAGTCAGACTTAGCATTTCCCGGGTGTGTCGCTAAGTCTTGTACGGTGTGGCCGTAGTGCACTGCGAGTCTCTATGCAGAGTACACTACATAGATCAGGGCATAAGTTAAAATATGATCATATAGGTTCACAGAGTTCCTTATAAATGAAAGAGTTAAGGAAGACTAGAGCATAGTCTTCTAGTAGTTATTCTTTGGATGCAATATTTACATTCTTTGTTATTTCAATTATATTGTTTTAGAACTGCTCAGTGTAGTATTTATTGTTGTTAAATTTCATAATGTTTATTCAAAGTTATATCTGTAATCGCATTAGTGCCTTAGACTGTTTCTTTGAAGTACTCATTCACTGAGCGAGTAGGCTCACCCCTCTACTCAAACATTTTAGGGTTAACCGCCTTGACTTGAAGATGATCGGAGCATCAACGTAGATCTTCCACAAGAGTTAAGTACAAGATTAGTTGAGTCAGTCGGTCCTTGTCACTCTAGGTCCTCAGTAAGAGATAAGAGAGAGAGTTGTAATTACGATGTATAATATTATTCCTCTTTTGAAATTGTATGCTATTAGTAGGTCTTATGTGCTTAAGGTGTGAGAGACATCATGAATGTTTATACATGTATCTTTACTATTAAAGTCTGATTAGTAAAAGAAATGTTCAGATTCCCTTGTTAAAATGATTTATGTGGTTCAATGTGAAGAAACAAGAGTTTTTAAAGAAAGAAAAAAAAAGTTAAGGGTGTCCTTTGTATTACATATAAATCCTATCTTATGCCCTAATCTCATGATTTGAGGAAATTGTGAGATCGGGGTGTAACACAAGGGGTCCTATTTATAGCTGGGGATGCCTCTTAGCCTTTGGGAACACTTATGAATGAAAACTAGCTGTTTTGTGGCTTGCAACAGATCTATTTTCACTTGTTGCAACTCCACAACGGCTAGAAACACTTTTCTGCACTTTTCCGTACTGTGCAATCGGTCGAGTTCTGATGGGTGTAACTCGACCGATCAAGTAGGAGGCAAACTGATGTTCAAAGGATTAGTCGAGTTTGTCCTGAGGAAACTCGACCAACCATTTCAACTGGAAATGGCCTACTACCCAATCGGTCGAGTTCTGTGAGTGCACAACTCGACCGATGCAATCTTCAGAAAATCGACCAAGGTGGATCAGTCGAGTTTCAGGCTGGGGAAACTCGACCGACCAAGTGCCTGTAATTGATTTTCAAAGATGCATCTAAAGTGCTCTAATATTCGATCTAAGTGCTCCTGATATTTTTCTAAGCTTAATTACAAGTCATACAATCATTACAAGTGATTTACAACATGATTCTAATGGATATACATCATATTACAAAAATGTGCACTTGTATTGACTTTGACTTGTCTTTTCTCCAATTTGATATGCGCAAGTTAGGGCAATTGGAGTGTGTCTATACCTAATCTGAAATCACTCAAGTAGAGACATTAGACACCAATATGTGGAATGGTTAGTCATCATCAAAACATGGGTTTAGTCAATTTAGACGTGAGTCAACATTGACCTAATTGACCTTGAGTCAACAAAGAACACATAGTCTCTTATACCCACATATACTCAATAATATGCAACTATGGGATTCCCTTCAGGAATACTCGTTTCCCCATCCAGAAAACCCTAACACTAGAATGGTTCTGCAACACTACATGATTAGGGTTTCACTTGATTAGTTATTTCCAATTGGGTATATTTTAACTACATCAGTCAAGTTACATGCAAACCCTAAAAGAGTTCAACAAAAACATGGGTATATTGCAAATTTAGAAGATATAAAATATATGAGATATAATTCTCTTCACACCATGACAAGATACCAATCCTTGTCATATCATGAAGATTGTTACACCTCCATTAGGGCTCAAGATAAGACCAGATGTCAATAGGACCATCACATTATCTCCTGCAAGAACATCATCATCTTTCCACAACCTATAAAAGCTTCTACAAACCATTACCATTCATATGATACACAAGTTCAACATAACATTGCATAAAAGAGTTATGATGTTCACATTATAGTATAGAAGAGTGACATAATCATTGAGAGAGAGAGAATTCCTTCACTATATCCATATACAAGGAATCTAAGTATGGTTAACCATCATTATTTAATTATATTAGGGATAGGTTCAACAAGGTAGATTAGTTTGATGTTACGAATTCAACATTCAACTAACCATTGGTTCATATGTTTACTTAGGTCAAAGCACAACTCTTCCCACCCAGAACCTCCATCGAATCATGGATGTGCTCAAGACAAAAAAACACCATAGCATAATGAACCTCCAACAAAACCATCAGATGTTGTGTGGATAAGACCATCAGATTTCATACAAGTAAAGCCTTAAATCACACACATAGGAAATCCATTGAATATTAGGTAAACAAAAAATTAGATGTAGGTCTAGAAAGGTCATTGGATCTTGACCTAGAATGACCACTGTTCCCTGACTTCAGAAGCACCATCAGTTGTGGACACTAGGTCCACCATCGGTTGTGAACTTCCACCAACCATAGACCAAGACATAGTGAAACCATGGATCCAAAACGACCATCGACAATGGATCCAGATACACCATCACATGTGAACCTAAAGGACCATTGAGTGTTATAACTAGGTAGAGAAACAAGTCAAAAACATCAAGTAAACCATCATTTGTAAGAGGGAGGAAAACCATCGATTGAGACCACTTATTATGAGAATAAAATCCATCAAAACTAGAGGAGCATAGTCATCACTTCTAGGAACAAAAAAGGTACATCAAAACAACACTAAGTCCAAAAACATCATTTGGTGTAAGGAGTTAAACCATCGAGTTATGGAAATAAGGAGAAATCAGCTCAAAGCACTAGAGAAAGAAAACCATCATTTGAGGAAACAAAACCATGACTTACACATGCATGCAAGATCTAGATATTTCACTTATAATGCATAAACGTGCACAAGGTATTAGGGGTACATCTAGGGAGATTATATATGCAAAAACTACCTCATAAATCATACCCTAGGTAAAGGTATCATCTTTCCACTTAGAACTACGTTTTAGAGCAAGATCTTATACATGCAAGCTAAGATAAAAAATAAACATGGAGAAAGTTATATAACTCACCTCAAAGATTATTAATAAGGTCAAAATAGCAAGGTATATTGAAGAAAGAGAGATAAGAAACCTAGCTTGAGCACTCCTCTCATCCAATCTAGCTCCTTCTTTAAGAACAAGCAAACCCTAGGTCAAGGAAGCAAGAAAGAAGCTGTTCTTCAAGATCTAGCAAATGATCCACCAAGACACACCATGGATCTGACCAAGAAGGAAGAGAGATATCATATGGAAGTTAGGAAAATGAAGGAAAGAGGACGATCTTACTTACTTAGGTCAAGAGAAAGCTAAGGAAGCTCCACAAACTTGAAGAGAGGGTAGATACAAACCTTAGGTGCACATGCAAGAAAGATCGGCCAAGCTTCATCTACCTTGAGCTCCTTATTCTCCACCAAGAAATAGGGAAGATATCCAAGAAGCAAGGAAGGCAAAGAGGGTGAGGTAGGTGTGTAAAGAACTCATTTGCATGCAAGGAGGGAGGTATATAAAACTTAAGGTGAAAGAGAAAGGAAGGTAGAGGTGTTAAGCCATGCATGCCATGTGTCCCATGGTCAAAACGTCATTTCATGCACAACCAGGCTGAAGCAGTTGTTGAAGACAGGGGGACCAATATCAACCCAGAGAAGCCGTCAACCTCCAACATTAGGAGGCTAATCGATTGTTGCCTTGCCTTGGTCACTAAGCAAAACACTAGTGTCACCATTAGATGGTGCACTACACAAGTAGAACCATCGACCTAGGTGCCTCAAGAGGAAAATACACCAATTTCAAGCATAAAAAAACCACCATCAGATCACACCACCTAGAGGTGGACCATCAGATCCCATCATCCAAAGGAAAGGCCATCGAGTTAGGGCATCTACGTGAGGAAACCCTAATCTCAACACAAGGCTAGATGTCACCACTAAACCAAGGTACAACAAGGAGCCTTAAGGTACAACTATATCAAGAACGATATGAAAAAATGTGAGGTAAAACAAGTATGTGAAAAATTACAAAGAAAACTCGAGATATGGGTAAATTGCATAAAAGCCCAAAATAAGCACATTTATAGGAAAACTTACCTAAATGGTGTCCAAACTGGACCAAACTTGAATCTTAACTTTTTCACATGATATCAAAGCATATCTTATGGTTATATTAAGGTTTTAAGCATCCAATTAAGTTAATTAAACATGTTTATCAATAAAACTAGGTCATGGTTTTACAACCAGTTATTCATTTGGCACAACATATGGACAACATGTTTGCAATCTTACTTAAAAAATAATTTGTAGTGTTGGTTATTGGACAAAAATTGGGGCAATAAAACTAACTTTCTACGAATCATAATAATAAATCCTTTACTTTAAGAGACCCTATAGTATCAATTTCTATGACCATAACATGCACCACAAGTCATTTACATCAAAGCTTTACTAATAAGCTGAGTTTTTGCATTGATTTCCCAACAAAAACATAAATCTACAACCTTATACTTCTACTTTTGATATGATCTTCTGTGCTGGTTTTTCAACAAATTGATATTATTTTTAGGTTAATGTGTTAGTTTGTAATCAACTTCAACCAACACAATTTACTTGATAAACTGATGATGTATAGCTTTGTTTAGTTGCAACGCCCACCTAGGCATTTCATTTAGATAAAAGTTTAGAACAACATAATATCATGTCTATGTATTAGTATCTTCTTGTGGTATGAATAGAGATACGATCTTGACCTCCAATATTAGGACTACATCCATAATGTATTCAAGTGAGTACAAAATGGCTTTTATGTAAGTTTAGATAGAAATTTGATATGCCTACCGGGCCATTAGAAGATGTTCATGCAAGTTAGGATTTGAGGTGATCCTATTCTTGTAGTTCTTTATCATACTTTTGTTTACATACTCTATAGATCTTTTCATCTGGGCTTGTATAGGTGATGTTCACTTGTTAGATTCCCAAGGGATTGAATTTCTCTTTGAACTATTTGTGATGGAATTCATATTGGGAAATATGGAGATAGAGTAGGAAGCAAATAAAAATTTTGTCCATATTTCCTAACTAATAGATCACATCAACAATGATGTCTTAGGAAAGAGGGTGAAAGATATACCTTGTCCTGGAGCAAGTCTAGTGACTATCCTTGCACGAAGATGTGATTCTTTCTTAAGAGACACAAGAATGACGGTCGACAACATCCTCCTAGTGTAGCACCCACAAATGACAGTTGATGACATCTCCTAACGTACTCTATGCAATCCATGCAAACCAATGGGAATCCGACATTGTGCTTTCTGAGCTGGAAGGAAGGATCTACCTCTTCGTTTGGCAATGTGCTAGTGTCGAATTCCTTTTCCCTTGCTATCTGTCCCTTTCAAGGGTAAGACGTCTTGGGCTCTCATGTTACCACAACTGTGAGAAGTCAAGTGTTTGTATTGAGAGCCTTGGCCATCCCATTTATATAGGAGTGACTAGGCTAGAGTTTCCACAAACCTTGGGGAGACGAATTTATATGTCATGGTTGGGCAGAGGCCACATAGCCAGTCAGTTGGACTGGACATTCCATTGGACATTCTAGTTGGTTGATTGGCATGCTAGCCTATTGGCTGGGCATAGCCAGTCGGTCGACTGGACATTCCATTCAGTTGATTGGCTTGTGATTAGTTATGCAATAAAACTAGTTTTATTGCAATCATTAATGCATGTTGTTTTACCTAATAATTGATTGTTTGGCACATTCAAACTTGCAGATTCAAACCAGTCAGTTGATCAGACACCCCAATAGTTCAACTAGCTACTCTGATTATATGTTGTAATACTAATCAATCGATCGATTGAAAATTTCAATCGATCGACTAGTTGGTTCCATCAGCCAGAGCTAGTACAGTCAAGTTGGTTGATTGGACACTCCAATCAGTCAACTAGCACACTAATCAGTCGACTGGACACTATAGTTGGTCGAATGACAACCAACAATATTAATTTTTATTACCTAAACACTTTAGTAACCAAATTGAATCTTGTCCATGATAATACTCCTCCTCCAAGTGCATCCTATGTGTGTGACCCTATAATCTCCACATTATGTTGGCAGTGATGTCCATAACCACATTATGACATCACAAGAAGTGAGTAGTATCTAGCAACACATAATTTCTACCCAGTAATTGGATAATTTAAAAAACAACTTCAATCTAAAATTGTGACTAGTGTTACATTGATCATATAGTTCCTTTATCACATATATCAAGATTGAACATGAGGCATGAAATTGTCATCCTCTTGACATTCAATATATATTCCTTGAAAGAGAGTAGACTATTGAGATGCATGTGTGCTCAATATCATATATTGACTCATATGAGCATGGACATGCATTTTCTTGGTCTCACTTATCAAGTGGCTATGATATCACTCCAATAGGAGGAAAAATCCCATCTACATCACTCACAACAATCCTCATGTGTCAATCCAAGCACCACATGTATGGCAAACCTTATTCAAGGTCATGTTGGATGGTATTAAACTCCATCAAGTGACATGTTATCATTGTAGTGACTTCAAGTCTAAGAACCATAATCACCAATATAACTTAGATAGATGATTTTGACTCCCATCCATGTAGAATTCTCAATGTGTGTTTGTGTGGTACACTATTCTCTAACAAGTACTTATGTGTTTGACTCAATATCCCATATCATGACTAATGAGACTCATCTACCAGTCAACACACAATCTAGTCTTAAGTATTATTGTTGTTTATTTTTCTTCCACAATAATATCTGACTAGGGACATAACAAGAATGTATATATTCTTATAACATATGATTCTATGCTCATGTCCTCAACCAAACCATATGTCATTGAATAACGTTATTATATATACATCTATTATGTTATATCATAATCTCAAAATTGAACAAGCATACTAAATGGAATTACCTTTATTACAAATCAAATCAAGTACATAATGTCTCAATATAACCAACATATGACTGGGTATCTGGACATACATACTAATAGACTCCCAGTTTCACTTAGAGGCAATCACTTATGAATCTAATCCCAAGTTATCAAACATGACCATCATGCTTCTACTGAGAAAGTTCTTTTGTCAATGGGTCAACAACATTTCTCTCAGTCAGTACCATGCAGATCTACACATCTCTTCACTATACAATCTTTCATACTAGATGGAAACTGTAAAGACCCCTATTCCTCCATACTTTCCATAATGACATCCCATTGATATGCGTACACTCATATCAATAAGATTTCGAAAGGGAAAATACAAGGAATTGTGGTTATCATCTATAATACACAAAAGCTGGATCATGTTCAAAAACATCACATAGTTGCCACAGGAAAACCATCATTCATAAATAAGAAGAATAGAAGCATTTACATTTATTTGCATGGAAGAAAAGACTAACTATAAGAATAAGAAAATTACATAGGATATAATGCATCCTATACATCAACTAAGGAATAGAAAAGTAACTAGCTAAGAGAAATAGAGATAAGCATCAACTACTCCATATCCTCCAATGAGCTTTATTATTGCTTTTGTGTATCTTGCTCCATTGATGGGTTCTTTGCACCTAGAAAATACGTGAAACAACAAATCAACATAATATGATGTGTATTTGGTTGAAAGGTACATACATACTATGCTTGCATACTTGAATAATTTCAAAAAAAAAAGAAAAGGTAAAATGAAACCTTATTTAAGGTGAAAATCAGGTGAACCCATATTATTAATCTCATTTCAATAAATGTGCATTACTATGGTGGATTTAGCACTTAATCACATATATTGTTGGTCCCATTCCATGTGTACCATGTACTCTAGGGATCTCCCTGTGTACCATGTACTCGAGGGAGGTGCTAGTCAACATTAATGCTTTCCCTCTCTTTTAGGGAGATTAATGAGAACCATCAATAATTACATTTCATTCTCTTTCTTAGTATTCTCAGTTTCAAGGCAAAAAGTGTACATACTTGCAATGTTCTAAAAATAAGAAAACAAGTACTTCATACTTATTTCACCTAGAAAAAGTAGCCATATAGTTATATCCATGTACCTGATTTATTAGATCTTGATTCCAAAGAGTCTAGAGATAAAGTGAATGGTTCACCCTAAAAAGACATTAAGGGCCTAATGTCATTATGTGCCCATAAGATTTCAGTTTTAGGGTTTTGTCTTATTCAAGACTGTTACTATCTTCTTATAATTAGATCAAAGATTATTTGTTAAAGTCATATCACTTTAGGGTCATGAGGTCAGATCTAGGGATAGGGTTTAGCTTGGATCATAACTATATTTATTATTTAGAGAGAGGAACATTAAAACTAGGGTTTCTAAGAGTTTTATTTCATCATTGATTACCTCTTTAGGGATCCTATGATCTGATCTTATCAAATATGAATAGAAGGTTATTGAATAAAAATTATATGAAATTAGATCATGAAAATCACTTTTATCATTTATAGATAAAGAAAAAATAACTAGATTGTCATGTACGCTTTATGCTATGTTTTTTTTGGAATAGGGCTCGAATATAGGTCAAAATAGTATTTTATCTATACTACTTGCATTTTTCTTATGAAAATGGTATATAATTTTACTATCATACGATACTTATATGATTTACTATCCAAGTTAATCTAGATTTATAGTATTTTTAGAAATTACAATAAAAAAGGAAGTAGATTACCTACATCAATGGCCTGATCTGACTGGATTAAGGGATCAGATCGATCATAGTAGTCAGTGTGCCTTTGTTGAGTCACACCCTCTCAACTGAGATGGCACTCCACCATTGGCTACCCATGGTCCGAATAGAGCCTATTGGCAATCTCTCTCTTAGTCCTCTGCTTCTTTGTAAGCAATAAATGGCCTCACAACTCTGACGAGGATCTACTGGCATTGTGGTTCTCTTCTCAGTCGAGTAGAGGCATCCCCACCTTCATTGAGTCAAACCAGTACAAGGCGACACCCTTGCGTGGTGTGGCTCCCCTTGAATTGATGCACTCCAATTTCCATGTTGGTGGTTACCACATAGGAAGGAGGATGGGAGTGGGGATGGTTATGGGTTAAGGACCTGTAGACGTAAATGCTCGTAGGAGGTTGGTGAAGGTAATGGTGAGCTAGATTTGATGTGCTGGGGTGATACTAGACATGACCAATGCGGTGCAAGTGGTCAGAGGTGAAGGTGAGGGAGGGGGCTGTTGGGGTTGTCACGTAAGGAATTGAAGCTCGGGAATGACTAAAGCAGAGTTGATGAAGCTGGTGTTGGCTTTAAATAGCCGGGTGAAGGTTAGGTCAAGGACACCATAAATGGATGTTGTAGCCATGTGAGAGAAGTGAGAGAGAGGGAGTCAGTTCTCCCTAATATGAGCATGGAGGAAGACATGGAGGGGTTCGTTGAACTCTCACCGGTGAGGGAGGAAGAAATGTCCTTTTGGATTTGAGATATAGAGGCTAGGTTAGCTGTGCAAAGTTAGGGCTAGGTGGCAGACTATTGAGTGGCGAGGTTGGGTTTGTCGGGAGGTTGACGACAATTTCCTCCACTATTGGATCCTCACACAATGGATGGGATCAAGATCCCATGGTTCTGAAGCCACAGATCAAGACAATGAAGCCGTGTGACACAATTATGTGTCACGACCTGGATATTAAATTCAAAAACTTAGGTTTAAGGTCATAAATGAATGAAATGGATTCCATATAATCAAATGGCCATAACTTCTAACTAGTACATTCAAATATGATGAGAATTTTGGTTAAGCTCCATAATGAGGTTATCTAATTATGGTAGAATTTTGATATTCAAATTTAAATGTCGACCATTGTAAGTTGACTAGGTTCTTAATACACACGATTTACCCTAATGTACATTTAGGGTTCACATTGTTTTTAAATTTTTTTATCCTTATGGTCAAAATAGTAGAGGGTGATGATTGAGGGTATTTAAGGAAATAAAGTGAGAATTGGTTTATATCATTAAATTTGTAACAGAGAAAATAATAATGTAAAAACTCACTTTATCAGAGAAACACCTAAGCATGTGTTTGAAACATTGATGCCATATTGGTTCCTTACTTTTGCAATAGATCCATTGTTTTCTTTGTATAACTATATTGCATTATTACTGGTTGGAACAACTCCAAGTTCACTGATGAACTTCCTAATCCAAATAGATTCCTTTGCTATGCTAGAGGCAACAATGTACTCAACTTTTGTTGTAGAATCAACAACTGTCTCTTGCTTGGAACTCTTCCAGCTTACAACTCCATTGTTAGGGAAAAATACAAATCCATATTGAGATCAATAATCATATTTGTTAGTCTGGATACTTGCATTTGTGTCACCTTTACACCCAACTCTTCCTCACGACTATAAACAAGGAATTGATCCTTAGTTCTTCTCAAGTACTTAAGGATGTTCTCTACGAAACCTTCATCGAGATTTGACTACTATCTTCTCATCATGCTCAACGCATACAAGACATCAAGATGAGTGCATAACATTACATACATGATAGATCCAATTGCCGATGCATATGGAACCTTACTCATGCGTTTTCATTCTTCACAAGAACTAGGAAATTGGGTTCTAGAGAGACTAATTCCATGAGACATGGGAAAATTTACTCTCTCTAAGTACTACATGCCAAACCTTTTTAACACTTTGTCAATGTATGTACTTTGGCTTAGGCCAAGAAGATTTCTAGATCTATGTCTATAGATCTTGGTTCTTAAGATATAAGATGCTTCACCTAAGTCCTTCATAGAGAAGGTACCTCCCAGCCAGGTCTTTACCATCTGTGGGGTAAGGATGCCATTCCCCATCAATAAGATGTCATCACATATAATATGAGTAATAAAATTGTGCTCCCACTAACCTTGTTGTAAGCACAAGGTTCATCTTCATTTTGACTAAAGCCAAACTCTTTGACTGCCTCATCAAATGGAAGATTCTAGTTTTGAGATGCTTGCTTCAATCCATAGATTGACCTTTGTAGATTATAGACTTTATTGGCTTCTATTGGAAGTATGAAACCTTTGGGTTATGTCACATACACATACTCATGAAGATTCCCATTGAGGAAAGTAGTTTTAGCATCCATTTGCCAAAACGCATAGTCATAATAAGCTACAATGGTAAGAATGATCCTGAGAGATTTAACCATTGCAACCGGTGAAAAGGTTTCATAATAGTCAACACCTTGAATTTGTTTAAAACCTTTTGCAACCAATCTACCTTTATAAGGTTGTACATTACCATCCATGTTGGTCTTCTTCTTGAAGACCCATTTGCACTCTATGGATTTTACCCCTTCAAGTGGGTCCACCAAGGTCCGTACAATGTTTTTGTACATGGAGTCCATCTCAGATCTCATGGCCTCAAGCCATTTCTCAGAATCTCATCTCTCAATAGCTTTCAAGTAGGTTGTTGGCTCGTCATCATTTATGACCAACTCATCACCTTGTTGAGTTACTGGCTTAAAGTGTGTTATACTATATGTATGAGGTTAATGTGTTACAAGAGATACTTGAGTTTATACAACTAGTTGTGATCCTTCTTGTTCCTTTTGTAACTCTAAAGGTTTAATACTTTCTTATCAGTCTTGAACTTCTTTGAGTTATACTTTCCTCCCACTATTTGTTTTGGAAATAAATTCCTTTTCAAGGAGTACAACATCCATGGCAACAAACACTATATTGTCAAATGGAATATAAAAGTAGTATCCTTTAGTTTCCTTAGGATATCAAAAAATAACATTTATCTAATTACATTCCAAGCTTTTTAGCAAACAATCTTCTCATGTAAGCTTCACATCCCTGAATCTTCATAAAAGACACAATGAGACGTTTCCCAATTCATATCTCATATGGTGTCTTTTGAACTAATTTAGAAGGTATATGATTAAGTGTAAATTCTGTGGTTTCTAGAGAATGTCCCTGGAACAAAGTCAGAAGATCAGTAAAGCTCATCATTGATTGTATCATGTCCAATAGGGTGAGATTCCTTCTTTCTGATACACCATTATGACGTGGAGTTCTAGGTGGAGTCCATTGTGATACAATGTCTGTCTTAAGTTTTCTCCACCTCAACCAGATCAAAGTGATTTCGTACTTTTACCAAGTTGGCCTTGTATTCCACTCATAAAATCCTTGAACTTTGCAATGAATTTTGACTTGTATTTTATTATATACATGTAGCCATATCTATTAATATCATCAGTAAATGTGATGAAGTGCTGGTAAACACCTCTAGAATTTGTTCTAAAAGGTCCACATACATTAGTATGTATGAGTCTCAATATATCACTCACTCTATCACTATTTCTTATGTAAGGATCTTTTGTCATCTTACCCAAAAAACAAGATTCACATATCTCTATTGATTCAAAATCAAAAGAGTTCCTTATTGAGTCTAGAAATGTGTTTCACATTTATGTGCCCTAGACAACAATGTCAAAGGTAAGTTTGGTTTGAGTTATCAAGTTTTAGCCTCTTGGTATTTACATTATATAAGCTTGTCTCTAGATCTAATAAGTATAGACCATAAGACATAGAGACACTGCCATAAAAGATCTCAAATTCAGAAGTAGAACAACAACAATTGTTTATATGAAATTTGAATCCACACTTGTCCAAACAAGATACAAAAATACTATTTTTGTTAATAGCATACATAATAGAAGTCTGTAACCCTATTACAAGCCCACTGGGTAGATATAAGATGAAGGTTCCAACTGTAGTGGCAACAACTCTTGCTTCATTTGCAACATGCAGTTCCACCTCACCCTTCTTTAAGTGTTTAACGCTTTTCAAATCCTGCAAATTCGAGCATATGTGAGATTCACATCTGGTATCTAGTAACGAGGATGAAGAAGTGAAGAAATTTATCTCATTAATATATATACCTAATGTGGATCTCTCCATCCTCTGCTTCTTCTTCTCTAATTCCTCATAGTAAAGAGGGTGCCTTCCTTAATCACCCCTCCCCTCACCTTAAGTGCTGAAGACTTTCATTTCTAGATAACCTCATAACTATTTTTGGCTTTGCCTTTTCCTTTAGACTCCCCTTTTCCTTTTCTAATCATCATCAAGGATTCAATTTTATCCTTCTTCATTTGTGCTTCGACATGTATCAACATGGCAAGCAATTCAGATAGCGATTTAACTAAATTGTTCGTCTAATAGCACTTGATAAACTGCTATATGATTTAGGAAACAATTGCAAAATCATATCTATGGCCAACTATTGTCCTAAAGGAAATCCCAATCTCTCTTGGTTTTTGGCATGCCCTACTATCTTGAGCATATGAGGCCTTACTGGATCTCCCCTATCATTCAAAAATCAAAGAGTGCCTTGGAGACAACATACCTTTTCTGCTTTATGTGATCCTGGTACATGTTCTTAAGATGTGTTACCATCTCTAGAACATCCATGTTTTCATATTGTTTCTACAACTCACAGTTCATAGAGCATATCATGAGGCTTTTGATGTTTGTGGCATTGTTGTAATGCTTCCAATAAGCATCCATTTCAACCCTACGTGCATCGACAACGAGTTCTTCTGGCACTGGTGTATCCAGGACATAGACCTCCATGACATAGAGCTTATGCTCATGAGTGAGAACAATTCTCAAATCTTGAGCCAGTCATTGAAGTTTTCCCCATTCCATTTGTCCTTCTCAAGGACCGAACACTATGGAAAGGAGTTATTGTTTGCCATTTATTTCTAAAAAGGAAAATTTACATTTTTGAAAACACTTTTGATTTGATTTGATTTGAACAAGATTAATGATATTAATTAGATCTTAAACTAACTATCACTCCCACTATTTTTCTTCAAATCAATAGCCGTCACTATTAATTCACAAATTATCGCCCAATCAACATCGACGTCCATAACCTAATTATAAAGTAGGTAACATTTACCAATTGCATTTCATGAAATTCTCAGATAGATAGTATGTGCAAATCTTGATAATATTCCATATGTATTAATCTAGGTACTTAACTCCATTAAGGTCACCTAATTAAGCCTAATTTAAAAGACAACATGATAGCCTATGCACCTGGCTTTAGCAAACGCACATATCTATCATCACACTTCGACGAGATAGACAGTGCATGAAACTTTGGTGTGCCCACACACATTCAATCAAGCTTTTCATATGTGCTACTTTTGGAAAGAATCTATGACTTAATATTTGAATGAGGAGTTTTAACTATATGTAAATATATGCATATCCAATCACCACATACCTATAATATGTATCATATACATACCATATCCACAAATGAAGCATGAAATCACAGATATAGGAGCAATGGTTATTTCCATTCTAATACAGTTCTTTGGAGCTACGAATAATTGATATCCACCTAAGGTCAAACATCACATGCATCAACATGTATTGGAAAAACTTTGTGTTAGAAATATGTCAGTTTCTCAATTGGAGTCTTCCAATCTATTGGTTGGCCCTTCTATTAGTCAAATGGATTCTGTCAGTCGGTCAAATGAATCCTGGCTCAAGTGGTTGACTAGACTCCATTAATCGATCGGTTGGGCCTCTAATCAATCGACTGATTCCTCCTCTTATTGATTTGTCAGTCCTTCATTTGGTCGACTGTCACCTCCAACCGGATTACATCTTTGGTCTATGGGTACCTTAGATCGATCAACTAATTCTCCAATCGGTCAACTCTCCTGGTCAGACTGCCTTCTCTTGTCAAGAAATATAAACTAATGCTATCTTATCTACTTATTACATTATGCAATGTCAATACCTCGAGTTACATTTGAGAGGATTGTGGGGGGTTAAGCATTATTTACATTTATACAAGAAAGAGGAAGGCTCAATGTGCAAACCAAATTTAAAAAAAAACATAAACCATACAACCACACAAAAAATAATTGGGAAAAAGGGTGCAAGATAGACCTTGTCGAAGAGAAAGTCTAGAGAATATCCTTATAGAAAGATGTGCTTCCTCCTTAAGAAGCACATAAACTGTGGTTGACGGTGCCCTCCTGGTGTATCACCCATGGACGACGGTTGATGGTGTCCTCCTAGCATAGTAGCAAAAGCTACCATACCTCCACTTAGTCCACTTGGACCACTATGAACTCCACATCACACTTCTACAGCTGGAAAAAAGGAGTTGCCCCTTTGTTTGTTAATGTGCTAGTATTGACTTCCTCCCTTGCTATCTCTCTCTTTCATGGGTAAGAGGGCTTGAGCTCTCATGTTACCACAACTATGTGAAGTCACGTGTGTGTATTGATAGTCTTGGCCATCCCCTCTATATAGGAGTGACTAGGCTAAGGTTTCCACAAATGCTGGGGAGATGAAGGGTCAGTTCTCATAGATAGGCGGTAGACACACATGACCAGTCGATCGATTGGACATTCTAGTTGGTCGATTGGCCTGCTAACCTGGTGGTTGTGTAGGGCCAGTCGATCGACTAGAAAATCCAGTAGGTCAATTGACTTATGGTCAATGGCACAATAACAATGGTTGTATTGCAATGATTAATATGTGTCATTTTGGCTAATCATTAATTGTTTGATGCATTCAAATTTTTTTATTCAACCTCATTGGTCGATTGGACACTCCAATCAGTCAAGTAGCTACTTTGATCATGTATTGGCAACATTGATATGTCAATTGATTGAATAATTCAATCAGTCAACTGGCTGGTTCCATCAGACAGAGTCAGCACAATCTAGTCAGTCGACTGGCCACTCTAGTTGGTCGACTAACAACTAGTATTATTCATATTGATTACCTAAACACTTTGGTAACCAAATTGAATCTTGTCTATGGATAAACTCCTCTTCCAAGTGCATCCTATGCATGTGATTCTATAGGCTCCACATTACATTGGTAGTGATGTCCATAACCACATTATGACTTCACAAGCAATGATATGTATCAAGCAACACATAATTTCTACCCAAGTAATTGAATAAGCTGGAGAAAAACTTCAACATAAACTTGTGATTAGTGTTATAGTGACCATATATTTAGATTGAATACACTGCATGGAATTGTCACCCTCTTAACACCAACTTATGTTCCTTTAACCAAAGAACAATGTTGAGATGCATGTGATCTCAAAATCACATGTTGACTCACATGAGCATGGCCATGCATTTTATGAGTCTCACTTATCAAGTGTCCAGTATACCATCTAGTAGGAGGGATAAATCCCATCTACATCACTAAAAAAAATCCCCATGTGTCACAATGTACTCAAGAACCACTTGTATGGCAATTGTTATTCAAGGCCATGTTGGATGGTGTTAAATTCCATCAAACGACATGTGGTCATTATAGTAACTAGGTCTACAAACCACACTCACCACAATCACTTTGACATATGATTTTAACTGCCATACATGTATCATTCTCAAGGAGTGTTTATCCGTACACTTTTCTCTAACAAGTAACTATGTGTTTGACATGATATCCCATATCATGGTTAATGACTCTCATCCATCATTCAACACATAATCTACTCTTAAGGATTATTGTTGTCTATTTTTCTTTGACAAAAATATCCAACTAGGTACATAACAAGAATGTATATATTCTTATCATACATATGATCCCATGCTCTTGTACTCTACCAAATCATATGTCATCGATTAATATCATTGTTTAGACATATATTATTTATATCATCATCATCTCATCGTTGAACAAACATAATAAATGAAATTTCCTTTATTACTAATCAAATCAAGTACATAATGTCCCATTACAATCATCACATGATGGCTCTTTGGGCATACATAGAGTAGTTTGTGTTGTTGTCAGAGATGATTTCATATGGCATTCCATACTAGATTATGGCATTGTTCTTTAGGAACCTGACCACATGTTGAGATGAAGCATTGGTGATGAAAAAAGGCTTCGCCCATTTGGTGTATTAAACTACAATTAATTGTATAAATTTTCCATTTAATGTTTTAGGATGTATCTTTCTGATCATGTCAATCCCCCAAGTAGATAAAGACCTAGTCATGACCGTGTTGTATGGTTTTTTATCAAGTGCATGAATATAATCACCATATATTTGATAGATGCAACACTTCCAGACATATTAGTAGAAATCCTTGTATATTGTGTTCCAATAGTATCTCTAAAGATATATCTTCTTTATAAACATGACCCCATTCATGTATGTACTACATGATACTCCATGGACCTCGTTCATGATAGCTTCACCCTCCATATATTTTACACACCCGAGGAGGGTTTAATTGTATGATATGTGATAAACATGTCCTACTCTCATGATGCAGTGTATGCCTTTTCATTAAATCACTTGCTAATCTCTTATGGGGAGTTTTGTAGGGATAGCTTGGTTCTTGAGATATGTTTTTGAGTCATGGAACCATGCCTTTGATTCATTATTGATTTCATTATCTATGAATATGCAATAGGCTTAATGAGATATTGTTTGAACTTCAAAGGATAAAATTTTATCACATTAGATGTCAATCCATGAAGTGAGGTGTATCCAATTAAATGATGAATGATAAGATGCATGGTTGTGAATGTGAATGTTTATGGATGATGAAATGAACCAAAAAAGAGGAATCTGGTTCAACTTGATAGAGGTGCACAACCAACAAAATCTATAAGACATATGCATGGTCTGTGGGAGCCATGTTTAAATTTTGCAAGTCCTCACATAAGCTGGAACACTTATGAAACAAAATCTTTAGCATACACATATGCATCAACTTTGGTGAGCTACCCTTTTAGTAACTTCATATACCTACTCAAACATGTAGGTGAAACAAAAAAAATGAGTTTTTTGTTTGGTTGGAACATCGAATAAGGTGGAACTTTTTCTACTTTTTTGTAACCCTTTAGGCTTGTACAATAGGGACAAAATTAATAAGGGTCTGTCATGCACATTTAATCATGCCAGTGTGAGGGATGAATTTTTGTAGGAATGTAATACTAAATTTATTCTATCCAAAAGGGACTTTCTATGTGGATACATTTTGGAATACAAAATGAAATCCAAGTCATTCCCCACCACAAAATAAAGGATATCTAACTAAATAATATATTTTATCAAGTTATACTTTTTGTTTTGTGGTGGACAATGACTTGAGTCCATTTTCAATTTCAAATGTCTACCTAGCATTATTCAATCCAAAATATCCCTGTTGATCCAATGACAAACAAACTGTCACTGTTATCCAAGCCGCGGACAACCAAATCACATTCCAAACAAACTGAGAAAAACAACCCTAATGACAAAAAAAACTCGGATGGAGAAAATCAGACACCCACAAGATATTCATTCCAAAAATGTTAATCTGGTGGTTCAAACCTGGGTCCCTTCATTGTGGGTCCACCTAAATTTAGAAACCTCACTATCTATCATCGGAAAAGGATGTACATATGTGTAAGTAAGTATGTATCCAAATCTGGTATATTTTATTCTGAACTTCCCCAACAGGAAGTTGAGAAAATAAAAATACATGTAGCCAACACTACACCCTTACATGAACCAACTCACTCACTATCTACTCTCCTATCTATCTATTTATCTATGATCTTATACTTTAAAAATTTACAAATCTTAATAGCTTCACTATCTACTTCCAAAATCATGCCTCCATGTCTTCTACAATTTCTTTCTTTCCATCTGAAATTAGATGACTAAAAATATTAGCTTATCTCTATCCTCCCTACACATCATTAGTGTCTCGTTCATATCTAGCTGTAGTTGTAGCTTGGTCTTCCATTATCTTTACATATTCTTCTGATTTTCTTTTGTGAAGTCATAAGAACCAAAAAGATGGTTTTGGTTTTTTTTCATCGCTATCGCACAGTACACATGTAGTATCCACATTTCTATTCCATTTTTGTATCCTCTCCAATGTTGCCAACACCACTTGTATATCCCTATAAACACAAATTTCCATTTGGGGTATTTCTCCTGAACCAAATTCTCTTTGCCTAGATCTTCTCACACTCATTTTTTTGCATTATTTCCCAAAGGTCCACCCTTTCATCTTTGCATTTGCAGCCAACTCCGCAAGGTCTAAAGAACATTTTACCTCTTTCCATAATGTTGTCATCATGTTTATTGTCCTAGAGTATCCTTCTCTAATCAGAAGTTCAGACTTGATGGGTATCTCTACCTCATCAATCTCCCCCATATAGATGTATAGCTTTGGTATTTGATAATACTGGCCATATTGTAATGTCATGTACACCCTTTATTCCCATCTCTCCCTCCTAATTGGGGAGCGCTACTCGGGCATACCTCATAGGATGGTAGTCCCCTCCCCAGAGATGCAGATCTCCATTCTATCTAGGATGAGTACCAATATCTCCACTTGCTACACCTAGAAAAAGTGTATTCCTTCCACTACTAAGTCAATCAAGGTTTTCCTCCTTGCCACAGAAGTATTCTATGTTGGCCATCTTCCTAGCATATCCTTAATCTTATCACTACATCTAGAAAAATTATTCACCATTAAGTTCCCTCCCACCAAAGGAAATCTAAGGTATTTTGTTCCAAGGTGGCGACATTTTGTGATGGAGATGTTTCGTGGGTCTTCCAACGAGATAGGAAGATTCTTCCTATGTGTTTGGTGTCAGCCATTATAGAAGAGAGGTTTATGAGACACGGATGTGAGGCTTTCTTGGAACATGTAGTGGATACCAAGAGGAGAGGTCCTAGTAGCTAGGAGGTACTGGTAGTGCAATTCTTTGAGAATGTCTTTCCTATATAGTTTTCTGGTGTTTCCCCTCCTAATGAGGTTGATTTTGAAATCAATCTTGTTCCTAGAACTCAACCCATAGCCCATTCACCCTACATGATGGAACTAACAGAGATGTAGGAGTTGAAGAAATAGTTGCAAGAGTTACTGGAGAAGGGTTTCATTAGACCGAGCACTTCCCCTTAGGGTGCTCCCGTGTTGTAAGGATGATTCTGTGAGGCTTTGTATAGATTACCAAGAGTTGAACAAGGTTACAGTGAATAATAAGTACTCGTTACCGAGGATAGATGATCTGTTTGATAAGTTGAGAGGTGCTAAAATGTTCTCAAAGATAGATCTGAGGTTTGGTTACCACCAGTTGAGGATCAAGGCAGATGACATACCTAAGACAACTTTCAAGACTAGGTATGGTCACTACAAATTTGTGGTTATGCTGTTTGGGATAACCAACGTGCTAACAACTTTCATAGACCTTATGAATAAGGTGTTTAGACCATATATGAATCAGTTAGTGGTTGTGTACATAGATGATATCTTAATATAACCTAGAGATAGACAATAGTGTGCGCACCATCTTCTCTAGGATTTGATGTTGCTGAGGCAACACCGGTTGTATGCCAAGTCCAACAAGTGTGAATGTTTGTTGTATGAGGTGTCTTTTATTGGTCACATCATATCTACTAAAGGTGTTTGTGTAGACCCAAAGAAGATACATTCAATTTTGGGATGGGAGAAACCTAAGACACCGACTGAGGTCCAAAGTTTCCTAGGTTTGGCTTGTTACTATAGGAGATTCATCAAGAATTTTAGTGTTTTAGTGTTACCCCTAACCAGATTGACTAGGAAAGGTGTTCCTTTTGTTTGGGATGACAAGTGTCATCATTCTTTCTATCTGTTGAAGGAGAAGTTGACTAGTGCACTGATGTTAGTGCTTTCAAAGAAAGGGAAAGGACACATCACCTTCTGTGACGCTTCCAAGAACGATTTGAGATGTGTGCAGATGCAGGACAAGAACATGATTTCTTTTGCTTTGAAATATCTTAAGAAACACGAGGAGAACTACCTGACACATGATTTGGAGCTAGAAGTAGTGGTCCATGCCCTGAAGATTTGGAGACACTATCTGTATCGAGAGAAGTGTCAAATCTTCACCGACCACAAGAAACTTCAATATATCTTCTCAAAGTAGAAGTTGAACATGCGACAGAGAAGATGGATGGAGCTGATCATGGACTATGATTGCACAATAGACTACCATATAGGGAAGGTGAATGTGGTGGATGATGCACTGATTAGGAAGTCATCTTCTTCATCATCTATAGAAAGAGCACAATTATATTCTATGATGTGTTACAAGCCTAATATGTTAGCATTGCTTCATCAAATGAATGTATAGTTGGAAGTATCTTTGTTGGCAGGGTCATTGGCACAGTTGCAGGTGAAGCCTATGTTGATATAGCAGATATGAGATTCTCAAAATAGTGATGTTGTGATACAGAATATCAAGTTAGAGGTTGGCAATAAGAAGTATGATGGCATTCACGAGCCTAAGGATGGGATAGTTTACTTTCACAACATGACAGTGGTTCTAGATGCTGAGGGACTAAGGAAGATAGTACTTGAGAAGGCTCATTCCTCAATGTACACGATGCACCTTGGAAGTACTAAGATGTACCACAATTTGAAGGATATGTACTAGTATCTAGGTCTAAAATGTGATGTGGCATAGTTCGTTGCTAGATGCCCAGTTTGTCAGCAGGTCAAGGAAGAACATCAGAAGCCTTTAGGAACGTTACAACCTTTTCCAATACCACAGTGGAAATGGTATCCTATTACTATGAAATTAGTGGTTGGTCTTCCTAGGACAACCAAGGTCATGATTCCATTTGGGTGGTAGTTGACTTGTTGACCAAGTCAACTCACTTCCTTCCACTCAAGATGACATACACAATAGAGAAGTTAGCAGATATATATGTTGATGAGATGGTTTGTTTGCATGGTATTCTAGTTACCATAGTGTCTGACAGAGGTCCATACTTTATGAGTCGTTTTTGGGAATGTGTACATACAACTATGGGGACACAACTGAGGTTTAGTCATCTTTTCACCCACAAACAAATGGTCAATGAGAGGGGACCATTCAGATGTTGGAGGGTCTATTGAGAGCTTGTGTCTTGCTATTTTTTGGTAGTTGGAATGTGCATCTGAGTTGGATAGAGTTCACCTACAAAAACAATTATTAGAGAAGTATAGATATGGCACATATGAAGTGTTGGATGGGAGGATTTGTTGGTATGAAACATGTGAGTATTAGATTTTGGGTCCTGAGTTAGTACAAAACACTACATAGAAGATCAAGGTGATACAAACAATAGTCAAAGGCAACCCAGGATAGACAAAAGTCATATGATGATAATCACCACAAACCGTTGGAGCTCCAAGTGGGATATGCGTGTACCTCAAATTTTCCCCTTGGAAGGGTGTGTTGAGGTTTGCAAAGAAGGGTAAGTTGGCTTCGAAGTATATGGGACAATACCATATCTTGGCACGTATTTGAAAGGTGGCAAACAAGTTAGTGTTACTTCCAGAGTTGCACAAGTTGCATAATTCCTTCCATGTTTCCATGTTGAGGAAGTATCACCTTGATACAGAATGGACGTTGCAGCCAGTGGAGGTTGAGCTCAAAAGGACATGTCGTATGTAGAAGGTCTTGTGTTGATCTTGGATATGAGAGTGAAGAAGTTGAAGAAGAAGGATATAGTCTTAGTGAAGGTGTTGTGTCATCACCGAGGTGTGGAGGAGGCCACGTGGGAGTTAGAGGATGAGATTCTAGGAAGTACCCATCCTTGTTCGCCTAGGATTTTGGGAGAACAATCCTTGTTAGGGGTTTATGGTTGTATGAACATGTTTTCTTATTATATTTACATGCTTAAACCCTAATATGTGCTTTAATATCATGTGATAAGATTAAGTTTCAAGTTTAGTCTATCCACTACTCTAGAGACTTTTCATCAGAAGTTCTCGTCAGTGTGTCAACCAAAACTAATCGGTATTCAAATCCTACATGTTGAAGTTCTCACGGTAAAAGATTATATTAAATCACATAAAGCGGGTGATCAATCCACAAGACATGTAATAAGCAATTAGCTATGAATTAAATGAGTCCATACAAGAATAGGAACATGAATGAAATTGCAAGAAAATGGGTAGTGGGGCTAATCCCCACACCCCAGTGAAAAGACTACTCCCTCGACATGGCGAGATTAATACCATAATAAGAGGAAGAGGACTTCATCATGGTCATGATGGTGGTAGAAGCGGCTCATAATGGTGTGCAACGGTAGACTTCTTTCCTTATTTATCCTTCAACTATTAACCTTTACTTGCAACATAAGCTAGTGGATGAACAATGGCTCGGAGAAGAGATTGATTGCCTAGAGAGGGAGATCAATGGCCTGGAGTTGTAGATGTAGGAGATCTATCGATCCATGCTAGTGGTGGATAGATATCACCAAGCTAGGTCAATAGAAATAGCTTGGTCGATAGGTGTCGTCCTTGCTTTGATCTCAGTGACAGCCTTCTTGCATGTTCTATCTCTAGAAAATCTAAGATGATTTATACAGCTACATTGGGGGCCTATTTATAGGTTTGAGGCTGTCGACCTATTTCCATCGGTGTTGATCACTTGTTATCGACTGAAGGGTCTATCGGTCTAGCTTTTGGACTTCTGGTCATATGTCTGGGTGGTCTACGGGAGTGTTGATCTTGAGGGTCGACAAGACTGTCGGGCAGTTGTGGTCGTCGACAAGCGTGTCGACAGTAGGAGGTCAATAGCTGATTTCTTGTCGGATGCTAGTCAATGATGATGTTGAGATCCTAAGTGTTGACCTTTTGAGTCTCGACCATGTGTTGATGGGTCATCGACCAGGAAGGTCAACAAGGTTGTTGAGCATTTGTTTGTCGATCATCTGTCGATGCTTGAAATTTGTTGGTAATTGAAGGTCGATTGGCATGTCGACTGATAGGTTTATTTTGGCCTCAGGCATAAAAATTGAGCATCGATATACCATATGAAAGTGCTCAAAATCTATTTCGGACCCCTAGTAAAACTTGCTACATAGTGATAAAATTCAAAACCTATAAAGGGAGTCAAGAGAAGTATTAAATTCCTACAAACTAGCATAAAAACCTAAGTAGATTAAAACAAAGCTATTCTCAAGGAAAACGAAGATATATGAATGCTAAACTATACTAATAATGTATCTAAAACTAGGATGAATATGCATTCATCAGTTGTGCCTCACTTGTTTTAATATCATGCTTGAGTTAGTTGTGCTTTGGGGTGCCTTGTTACTTTGGTTTGAGTGGTGACATCTAGTCATATGTTGAGATTAGGGTTTGCCCTCATGGATTCCCTAACTCACATGGTTGACTTTTAGTGTTGGACCCAATGAGTCAACTAGTGTTGGTGGTCGCCAAGGTTTTTCTCATGAGGTATCTAGTGGTTGATGAGATTTTAACTCATCTTGGTTGCCAACATCCCTAGGGTTGGTGGTCGCTATGTTTTTCTAATCCCCATTGTAGCTAAGATGGTAGTGTTTTATAGGTTTTCTTATTGTGGTCGACCTGGTTACATGGGTGAGATGCTTGCATGGGCAAGATTCTTTAAGCTAGATACATGGCATGCATAGCTTTACACCTTTCTTTTCCCCTCTCTCTCCCACCTAAGCTATATATACATCCCTCCTTGCATTCAAGCAAGTTCTTTGCACACCTAGATCTCTCTCACTCTCTCTCTTCTTCCTTGTTCTTGGAGCTTGTCCCCTCTTTATTGGTGGTGAAGAAGGAACCAAGTTTGAAGAAGGTGGCCGATCTAGCTTTCATGTGCACCTAGAGTTTAATTTTACACTAGTAGAGGTCATTTGGTGCTTTCTTGCTTGATTATTTGGCTTAAGTATGTGATATGTCCTTCTTTTCCTTCATTTTTCTTGCTGACCTACCTTCATCTCTATAATTCTTAGTCAGATCCATGGTGGAGCTTGATCTAGTGGTTGAAGAACATCTCTTTCTTGTTTCCTTGGCCTAGGATTTGCTTCCTTTTTTGTGGAGGAACTAGCTTGTCCGATTGGAGTGCTCAAGATAGGGTTTTCTACCTTATTTCCTCAATCTACCTTGTTATTTAGAGATTTTCCATCTTCTCTAAGGTGAGTTACATAACTTACTCCATGATTATTTCTTACTCTTATCTTGAATGCATATTATCTTTCTCTAAAATTTTGTTCTAAGTCAAAAAATGATATCTTTGCCTAGGGCCGAGCTTAGATGATAGATCTTGAGTAGATAATCCATCTTGATATACCTCTAAAACTTGATGAGCATTTGTTCCTTGAAAATAGCACACCTTATATCATACACATGTGTGTGATTCTTTATGGTTGCTAAGATTTATCTTCCATGATGGTCGATGAAGTTTGAACCCATGTTGGTCGCCAAGTTTGATTTCCTTGTTGGTTGACAAGAATCTGAAGATGTGGGTCACTAAGTTTTTGATATTATGTGGTCAATGAGTTTTTGTATCTTATGTGGTTGATGAGTTTTTTTTATCTTATGTGATCGTCAAGTTTTGTACCTCTAAGTGGTCGTTGAGTTTTGATCTTTTTTTGGTCGCCAAGTTTTGTATATCTAGCGGTAGATGAGGATTGGTAACCCTAGTGGTCTCTCTAAGAGTGGTAACTGTAGCGGTCGCCAAAAGTTTTTTTAACCCTGATGGTTGATGAGGGTCTTAACCCTAGCGTTCGATGAAGATCCTAACCCTAGTGGTCTCCAAGAATGGTAATCATAGAGGTCACCAAAAGTTTTCTGACCCTGATGGTCGATGAGAATCTTAACCCTAGTGTTCGATGAAGATCCTAACCCTAGTGGTCGACGATAACTTCCTATCCTACATGGTCACTAAGATAGCTAACCATAGTGGTCTCTAGGATAGCTAACCCTAGTGGTCACTAAGATAGCTAACCCTAGTGGCCTCTATGTCCTCTAACCCTAGAGGTCGATGAGGTTCCTAACCTATGTTGTCGATGAGAATTTCTGATCTATGTGTTTGCTGTGATTTCTTGATTTATGATCGATGGGTTTTCTGGTCCTATGAGTATGGGTCATGAGTTTGGTTGTATTAAATCAGATGGTGATGTTTAACCTTATGCATTCATGATCAGATGGAAATATTAAGAATTAGGGTTTGTCCTTGAATGGTGATTTATAATGTTAATCCCACTCAACTTTTTGAACTTAACCCTAATGTAAGTAAATGTTGATGGTTAATCATACTTAGCTTCCTTGAATGATTGGTGTGATGAGAAATTCTCTCTACATATTGTAACCCTAATATGTTTCCATATGAACATCATAAGCCCTTATATTAAATGTTTATGTTATACTTAAGTGACACATGTAAGGTGATAGTTTGATGAGACTTTGATAAGGCATGGGAAGATAATGATGTTCTTATAGGGAATAATGTGATGGTCTTAATGACCCTTGGGAATGTTTTGTGCCCTGATGGAGGTGTAACTCTCTTCGCTATGGACAAGGATTGGTATCCTATGATGATGTGATAAGAATTATGTTTCATATGTTTTATATCTTCTGAAGTTGCAACATACCATGCTTTTCGTAGAACTCTTTTAGGGTTTGTGTGTAACTTGATTGATGCAACTTTAACTCACCAAATTGGTATTAACTGATCAAGTGAAACCCTAATCATGTAGTGCCTTGAGCCGTAGAACCATTACAGTGTCAGGACTTGCTGGATGGGGAAGCGGGTATTCCTAAGGGATGTTTAGAGTCACATACATAACCATTGAGTATGTGTGAGTGAAACTAACTATGTGTCCTTGTCATCCTAATCTTATAGTTTGGAGGATGGCTATGGTCATGCCTCGATTTGCAAACAATTGATACATGTATATCTATGATGTGTTGAGGACAACTGCGGTTGTACCCCAGATGATAGGGTCATGTATATCCTGGTTACTAGTGTTGTGACCTATATACCAAGGGCAAACTGGACTGGTTTGTAGTTTGACTTATATGTCACTGCGATTAACTCGTGCTGACTTAGGGGGTGAGATCTTAGGATTCCCACTCTCCCAGATCTTATAAGGATCTGATTGCAACCAAGCAATGATAAGTTGGAATTTGAGTGGTATACAAACTCCTCAGGAATTAATAAAAGATGTAATTCATCCATGTAGTATATATGTTTAGGGTTAAACATGATTCACGTTGGTTGATAACCCTTGCCTTGTTTCTTATATCGCTGGTTGTTCTGTAACTCAGTAGGATAAGTCAACTACATAGAAATGATAGTTTTAGATGTTCCTTTATATATCTTGATACTTATACCTGTTGCTATTCCTACCTGTTGAACTTGTCTAAATCGGTTAGACTGCTTAATCTGTTTAAGTAATAATATTACATGTTATAATAAAAAAACATTATTGGGAGTTATATCTCTTGCCTGGACACTGGTCTCACCTTGTGGGTCACCACATCTTTTAGGTGTTCATCAGCGACGTCGTCTGGATTGGGTGGTGAGGAAGAGCATCCTAAAGAGATGTAGGAGCTGAAGGTTGGCTATTAGTTAGTTTGTCCTAGAGTCATCCCTATACTCTCAGATCTGGGCATGGGATGTTTTGTAGATGATATTTATATCGACTCGTCTTTTGGCAGTGGAATATGTATATGGTATGTAAATGTAGAATCATATATTTTTTACATAGGTTGTGGCTGAGTCTAGTAGAGACATACATGTAAATACCCGATACAGTTTGTGTTGATATGCAGGTTGTTGGACCTTCATGTAAATATTTCTGAACATGTTGGCCATGTTTACAACGGTTTTAATTTACCCTCTTTTCTGGTTATGTGGTTAATTAGTGATCGATCGTGTGTTTTCTTTTAAGTAATCTCATTTAGTGTGATGGGGTCATCATAGAAATTATATGTGGAAGCACCATACTTAATCTTGTAGATATAATCTTAGCAATAATCTTGTGGTGGACAAAGCAACGAGCAATGGGTCTAAAATCTACCAAAGAAGCGGTCACCTTCTATTTTGGGTATGAGAACAAGGAAGCCATGGTTGACTTGTCTCATCATGTTCCCTCCTCTCATGAACCACTTCAATACTGAATCAAATCATCTTTTATAATATGACATACCTTCTTGCAGGATAAAGCACGAAATCCATCCAGAACCAGTGATTTTTTGGTGCCAATACACTATAGTGCCTCTTTGATATCTTGTTCTCACTTCCCTTGTCAAAATACTATTATAAGTGCTTTTAATCTTTTCCCTCCACTCCATGCTCTCCTATTTGATCTCCATAGATAACTATTTATTGTATATATTTGTATAAAAACTAGTTTCCTATTCCTCTATGTCCTCCTATTTGTTCACAATCCTTCCTTCATTGTCCACCATCTCTGCAATGATGTTATTTACCTCCCTTATTTTGACTACTTCATGGTAGAGTTTTGTGTTCTTATCACCATCACTCACCCATCTTTCCCTTCTTATCTGCCAAATGAATTTCTCTTCTGCCTTTTCAGGCATTCCAACATCTTTTTTAGTTCCATTTCCTTTAGAATAAACCTTTTATTTACAACATTAGATAGCAAACCTTCTCTCACTTCTTCACATTTGTTCTCAGTCTCTATTAGCATTCTTGGTATATTCACTTCCTGTTCAGCCCAATTCTTCAATGCCTTCTTTGTATACATTAGTTGCCTACAAAATCTGAACCTAGAATTTAGTGTGATCTTGATGCTCTAGCTTTTCCTTATAACCTCCGCAAACCCCTTCCAGGACACCTAGTAATTCAAGAATCAGAAAGGTTTCCTTTTCTATTTCTTTTCAATGACTTGCATCGGGATTGGTGCATGGTCACTATGATCTGATCCACCTACTCCCACATGTGCACTCCGAAACATCTATTGCCAACTGTCATTCACCAATGCTCCATCTAGTTTGTGTTTTCCTTCATTGTTGGATGTGAACACCCATTCACTTGTCATTGGAAGCTCAAAAAGCCCTACCTTATCAATATCTTGATTAAAAGAATTTATCACATATTTCATAACTGGTCTTGCTCCCACTTTTTTAGCCTACATATCACATTGTTATATTCTCTAATGACCACCCATGGTAGACTCATCCCCTGGGACAGTTCCTTTAGTTCTTCTCATAAAGCAACCCACTACCTTCCTAGATTGTGTGCATACACATGCATGACAAACATTTGCAACCCAACCTTGTTCTTTCACTCCAAAGTAACTGCATGTTTAGACCTCCTCAACACCTATATATCCCAAACATTGGGGTTCCAGCCCACACATATCTTCGAATATCTACCTCCTCATGATTAGAAATAGAAGTCCACCCATGAGGAAATAGACTCACAACAATATTTTTACTACATCTCTTAATTTTTATTTATATAATAATAGATTTAGACACACCTCTTCTCCTGATCCATGCTCAATTCTCTTTCTTCTTATTGTGATCAAACCCCTCCTTCACATTCTATACAAGGAGAAACATGCTCACCTATGTTGTGATCTTGTGCACCCCCAGGCTCCACATTCTTCTTTTTCTGTTAATTTCCCCCCTTTGTTCACTATCTATTCCTCTTTGTTATACGAATCAGATAAGGCATTGAATTTGTTTGATTCTAGGATGTTTCCCACACCATTGTTAGATCTCTATATTCCACTCGAGATGCTCTTCCTTCTACTATGGGTTATTCCCTCCTGCACCTTGTTTGCGTCTTGCCCAGATGTAGATGAATCCTCATTGTGCCTTTTGCTACCATCACACATTCCCCACTTGTAGGTTTTCCATTCACATTAATCTCACTCATGTACTATTCTTTGTGTGTACACTTATTTTCCTCTTATTCCCTATCACTTGCATACATTTTGTCGGCCTTCTCATAATTCCTATTGCATTCCATTGCCTTTGAACTTTTGACCTCAACATCAACATCCCTCCAGTCATTGTTTCCTTCTCCTCATCATTAGTTTTATTCGCTTCCTCATTCACCTTTGATCAAGTGTTCCCATTATGCACTTGCTTCCAGGTTTGTCTAGGGATCTCAAACCCTTCTTCATCCTTTTGTCGAGCCTCCTGTACCCACTTAGGAAGTGATCCGCTTCATGGCAGAAGGCCTGATATCTATTGTAACTTGAGGGGATATGTTCATATCTAACTTTCACAACAACATACAATCTTGCTTTCACCTGGAGCCAAACCATGTGAGGTCTATGTCTGTCATACTCTAGGTTTACCAATACTCATGCATTGTCTCCCCATAAAAATCTATTGTCGACTTGTAAGACTTCTCCAACCCTGGTCACAATGGCATTAGAGGCCTTTGTGGTACATGATCACCCAAAAAACTCCACAAAAATCTAGACTAGGACTGATGACAAGAGATCCCTCTTCATCACTTCCCCATGTTTATAAGGTTTCACATTGACAAGTTGTTTATCCATCCATCATGGGACAACATCCAGTTTCCATCTATGATCTTCTTCATTAGAGAGCTTAAATAGGAAGATGCCATCATCCTTATACAATAGCTCAAGTTCCCCCTACAGACATCAATTGCATCTAATCCATTCCGCCATGTGAGGATAGTAATGGTGTCGCCCCATCACATAGAGCAACAATGTATACACCCACATGTTCTTCATCAATTAAAACTCCAATTCATCCAGTTCCACAAGGACTCCTTCATCCACTATCTCTGACGGCAGATACTTCTCCTTTTCTTCATTTTTCATGACAATATTTAGCACCTACTTCCATGCCCGTCTCTTCCTTCCATCCACCATGCTCTCTCCTTTCTTGTTGGTGTTTGTCTCTCCCTGTGTACTACCTCTAGGGCTTATCTGGTTGGTGTCAGTGGTGGCGTGGGCGAAGGTAGTGGGGGATTAGATTTTGGATTGGTGGTGGAATTCTCTGATAGGGGTTTCTTGGGACGTGGTTGCAATGCCCAGGGCCTCTGAAGCAGTCGCTTATGTGATTGACAAGCCTAGGGGATGGAGAACAAGTTATGTATGTATGCTTGTATGTATGTATGTATGTATGTATGTGTATATGTATGTACATATGTATGTATGTATGTATGGGATTAAGAGAGACATTCTCTCCCCCTCTCCCATGCCCATGACAGAGGATGAGTATGTATGTATGTATGTATGTGTGTGTGTGTGTATTACAAAAACCTATGCATATACCTCTAGGGTTCCTTTGGGCATCGATTGGGTGATTAACATGAGGCATGGCAACCACGCCATCGATGCCCATTCCACTGACATTCCCAACTCCACTTCTACCACCAAAATGCCTATTCATTATCCATTTGTATTGCAACCAACACTACAACTAGTCACCCTAAAGACACTGACATTACAACAAACTCACATGCTTGCCAGACTTGGATCCAAGTTTAGAAGGAAAACCCTACATATCTCAACCTAGAGCTTCACGCATGTCATGAACTAACGAAGACTTTACATTGACCTAGATGAAGGAAACTTTAAACTAATGAAGGATGTGTGGACTCATACCATCCTTATCTATCTCATTGGTAAGTGAATGTTCTACTCACATCTCCAAGCTTGGAACAGAAAGATATAGAAGTTCAATGGGGATCTTGATCTCTTATTTGGGGAGAAAGGTATCTTCTTGATTAAGTTTTAGAACAAAGGTGACAAAAAAATATGAACTGAAGACCATTTATAAGTGGCATGCCATGTAGTTGGCCATTTCAAAGAGTATAGGCATGATGAATAACTCAGTTGTGACCTGTTATCATCATCTTTGGCAGGATGAATATCCAATCGATTGAAATATGCTAAACCCTGAGATATATGGATACTATTGTCACCGGAGTACATAAAGTACTTCATATTGAAATTAGATATCTTACCATGGAAGATGCCAACTTTTTGATCAACCTTGATCTTGACTCTCAACCTAATATGATGTGGTTAAATACTCTAGAAATGAAATGAATACAAATAATAACGAACTATAAACATATCCCAAACATTTGTGGAACTTACGGAGCCCTCTATCATGAGGAGAAGTTTGTCCAATGTTGGTGCCAGATAGTGAGACATATCAAGACGGATTCATAATTGTAAAACAAAATAAGATATGGGTGGTGCAAAGTGAAAGAAGAAAACTAAATAAAAACTCAATTAAGTTGTAGCTTATAAATTTGGATTTTGGGTGAAGGTCCCACAATAAGTGTACTTTCAGACACAAGAAAAAATGACATGCTATTGAAAACCCATTTGAAACTTTTGGTACCTCAAACAACAAAGGTTCTTCTATTACAAAATCAAAGACATGTGATGTTCAAGTAGGAGAGAGATCATCATCCTCAAGGAAAAATCCAAGCAAGGCATGAATGTTAAGAAGAGAAGAAGGGGTTTGCTCACTACTTAAAACTAAAAATAAATTCAACTTGCAAACAAATTGTGATCAAGAGGGTGATGGAATTATATGAGATGAAATAAATGAAGGAGATCAAAATAAGAAATGAAGGAAAGAAGATCCTCCAAGTCTAACTAGATAATTTCTTTTTATTTTTAGCCTACTCTAGACTATGAGGAGAGCATTTGGCAATGATAAGAAAAGAGAGATCAAAGCTTGGGATGCATTGTTTGGTGCATCCTTAATTGCGATCATTGTAACAAAATAAAAATATTTAACAAGAAGAGTACCAAGTGCCTATTCCCACAAGAATGGGAATGTATTTCCAACCATGAAAAATACAAACTCAGTAGGGTTTGCATGTCATAAGAACAAAATGCATTGAAGGTGAAAGTCTAGAGGATGATTGCACAATATGAAATATTTGGACTACAAAAAAATAGATGGATTGACGATTCATATTATTTTAGTGTATTCTCACAATATAGAAAGTCAAAGGAAATATATATGGGAAGAGATTATCAATACATCAACAAATATGGTAACCATGAATGGTCATTGATGACTTAAATAATGATAGACTACATGATGAGATGCGTGGAGGTAGAACTATGTATAATTCAATGTAAAATGCTTTCATACATGTTATAGATCAATAGGGGTTGTTTGAACTGCCAATGATAGGTGGTGAAATTTCACAGGAAATAATGAGATGAATCCTACAGACTGTATTCTCAACGATCTTGATAGTGATGGTGAATGAGTATTAGTTACACATGTTCCCTAAATCTTAGGTGAAAGTAGGAGGATCATATCTGAGTGCAATGATCCTATATTGATGCATATTATTGAAAGAAGTAGAAAAGGAAAAATTTCATATTCTTGAACTACTAGGATGATTGGAAAACTTTTAAATTTGGACATTTAGGTTATAAGAAATCCTATTTATATTTTTTCACGAAACTCATGAACATAAAATCTACTTTGAAAAAGTGGGAAAATCTGAGGTATACATTCCAAACTTCCTAGATGATATAAAGAGAGAATGTGATGAGGTTAGATAATGACTACTATTTGATCCTTTGAATAGAGAGTTGACTTATAATGATAATGAGTTTATAAGAATGATAAAGATCTAAAAAGTGAGGAAGAAATATTCTATTAGAAGAGGAGCAAGGAAACATGGATAAAAGATGGTGATATAAATATGAAATCATGACATTCTTTTTTGATATAAGAGAGGCCAATAATATTATTTCTGTATTGATTTACAAAGAAGTAAAAGGGTGATCAAATACAAAAATCTAGAAGAGAAACCAAAAAAATTTACAAGAAAATCTGCAAGATACATTTTGAGTAAGACCTAAAGTAAGATGACCTAGACTAGAAATTAAAACTCATAGGTACTCACAATAGTTCTCATACCAGACAAGTGAATGAACATGAAATAAAGAAGGTACTTTAGGGTATACACATAAAAAATCCCTAGGTTTGTATTCTTCAAATGATTTTTTTCTATAGAAAATTATGGCATATATCAAGGATGATTCAGTTAATTATGTTAGATAGTTTATGGAGGGGAAATATGGTGAGACTTGTTCATCATGCTTTTTTGGCAATCATTCCTAGGAATATAATTATTATATCTCATGCTAATTTTGGAACTACTACTTGATACTATGTTCTATATTAAATTATTACAAAAACTATCTCTAAACAATTAAAGATATTCCTTTTGTTCCTTATCTCAGATGAGCATGATACCTTTGTGTAGGAGGAGCATCACTAACTATGCTTTCTTGGTGCTGAGTTTCCTTCAATTCAATGTATAAATGGAAAGTAGGAAAACATGCATCAAGTTGGATGTATCAAAATCTTGTCAATGTGATATGGACACACTATTTTGGATTCTTGAAACCATATGATCCACCATATGGGTTATATGGAAGAAACAATATCTCGGTGCTACTTGCTATTGTATTCTAGTCAATGGAGCCTCAACTGGCATGTTTGTAGGAAAACTTTGCTCAGACGTGGGGATAAACTATATGATTTTTCTCTTCACTATAGTCATGGAGTTCTTAATCTAGATGATGAAAAAGACTCAAAGTAATAATGATAAAAGCTCATTTCATACATTAGATGGAGGTGACAATCCACCTTATCTTTTTGATGATGTTTTGGTTTTTGTGGAAGCTAAACCCAAATTATTGTTAAAAATGAGGAAGATGCTCATGATGTTTGGTGAACAAACTGGAACTTGCATTAATGTGATTAATACTAAATTGTTTCCTATAAAAAATCTATCACTAAATGGAGGATAAACTGGATACCATGATGGGAGTAGATGTAGGGACATTTCCTACAAGTAGTTATGATTTTCTTTTCTAGGTTTCCATTTTGACGGTGACATATTTTTGGTTGAAGTATCAGATGAAAGGAATGCTCAATAAATGGTCTTCTCCAAAAACTTACATGGTAGATAGATCATCATTGGTTAGATAAATAGTAAAAGGAATCCTCATCTATGTGGTGTCACAAGAGGAGATTTTACAATCTTGTGAAGATGAAAATTCCTAACTTCGAATGGGAAGGCGATTACCATCCTATGATATATGTTAGACTAGATCTAGTTTAATTATAAAAGTACCCAAAGACAATGAAAAATGGGGTAAATGGAAACATTTCATCAAGTTTTAGATGTCAAATACTATTTGTAGCATATAGATGAGTGTGAGGTATCTAGACAGAGTAGATTTTACACTCAAGACTAGAGGAGGATACTCAAAAAAATTAAATGTGATCACTTCCATGTGAAAGTAGGTGAGGCATTTGTTTAATCCATATAATATAGGAGGCTAGAAACCCAAATATGTAAATTTAATTTTGTGAGAAGTGACAAGAAGAATAGCTAATAACAATTGTACAAGGAAATTTGTGTGGTTAGAGATAAGGAAGTGCCTAAATTGATTTTGTGTGTTTACAATGTTATGAACAAAGTGATATACTCATTGGATATGATTAATAATGAAATCCTGACATGCCATATATATATATATATATATATATATATATATATATATATATAGAGTTAGGCTAGAATACACTCGAGTGTATCCGGAGCAGAATACACTCAAGTAGTTTTTCATGATACAATATTTTTTTCAAAAATCTAATTCGTTGATCTTATTAAACATCTCGTGAACAACTCATACACAAAATTTGAGAACATTTGGATATGTATAGCTCATATTATGAAGACCGCAAAAATTATGCATTTCAAATTAGTTTCGTGCGTCGATTTTGTTGCCATTGGATGAGTGACTTACACTCATCCAAATGGGCTCAAAATTTGTATGTAGCCTAGTTATAGTATGACAGTGAAGATCAATAGTTTAGATTTTGCAAAAAATAGTCTTGATATGCAAACACACTTGAGTGTATTCATGCGATCTGTACACTCGAGTGTATTCTAGCCTGACTCTCTCTCTCTCTCTGTATATATATATATATATATGTCTATATATATATATATATATATATATATATATATCTATATATATATAGACACACACACACACACCACACTTGCCTGTTATATTCCAAAGAGGAGGTAGCACACAATCATGTTTGGTGTCATTGCAGCCCCATGAAAAAGATTTGGGATGTAATATGAAATGTGAGCAAGGTAAATATAGGGAATTATGATGCGTTGGATGAAATGGTGAAGAAGTGTTGTATGAATGTGAAGAAAAATAAAGGAAGGGTCACATATTTTTCTCTACAATTGCACATATGGGGTGAAAGAAATAGTACGAAACATGTTCAAAAGTACAAATTTGAAGAGAGGTTGGCTGCAAATATTGATAAAGGTATTACACACATGATATCTATCCAAAAATCCATATGTGTTGTCTTCTCTATATATAAGGGTGAGACACTAGCATACATGATATATTAAATTTCCTTTTCTAAGAGGTATCCAAAATAATATTTAATGTATATACATATACACATATATATGCATATATATGGGAGTTATTTGTTATCCACTGGGTAATATCAATTAGTTACCCAATGCTTCTTTATATTATCTATGTGTTGTGATTATAGTTTTGGAATTTTGATTATAAATTATCACTTGAGATTACATCTCAAGGTAGATATTTTTTCTTCATAAATGCTGTCTCGCATGCTTTTAGTGAACATAATAAAACATTGATGTTGTGTTTACAAAATGAGTCTTTGTATTAGAAATTTGGTCATCTCATTATATTTCGGTCTTGTTTCAAAACTAGATCTACTAATAACAACATTCTATTACCTAACCGTGGTAATGATTATACGACCATATATATGCATGCATATTTATGTTTTGCATGCATAGATAAATCTCAAATATTTTCATGTTGTAATGTCTTGGGTCATATTTTTTGTGCTGCATCAAACACAGTTTTTTGAGGTTTACCTTGCTATTCATAAGTTTCTTAGGGGACATCATATTTTGGGAAGTGCTTTAGAAAAACAATATACTAAGGAAAACATATGGGAAGAAGATTATCATCGACCATTTCTTGAAGATGAATCCAATGGAGTTTGCCGGTGAGGATGATCCTGATGTGGTGACATGAAGGTTGCTTGTCTAATATCTAGATAGTGCTCTTTTCCTAACATAAGGTGTCATGGTAGCCTAAACATGGCCTTTATTTATTATTTCATGATAGGAGTTTCTAGAGTTTGGTTCTAGAACAACACTACTCTTTGTAGACCAAGTGTGTCATAACTGATTTGGATTAAATTTGTTTTCCGCCTTATAATGAGGTTTGTGGGTAATTCTATAATGGAGAAGAAGTCTTTTGACTTTTTGAGACTCAATCAATCTATTGATGTTGTCATTAAGTGCACATGCAAGTTCTATCTTTTGGAAAAGTATGAGCCACACGTTTCTAGAAGAGTAAGACCAAGGTTTTGATAGTAGGAGTTGGCTTAGTAATATGATTTTAATGTATTTAAAGAGATGAAGGATTCCCTAAAAACTACCCTAAACTTGGAAGCAATTTTAGATGTTGTTTGGTTTTAGCTTTATTAACCATATGCCCCCGTAGCTAAAATTTGTGTCATTTCAAAGAAATATGAAACTATAATGTGCAAAATACAAAATGTTTAATAGGAGAGAGTCAATAATAACTACTCTTTGCTTCATATTTCATCACATGTGTAAATCATCTAATTTATCAAAGATACATCTTCGTAGTGGGCACCATCATTTGATGGTGAAGAATAAAAACATACTCAAGAAAAAGCTTCACATTCTCTTAGTTCTTGGTCATGCCCTTTTAATGACCAGTTCCCTATTGATTTTGTAGACCTTATAAACAAATTCCCTAGAGAGTTTTTCAACACGTTTGTCATTGTCTTTGTTAATGGTGATTTGATCTACTCTATTATTTTGATATTATGGTCAAGATAGGATTGTTTTAAAAAAGTTGAAAGAGCATCAAATTTGTGCAATGTTATCCAAGTATGATGTCTGACTAAATGAGGGGAGGTTTATGGTAATTGTGACATATTTAGATTATAAAATTGTTGTATCAAATGAAGGTTGAGGAACTTGAAGCAAGTGCTTTGAATTCATATGAAATTTACAAAGTTTCCTTGGTCTGGATAGGTATTCCTAACATTTGAACTTATAATTTTTTGATGTCCACCTAACTATTAGTTGAATACACTAAGTGTGAAGCTAAACTAGAATGATGAATGCAAGACCAATATTTAGGAGCTGAAGAAGTAGTTGACATATGCAACAATTTGTTATTTTTCCTTCTAAGGACAAGGAATGTGTGATATACAATGATACTTCTACATACGACTTGGGATATGTGATGACACAAGATGAAAATCCTAATATATTATTATTTGACACAAATGAAGTCTCACAAGGATGATATCCTATATATTTGGATAGCTTTCATTGTCTATGTTGTCAATATTAGAAGAAATTATATGTACGAGGTTCACTTTGAGGTTCTTTCAAATCAAAAGAGCCTTATGTATCCACTAATAAATAATAATATGAATATTGGTCGCATGCTTGGGGTGGAATACTTAAAGGATTGTGATTTCTTATTATTCTACCATCCAAACATGGGAAATTTTTTTTATGATGCCATGAGAAATAAAATAGAGCTTGTGTGTTCTTTTGTCCATATTTGGGAGTCAAAATACCAAATTTGGATACTTGGATACAATAGATATCCAGTCTGCAAATCAAGGTGGTTTGTTTGAGTTTTCCACTAACTGAATCACCTAAGTGATCAATACAAAAAACACAATTGATGGAGTTCCTTTTTGACAAGATGCATAGTAGGTTACATATTTGTGTTGATGTTGACATAACAATAAAGGTCTGACCACTCTTAAACGTGGGTCAAAACTATAAACACAAGTACCTAATAAAAGATATCAGACTTCAAATTTATACCCAACTTCAAGAGACATCCACAACTCAGTACAAAGTCTATTGCAATAATATTGGGTCAAACACATGGATAAAGAAGAACAACAACATAAGAACAAAAATAATTGGATTAGTTTAGTCAAATTAAAAGGGATAAATTTGGTATTTTAGTCAATGAACAAAAATAATCTACTTAAAATCATAAATATAAATTATGAAAGACCTAACAAAATAGAGATAATTGTGAATATGATTGAGTGGAACTTGAACTAGGTGTCACCAATCAAACCAGCCTCAACCATCCAAAACATTCTTTTCCAATTTATATGTTTTCATGACATATTTTGCAAGCAGTCATATAAGATATCTACACCTTCTCTCAAGATCTAGGTAGATTTTTCTCTAAAGGTATCTCTTTCTTCCAAGATGATAATAAAAAAATTGATGAATAAAAATATGTCATTTTCTATAATAACTCCTCACTCTCATGTTTCATTACTAATCCATACACTAGATTTTACTGAATTCATTCTCTCAAATTATTTCAGACAACACATCATAAGAAGGTAGTTAATTATACAAGCAACACATAAAAATGGGAGTATAGAAACAAAATTACAAGAATATATTTATTAAATACAATAAGGAAAGATGACATGGTTGCAAGGGCCTGAAGGCTACTCTCAACCCAAGTTAACGAGTTTCACCACTCATGATAAATTAGGAATCAAATTACAACTTAAACAAGTCAAAAATCTTTAAAAAATAAATAATGAAACAACAAGAGAAGGGAGAAGATATCGATACATGGGTAGATCGAGTCTAGATATCGATCTACCCACCTTTTGACTACATTTAATAGAGAGGTCGATCACCTTGGAGAGTTTGATCGATATTCTAATTGACCTTTGAGAGATTGATGCTTCTACTTCTTTCATAGGTAGATCATGACCAAGGTGGCTCTATCGATATGATGGTGGAAGTGGCTGGCGGAAGTACTAGAGTTTAACTGCTATCGCTAGGTCAATAGAACTAGCTAGATTTATCGGTCTAGTCTTGGTCTTATTTTTTGCAACAGTGTTTCATCTTGTTTGCATAAAACAATATGCCTTGAAACCAATGCTTTTGGGTCCTATTTATAGGGTTTGGCCAACTTCTTGCTGACATGTGATTGGTCCATGTGGCCCTGACCCTTGAACTTCTGGTGATCGACCTAGGAGGTCGATTGATATTTAGTTAGACTGAATTATTACCATCCTCATGTCAAATTTCTTGTGGAGATCAATTTCTTTGGTTGATCGAGCTCTACTCTTGGCTTCATGCTTGATGGGGTTCTTTGAGAACCATCCACTTAGACGTCAATTGGTGGTATGGAAAGTGATAAATGAATGGGTTCATTATTGATCTCTTATCTTGATTGCTTTCATGTTAAACTTGTCATGTGTTGATCTCTATCAACCTGGGGTCGATATTGTCTGAGTATGGTAGCTCAACAAGCTGATGATCAAGCTCTTTGAGTTTGGTTCATTGATCGGCCTGAGAGGTTGATTGGTGGCGATTTCTTTTCATTGCTTGATATCATCTTAACGAATATTGGTTGACCTTGGAGGCCGATAGGTATTTTATCGAGCTAAATAATTTTTAGTCTAATTTTCTACACTTTGAAAGGTAGGTTAGTCATAATAGACTATTTGATGACTAAGTGTAAAGTGAAGGATTTTATGATCATTATTTGCTTATTGAGGTGATTTTCTATTATGAAAGAGTTATGAAACATTCATGAAAATGTATGTTATCAAGATCACATGTGATTTTATTTGATGAGAGCACATATATATCATAAGTGGCTCATATCTATACATACAAAATGTATTTAGACTCTACAATTGATTTATAGGATTCTCACATGACCCTTTAAGGGGAGGCATACATAACGAAACGTAATAAGATGCATTAGTTAACCATCATTTCCTACGAATCCATCAGAAGCATTCATTTTATAAATTAATATTATAAAAACATGTAACGATTATCATATAACTATTTTCATATATTCTATAATTACTTATATTATACACATAGCATAATTTTTCTCATAGATACCATAAATTTTGTCTCATGTATGTCATATAACTTGTCTCATATATGTGTTTGTGTTGATATGTGTTTATATATGTATATGTATGTAAGTATATATATACTTATACACACACATATATATACATATATATATATATATGTATATGTATATGTATATTCTAGAAATATTCTAAAACAATATCTCATATAATTTTTGGAAGCAAACATAACTATGAATTTGGTTTTGTACCAAGTTATACAGCATTAGTTGTTTGTATGTTACACCTTTAGGTGTAAGTCAAATTGCCATATTAGAATCCTAAACATAGTATGATAGATCATGCTCCTATATTTCCTACCTATAATTCATGCATCCAATTTGATAAGTAAATATCTAGTTTTTAGTTACCTATAACAATAAAAAGCTTAAATTTAGGTAAATGTTAATATAATTACTTTTTCTAATCGTGATCAATTGCTAGTCTAATGTTCAAAATTCTTGAGTTAGAAACTCAATAAACTCAACCCCCCAAAAATAATATGAAATTCGAATAATAAAAGATAATTGACATGTGTCATTTCTTGTTAGGCCCTGTTTGGTACGATGTACTCCGGTGTAATTTGATGATTTGGAGAATAGATCAAATATAATACTCTATTTCAAACTACTCAGTTTCTATTTGGTAGGGTGCATCACGAACTCACTCCTTTTCCTCCCGTTCATTTAGTACAGAACTTGATTCACGCACCAACTGACAGTCTTGTTTCTGGTAACTTGCTGTGGAAGGTTCTTCCGCTAGTACCGTGTGGTCTCTGGTTGTTTATACTAGAAATAAAAGGTCATGCAAGTGGAAAGCACCATCAAATGCACAAATATGGGAATTCTACACCCGACCGCGCCCAAAAGAGGGGCGGTACCAACTCATTGATTTTCCTACAAAAAGTGTCGATAGGTGTAACTATGAATCAACGAATTAGATGCCAACACACCTAACCAAATGAAAAACACAACTGAAAAGTGGTCTTTTGAATGTGAGGAACTGTAGTTACACCCTACCAAACTAGCCCTTTCCATTAATCTTTCATTATTATCCCATAATGAAACTATGTTGTTGTATGCATACATTTATGTCCATCCTAAATCACACAAGAATTAATCTTGAGGATAGTATCCTTAGCTCAATAACTAGGTTGTCATGTTTATATATTTATATAGTAGGTGTTATGTAGAAACTAACCCTATCAATCACATGATAATGCTCCTATAATCAATGAACATATCACTATTATTGAGGAACTCCCTCCTATATGTTATAAGAAATGCATGAAAAAATAGTGAGACAATCCAAGCTCTCTCATTTAAATTCTTCATCACAATAGTATAACAAGTGTAATATATTAGACTACTATTTTCACAATCACGTCATCTATTATAAAGAGTATGTTATTACAATAACACTTTCCCATAGGATTATTGAAGTTTAAACATAAGTTTCATAATTTTGATTTTAGGTGGACGAAAAGTTATGGAATGTAATAGTAATTGCTTTTCAAAAGTTTGAATAATGTCATCTTTGATTATTTGGTATTTAATTATGCTTTGGCACATATGATAAGAAGTTAGGATTTTTGGTTAACAATTATAACGAAATCTATCATTTGAGACTACTACTTTCAGATTTGAGGTAACTATATATAGCATATATTGTATTTGAGGACTATATAATTTTAATAACATAATAACATCAAATATTTAATGGCTATCATATCAAATAACCTCTATAGGAATCCTGTTGCAATTAATTCTACTTGAAAGATTTACATTTATATATTTTACACTCATATAATATTAGGATCACTCTTGAAACACACAATATAGGTGACAAAGTTTAAGGAGATACTTGAGTCATTCTAAAGGAGAAGAGGAGAACATGAAACCTCTATACAGATGAATAAGGCTTTACATAAATATTACTTTAGTACAAGTATAAACAATGCTCCTTGTCCACCACCTTCCCCAACAATGTTGACAAAGGGGTCTAGATGCTCATATTGTGTAAACTTGATGAACAATAGATGGATGTTGGAACCCATGAAGACCCATGGTTCTATAAAAATTAATCTTCACATGGAGACAGGATGGCTCCAAGTGTGATAGGAATGGCATAAAAATAATCTCTTTTTCAATATCATGATTGAGATGATGGGGAAGATCAATCTAGTTGGGTTCAATTCTATGTCAAGATGGTTAGTTTATATTTAATGATCTTGTGACTAAAATGAGAGAGGAAGATGGGTGGACATGCACAATTGAGTGATACATGGACCCAAGCTTCAATACATAAGGAAATAATATATAAAGGTAAAATACATATGTTCCCTTTTTCATTGGTAATATGTTGTACAAATCAAATAAAGTGATGTAAAGATAGAAAAATATATGCAAATATATGCATTGGAGACACATAAATATATGTTCTCTATTGAACTAATTTCAATCTAATATCATGAAATAAAAATTGATTAATATTGGAAACTAAAATCCATTATAAACTATAACAATAATTCAATATGATTTGACTATATTGACAATCATAGTTTAATCATAGTATATGGTTAGAGAATAATCAAACATATTGTACATGGACAAAATACCTTACTTATAGATCATTTGGAATTATATATATATATATATATATATATATATATATATATATTATAATTAGGTTTCAAATTCATTAAATTTGAAGTGATTGTATATTGATGTTACAAAATGTATTATGTCCCGTCTTGACAATAAATAGTTAATAACACGATTGTGATGATATAAAAAATACAAAGATTGGTCATGATGTTACTTATCCAGTAGGTGTTAATAATGAGTTAAAAAATGCCAATGTTGTAATCAGTATGGAATAAATGTAACCATGTTCATTGGATGGTCTTGTGGAGTGAATATTGTATTCAAGAATTTAAAGTGACCTTTTGATAATATTTCCACATAGATGCTAGTCCTTACACGTGATAACTTTTTACAACACAGTAATGCCTAAGTTAATATGTTTTTTGTTTTCATATGTTGGTGTAACTGTACTTATGCACTATGTACTAAAGTTCAAATTCACATTAAATAAAATCCAATCTAGAGGGACTGTGTGTAGAGTTGCATGTGATGCTAAATGGAAGGTTTTGGTTTTGATTGCATTTATTATTTATGGTGAATAAAGATTATGATATTCATCTTGGAATTTGGGAATTAAAGAAGACACTAGAGACTTTGTTCATAAGTATCATGCTAAGACTTAAAGCCTAAACCAAGAATCATAATGACCCATAATTGATGACTATGTGACTAGCACATATTACACTTCAAGGAATGTTTGGCCTTTAAAAATAATATGTCAATCCCTGTATTTATTAATGACTAAATTTCTCTCTATAGGTTATGATATTCAAAATATCTTGCAAGGAGAATGTAACGATGTTGACCAATTGTTTTTAGATATAAATCTTTAGTGGAATCCAGAATGTGCATGGGAACACAATTTAAGATCCTATTTAGAACTAATCCCAACTATCTTCTTTCTTCTTGATGCTACATATTTTGGCCACATATATTTTTTCAAGTCATGGCACATGGTTTCTGATCCAAAAGTCTCACACAAGTGAAAGAAAAGATAAAGGAACCATAGGTTATGCATATTGAGATCTAGGTGTTACACAAAAAGTGTTGATATATCTTGACAAATTCCTTTTAATATCAAGAGTATGGTAAGTGGCAATGAGTACCCTGCTCAAGTTCCCCATCTAGAATTTAAAAATGATTTTTCTTTCCTTGAACCAATGGAGAGATATGCACCACCAAAAAGGGTATGCTTAGAAATAGTTTGATGCATGTGGAGATATAAAAGGATCTTACCCTCATATTTTATATCTTCCATCAAAAATTATGTGAGCTCCTTATTACAACTATATTAGTAAATCACTCCCAAATTCATAAAATAATTCCTTCACAACAAAAAATAATTTTTTTCTCTTGAATAAAATCTTCGGTTCATATATGTTCTCACAACCTTTCCTAAGGAGGGGAAAACTACTTACATGTCTTTTTTCCCTTGATCAACAATAAATATCTAATCGTTGCATTCATTCCTCCCACATACTAATCTTTTTTTAATCACAAATATCCTTTACATAGAAATAATAACGTCATTGGGTTGGAGATAAGATATTTAAGTATTAAACCAAACATAAATTTTAAAAGCAAAGTAGGGTTGATCTTTATTTTGACAATTAATAAATGTCTTCTTGAAAGATAGAGTAATTTGTCCATTATAGTCTACCACATACTTCTTAAGGAAGTTAACAACGATTGGGGGGGTCTAATTATCCCTATATTTTTCCTTTTGGATAAATATTTCATTATGAAACTCAAAAAAAGGAATACATAAAAAAATAAGGTAAGATAAGAAAAAATAGGTTAAAACTTAAATTCATGAGAGAATGCAAGAAGACTGAAACATGACTCCACCTAAGGGAAAGTAAAATGATGAGGGAGCTACCATGATACTTTATAAGGGAATCCTATTAAGTTTGGGAAAGGTTTTAGGAACCCCCATGTCACCGACACAATTATCATTACATGTGGTGGATAGGGTTCATAAAAGGATTTTGTTAGGGATAGGGTTTTGATATCATCCAATTTTGTGGATGTTTCGTGCCCAACTTTGCCCCTAATTTCCTTTAATAGAACAAACTCACTTTAATTTTCTCACGTTTTGTTCATGTTTTCCAATTATTCCTTAACAGGGCATTAACTACCTTTTCTATCTAGGAAAATTAGAAAATGATAGCCTTAACCAAGAATCCCACTTTAGATAGGCTCCCCATCAATTTCTAAAATTGATGGTTGCTTCCCATTTGCTTTCAAAGACATTAGCTGAACCATCAACTTGGAAGTCCGCTGACCTGACCATCCATCAATCCCCACAACCGAACGTCATCCCCGAGAGGCCTTCCAATGGTGGGATCTATCCCAAAAACTAAAGGAGAGGAAAGGGCCTTCATTTTGAAGACCGTCAACCCATGGTTTGGCTAGGGCCCATCAGTCGAAGGTGACCTGCTAGTTTCTACTTCTGAGGCTCTATTGAGCATCATTAACCTTCAATCAACCAATGGTCTGGCAGTGCCTTCCTCTTTTGATGAGATGTCTTTTGGTGACAACCGATGGAATGCACCTTCCAAGGGTCGTCAGGACTCATTAACCACCTGACAACTAAAGGTCAGTCAAAGCTTGCTCAACTGATGGTGGCGCTACTTACATCAACTGCTAAGGCCAGTTAAGCGCATGCTTCAAGCCAGATGGCTAGGAGACTTGGGGCACACAGAAAGCTCATAAATGAGCACCTCGTTCCCCACACCACACGATATAAATATCACACTCCTTGCCACTATGAAGGGATCACTCATCATAGGAGGTCAAGACATAATGGTGTTCCTTTGCCTTCTTTCCATCGAACTTCTCTCACCCTATTAGCTTGCCACATCTAAGGATGAGAGTCCAAGGATCTAGGACCCTTTTCCACCACTAAGCAACACCTAAATCCTCCTTTTTGAGAGAAGAAGGATGATGGAGTTGAAACCCACCTTCCTTGTGGTGTCACTAGAGTTGAAGAAAAAGGAGGTCTTTATCGACCTTGATTCAAAATAGAGTTTCTATTTAATGTACCTCCCTCCTTCTATGATTCATCATCCCATTTTCCACTCATCCATTGCCATGTCACCTCATATTTGTAAATTCGAGATGTAACCCTCAACCATGAGTGGATGATCTGTTCAACTTGGGTTGAGAGTAGCCACTAAGGCCCTTTCAACATGGAAATGCTTGTATCCATTGAATTTATACACTCTTAGCAATTCTTATCTCTATACTATTATTCTTAATGCTTAACTTGCATAATTTGATACCATCTTGTGTTGTATGATTGTTAATACCTTGACAAAGTAGTATTAACATATATCTAAGAGTTATTGAGTTCCATGAATGCATGAGAATGTTGGAATACTAAAGCTAATGATGATATGATTTTATGTTGATTGTTTGAAAGCCATCTTAAGAGAGAGAGACACACAACCTTATGATCTAGATCTATCCTAATCTCGAGATAGGAGGGAATAGATGCTTATGATGATTTCTTGTAAGCTTGATAAGGGTATACAATGGGAATGAGTGAGAGATCTTAGATGGTAAAACCAAATCTAATTTCCTCATCCATATTAAGGACCAATAAAAGTTTCTTATCCATATTATCTTATCTAATTTAAATATTCTTGTTTGTTGGTATGTATGACCAGAGGGCCAATCATATGATGATTGTAGTGACATATCTTGTAAATGATATGATTAATAACAAAGACAATCTTCCAATTTATTGTATTACCTAGTTATGAGATAATGATATAACATAATAAATGTCTAAAGAATGATATTACTCAATGATGTATGTCTTCATGTTGAGGACCTAAACAATGAGATCATATAGATGTCAAGAGTATATACATTCTTGTTATGTCCCTAGTCAGATGTTATGATGGAAGGCTTATACACAACAATAACAGTTAAGACTAGGATGTGCATTGTTTGATGACATAATATCATTAGTCATGATATGTGATATCAAACCAAGCACATAGATACTTGTTAGAGAATAGTGTATCAGACAGACTCACCTTGAGAGTGACACATGGAACCATGAGTGGTAGTTAGAGTCATCTCTCATTGTGATGGTGGTGATTGTGGTTCTTAGACCTGAAATCACTACACTCATCATATGTTGTTTGGTGTGCTTTGACATCATCCACCATGATCCTGAATAAGGGTTTCCATAAAGGTGGTGCTCGGGTGCAATGTGACACATGGGGATGAATGTGAGTGATGTAGATGGGATTTATCCCTCCTATATGAGTTTGATATCCTGGCCACTTGATAAGTAAGACTGAGAACTGCATGGCCATGCTGATGTGAGTCAATATGTAATATTGAGCTCACACATATCTCATACAATCTGTTCAAGTTCAAGGAACATGGATTGAATGTTGAAGAGGATGACGACCCCATGTCTCATGTTCAATCTATATAACAGAGACAAAGGAACTATACAATTTCTATAACACCAATCACAGATGATAGGTTAAGTTGTTCTCCAACTTCTCCAATTACTTGGGTAGCAATGAAGTCTTGCTAGATGTCAATCATTCATAGTGAAATCATAATGTTATTGTGAATATCACTGCCAACTTATCTTGGATCCTACCAGGTCACACATATAGGATGTGTTGGAATAGGAGTATAATTTTGGACATGATTTGAAATGTTCTGAATTAAGTTGATTACTAAAATATTTAGTTAATCCAATAATATTGGAATATAATCTAAGTTAATTGGTTAAAATGTTTAAGTCAATTAATTGTTAAGTCGGCTGGCTATTCCCAATCGGATTGACTAGAGACGAGTAACGAGAATTAGTTAATCAATTAATATGATTAATTGGTTAATTAATAGATTCTAGAATATTCTTTTATTGGTCTATGAGTGGCTCATTTTAAATGCAACTGGAACCCTATTGTTTACCTGGGGTTTTGGGAAGCCCTTCGTCCTTTCCTTATCTATTTATAAGGGCATTACGAGTGGATGTTTTGTTAACGCTAATGCTCATGCTCTTGTATGTGAACCCTAGCCATCATTGTCCCTAAGAGAGAGAGAAGGAGAGAAACCAACACGAGCATGTTGTCAAGTAGAGGGATACTCCTTCCCACTGGCTTACAAAGCATGACATGGAGTTCCATCCCATCTATGTGGATGAAATAGAGACACAAAAATTGAGTTGCTTGCATTCAGATGATGGAGAAGGACCGTATGTGCATGAGATGAGTGACACACATCATTGGATGAGGGAGATCACTGGACCTACTCCTTGATGAGGTATATCCCACATTTCCTTTTCTAGAATATGTTGTTGTCAATGAGGTCTGCTCGTACGATATGTGGGAAAAAAATTATTGTTTCTGGTGCGCCTGTCGCCTCCACAAAACCCAACATTGTTTATTTTGCTTAATAATTAGTTTTACTTCACTAGTTTGTTGTCTTGATACTTGAAACACCTTTCTTCCATAAGGAGCACTTACCTACCTTTTTGATTGGTGTAGCTAAGCCAAGACTCTCAATTCTCAACACATACCACTCTTGTCCTTGTGTTTGACCCATATCCACTATATCATACCCCATTATTATTTTTGTGAGGGCCTAAGTATTAGGTATAAATTCAAAGTCTGATTACTCAAGATCTTCTTCTTTTAGGAGTGCGATTTAGGGCCGATCAAATTTTTGAGTCATTGTCAGGGACAAGTCAAATGATACTTTTAAGAACCCTAGTCTGCTTAGCCTACACCCGTGCCTTAAGTCTAAAGACAAACTTAACTGCACATTTTATATCCGATAGCTCTTGCTTTCCTCAATACTTCATAGTATGCGTCTAATCTCTAAATTTGATTGTACGATATATTTTAGGAAGTTATTTTGAACTGAATCACTACTACTACCGACTGCTGGAATCATACCTCCCTAAAGGAGACTGACTCTTCTCAACCAGAACGATGAGGAGAACCACAAGAACTGCAAAAAAGATCATAATGAGGATCATGATGAGGAGGAAGATGATGATGAACATTTCCTTGAATCACAACAACCTCAACCTGATGTTGATACAAGGTACACAAATCACAACAACAATAATGACAACAATGATGACGATGACGAAAATGGAGGACCGTCTTTGCATGATCTAGATTCCACATAGGAAAATGAATCTCTATGCCCAACCATCATTCCTTGGTTCAACATTGCAAACTTTGAGCTAAAGCTAGTAGTTATTAATCTAATCTAGCAAATGACTTTCAAAGGGAACTCTCTGGATGTATATCCCTATCACCACCTCGATGGTTTTAAGAACATTTATGACACCATTAAGATGAACCAGGTACCACAATAAGTTATCTACTGTAAATGATTCAATTTCTCTTTACGGGACAAAGCCCTATCATGGTATCTAGCTTTGTCGAGAAAAAGAATCAATGGATGGGGGCCACTAGATGATGCTTTTGTCACTAAGTTATATCATGTGGATAAGACCCTTTGATATAGGCACAAGGTCACATGCTTCAAACATAAGCAAGTGAGAACTTGTATGAGGCATGGGAGCAATTTCGAGAATATCAAAGGGACTTCCCACATTGTAATTATGAAACATACTTCCTAGTAACCACTTTCTATAATGGTTTTACCTTTGCAAAAACAACTTCCCTCAATGCAACTACGAGTAGTGATTTCCTGGGTAAAAACCCGAAGAAAACCATGAAGATAATTGATAATATTGATGCACTACAAGATGTCCTAGATTATGAGAGTGGGTCAACAAACAAGGTATCCACCAAAGGGGAAACAACTAAAACTAAGGCCCTTGAATCTCTAGCTGCTCAAATTTAGAAATTTTTTGTTCCAGTTAAAATATTCTAGGAACAAAGGGAAGAACATGTCTGAAATAGTAATGAAGTGTGTCATATGCAGAGAAGGAGGGAACATAGTAGACAATTGCATCTATACCCAACCAGAGGAGGATAGCCAAGAAGATCATACTGAGAATGTCTCCTATGTCAATTTTAAGAGAGAAGATCATCCTTTGTTCTCTTATGGGAACAAAGATGTTTTCGAGAACTCCCATCAATTGAACAACCCACCTCAAAGACCACCTGGGTTTGGTTAGGGGGTGGACCCTCTAGATACACTAAAAAAAGGAATTACCAACAGAAAAAAAATTACTCTCAAGGACAAAGTCAAAACCAAAGAAAAAACTCTAGGGTAACAAGTCAGGGTCAGTAATAGACCTCTAACCAGCAACACATGATGCCTGAAGTTTTTACTTTTGCAAAAATACTATCTACCATTGATGAAAAACTAAGCCAAAGTTCTATCAACAATACCTATCTTATGAATACGATGCCATCCCAGATAGGAGGTGTTACCACGGTGATGGATGATATGCAAGTCCACAACAAAAAAATTGATCAACATCTATAATAACTTACGAGCTGATCATGAACCCACAAGGAAGTTTACCTTCTACGATTGAGTCTGCAAAAATCACTACACTCAGATCAGGCTAGATTATTGAAGAATCAACTAAAAAGGATACTCAAGGAATTATTCCCATCATTGAGTCCCTTCCTAAAGATAAGTTAAGAGAGGAAGAACCAAAAGTTAATGTTATTTCTAAGAAGTTAAATCAAAGGAAAAAGGTATAGGAAAGAAGTTAGTAAAGAAGACGAAGCTTGATGCAGCTGTAGTGGCCATAACAATTAGGGACACCTATGCACCAATGAAACCTTTCCCATACAAGCTGATAAAATCTCATTTGAAAAAAAAATGGTATGAGAAGTTCATCGAATCCGTGAAGAAATTACATCTTGACATTCCTTTTCTCAACACCATTGAAGAAATGTTGACATGTGTAAAATTCTTCAAGGACCATATTACAAAGAGAAGACATAGAGATGAAGTTTAAACCATCCGACTTGCCAAGATATCTAGTGCCATTGTACATGTGACTATGCCAACTAAATAGAATGACCTTGGATCCTTCACTATCCCATTCAACATACGAGATAATGAGGTAAAACAAGGATTATCCAATCTTGGAGAAATCATCAGCTTGATGCCGCTCAGATTAGCACAGAGATGAAGCCTTACTAACATGGAATGCATACTTAGTTATCTGATCATTCCTTCAAAAATCCTAGTGGGATAGTTGAGGATGTACACATTCATTCTAAAAAATTCTTTATTCCATGTGATATAGTCATTATAAATATTGTGGAGGATCCAACCTGCCCTATGATTTTTGGGTGACTGTTTCTTTTTACCGAAAGAGCCTTAATTGATGTAGAAGCATGAATTATTAATATAAGAGTAGGAAAATATCACATTTATTTTCATGTCCAAGACACTATGAGGGGTCCTTCCTTGTTTGTGTCCTTCTACTCTGTAGATAGTTATAACAAGTTATGTGAGGAAGTTTTGGAGAAGAGTGCTATGATTGACCCTCCAATGAGAGCTTTGAATCATAATGTAGAAGACGTAGAGGTTGTTGAACTACTCGACTATTTGAAATAGACAAAAGTTGACTACAATGATGAAGAGGATACATTCATAGAAACTATGAAGTACATTTCATCAGAACATACCCTTGAAGAAAAATAAGCACCAAAGACAAAGACAGAGCTGAAATAGCTTCCTAAGGGCTTGAAGTATGAATTTCTCAATAATGAAGAAAGAAGCCCATTCATAATAAACTCTACTCTAATGAAAAACCAATAGGAAAAATTGCTAACCGAACTCATGCTGATAAGAAAAGCCATTGGCTAATCTTTGGAAGATATTGGAGGTTTGAGTCATGTTGTTTGTATGCACATGATATACCTTGAAGTGGACACAAAGGCCCTTGCCCAGCCTCAAAAGAAACTCAATCAGAACTTAAGAGAAAGCATTAAAAAGGAAGTCAGAAAACTTTGAGATAGTGGGACTATCTATCCCATCAACGTCAGTATTTGGGTAAGTTCAAATCATCTCGTATCCAAGAAAGGAGGTGTAATAGTAACTAGAGTAGAAAATGGTGACTAGAAATCAACCAAAAAAGTCACAGACCAGATAATGTGAATCGATTATAGAAAATTAAATGTTGAAACAAAGAAAGATATTTTTCCATTGCACTTTATTGATCAAGTTCTGGAGCGACTAGCTCACCACTCATATTTCTACCTTCTTGATGGATATTCAAGTTTCTATTAGGTTCTCATACATCCACATTCACCTGTATTTATGGAACCTACTCCTTTAGAAGAATAGAATTAGAGATCTGTACCAAACCTACAACATTTCTAAGGTTTATGATCTCCATGTTCACATATTTTTTGGAGGATATCATGGAAGTGTTCATGGATGACTTTTCTATCTATTGAACCAAATTTGACGGTTGCTTTAGAATTTTTTCTCAAGTTTTAAAATGTTGTAAAGAAAATCAACTTGTATTGGAATGGAAAAGTTCCATTTCTTGGTACAAGAAAGGGTTCTTCTAAGACACAAGATATCTAAAAAAGGATTGAAGTAGATTTGAGCAAAGTGGAAGCCATATCTAAGCTTCCACCTCCTAAATCCATGACTGGTATGAGATGTTTTCTCGAACACATTGGATATTACATGGGGTTTGTCAAGGTCTTCTAAAAAATCTCTAAACCTATGTCCAACATTCTGGTTAAGTATACTATGTTTTATTTTACTGACAAATGCATGACAACTTTCAACACTTTGAAGAGCACACTGACTATCATGCCAATCCTTCAAGCCCCAGATTGGGAACCTCCTTGGTATCTAGGTTCATGATTTTACTTTCCATATATTAATTGTGTATCGATCACTTGACTGACGTATGTTTTTCCTTCTTGGGATCCATGTGTGGTTTCATTCCCTTTGGGAATTCATGGATAGGTGACCAAAGTAAGATTTAGAACAGACGTGCAAGAGTTGTCCCCTGTTGAAGGGTACATAGCAATCAATAAATATTCTTAATTTTATAATCCTAAGTATAAGGTTCTACAACTCTGATGTAAAGCATGATTTTAAAAATATTTTCTTATATTTTTATTGGAATTTTGTAAATATTAGATCATAAGGATTGAGTTTTTACATTAACAATTTTCCCTTCTCAAAACAAGGTTTGAGGTTTGAGTAAGAACCGTAGGCTTGAGCCAAATCTTACCCATATTTTTATCATGGAGGGTCACATAGTGAGGCTTGACAATATATATTTGATGAGCATGATTCTTGATATTGTAATATTTTTCTATGAGTTGCATGAATTTGAAATGTATCATTCCCTCTAGACTCTAGAATTATATTTGCAAGTGTATGAATTGTATGAATTAAATCATGTAGACTAGATTGGAGATATAATGACTAGTCCAATTTAAGGTTATAGTCATAACCCTAAAATGGAAAAATACCCTATTTTAATGTTTGAGATTTGATTGTGAAAGAGTCACCAAATTTAAGATGAATCTAAACTTAATGACTCGAACCAAACTTACTGTTTGAATTTTTGTCTAAGGCGCATAATGAAAACTTTTTGAGACTACATAGAGATGGCTATCTATACTTATTTGATTATTATTCAATAGAGATATATGAATCTTCTTGATTGGGATATATGAAAAAAACCAATCAGTGGTAGTAGTGGTTGAGAAAATGACTTATTAGGACTTATACAGAAATGGATGTATGTGGACATTTTAGCAAACCTTCAACATGTGGGTATCAATAGTTATAACATATAGTGATGAATTTCTTAGATATGGTTGTGTGTATCTTATGATAAAAAATCTGAATCACTTGACAAGTTTGAGGAATTAATTGAATGAAGTCTAGTACCAACTTGGTAAAAATATCAAGGGGCACTACTACAGAAAAGGCCTTTGGCGTCAGTTATTTAGAGACTTTAGCGTTGGTTTTCAAGCGACACCCAGGTGGGTGCCGCTAGAAGTCGACACCTTCAGCGTCGATTTCTAACCGACGCCATAACCCTTCCCACCACCAAAAATGTGCCAGAAAGGGGACTATAGGCGTCGGTTCTTAATGAAAATTGACACTATATCATGATCAAAGACGTCAGTTATTAAACAAACACCGATGCCATAATCCTTTCTGCCACTGAAAACACGCCAGCAAGGGAACTATAAGTGTCAGATAGTATAGAAAACTGACACTATATCATGGTTAAACAGGTCGGTTATTAAACAATAACCGACGCCATATCCCTTCTAACACGGTCGTGCTTCCCAACATGGTCGTGGTACCTGACCACTATAGGCGTCGGTTCTTATAGATAATCGACGCCAGACATAGAAGAGACGTCAGTTTTTTGCTAATAACCAACGATGTATGTCTTTGTTGTTGTTTTTTTACAAATAATTGACGCCTATGTTCGGATTTTTTTTCTTATCAGTTTGCAGGCCTGCTGTATGGCTGGTCGTAGGATGGAGAACCTGCAGTTCAGTTCTGAACTGTAGGTTTACAACATCCATTGAATCATCCAACAACAGGACACAAATCTACAAAGTAATTCACATTCATACACATATATTGATCAGATACATGTAGAAACATGCAAAGTCATTTACATTCACATTCAGTTCCATTCATTTCATTTCTTTTCACATTTAGACATTCATGTATTGATCATAAAAAGTCATTAACATTCACACATATGACAATTCAGAAAAAGTCATTCACATTCACACAAAAATAATTATGAGAACAAAGTTTAGAAATATCATTCTTTATTCATATCGTCATCATTTTCATCTTTGTCCCAATTATATTTAAAAATTCCCACTCTTTGTAGGGCTTTTTCCCATTCTTCTCTTACAACATATAATTCCTCCCTCGTATAGGGAGTATGTACATCTACTAACTTTCCACCTGTGCTGAAGTTAGTTTTAAACACATGCAAAGAGAATGACGTATATATATAATTAATAATATATAATAAGATTGATATATCTCATATTATCTAATGAGACTATATATAATACCTGATGTATAGTATTGATTTCCATTACGACATATTTGATGATTAGGTCTATAAATCACATCACATAGTAGGCACATGCCCAGCCGTTGTCTTGTGTAGCACACTATAAATTGAAACATACAAAATATTCAAAAATACAAATAAGCACAGTTCACATAAATAATATATATATTGGAGTCGGGAAATTACTTTCACATTCTCCCAAACTAGTGGCTGATTCTTTTTCCTGGGGACCTTTCCTCCAGCTTTTTTGAACTCTTGTAAAGCCCTACATGTTAATGTAACACATTAAATTGCATTATTAAAGAGTAATGTAATAACATATATTAACGGATATAAAAATATGAAATATTTATCACAAGAATAATGGCCTTTTCATTGCGTGTCCATATAATGTATTCAATTCATTCCCCGCAGGATCTAGATAATAGATAGTGAACGTCTTAGGGACAATAACTAGTAACTCCCAATGCCAACCACTACAGGTAAGAAAGTTAAAAATTAATAACTTAAAATCTACAATAAAAATGTAATTTTCTTAAGTCCAAATTATAAGCAAAGTAAACTTACTCGACATTGAATGGAGCTATTATCACCATCTTCTTATTTTTACCAAAATATTCAAAAGCATCACAGCAGTATGAAGTAACTGAAGAAGGGTATGTATCTACAAGACTAATCAAAGATGGAACCAAAAATCCCACATGGGAAAATGCAAAATCTGTACATATCATGTGTAAGTGGTTGCAAAACATGTATTACATATGCATTAATATATAAGAAACCAGATCACCGTATATAAAAAAAGGTATACAAATGTATAAACAAGGTCTCACCATATCCACACCTCTATCATAGATGTGTTCAGCCAATCATAACGAAACAACTCCAAAATATCTTGTAAAAATAACTTGTTTTCGTATGATTGACCTACATTAATACCTATGCATTAAAACATATGCAAAACTTGTATAAATAGATTGTTATCGTATGATTGACCTAAAACATTCTCTGGAATTGTAACATTTATAGGGCAATTTTGATCATGTTCACCAATCCATACTGCCATACCCCTACAATTAGGACCTAACGAGGTGTGTAGGTCCCTTGGAAGCCAACTTGGTAGTTGAGGAGGTGGACTTGGAGGCCGAGATGTAGCGGGTGTCGTCTTTTTGACCTGTATATATAATTTCAGATCAATTGACTCATATATACACACTAACAAATTAACGTAATGTAATTTTACCATACAATATTAGTATAGACGACATCTGCTTTGGGCCACATTATCACTCCACCTTCTGCCTCACCAAGCGTTTTAGAATCTAGGTGGCATATGGTAGTTGAAGATCCTTCCAATCGGGGAGTATATGTATCGATCTCACACAAACCGCACCAGCTGATACTGGAATTCCATGAAGCATCTCCCCTGGAAGGTCTGGGTAAGAATATGCCTCTGCAATGATATATTATTTACTTTTTAGAGGGCATGGCTTCAACCCCTCCAAATTTATGTAAAGAATGTTATATACATATATACATAAACATATCATCTTGAAAAGACTAGCTACTATGTCATAAAAATACTTACAAAGGATGTGCTAGGTGGTGGGTCTATAAGATTACTCCCAACCTTTGTAGTAGGAGAAATAGAAGCATGACACGTCACATGTACCGTCGACTGAGTGGCCGTCTGAGATGCCTACCACTTCACCATTACTTCTTGGACTTTCCTCTCAATTAATTCATCTTCCTATACATGAATAAAAGAAACGTATTCGATTATTGAATTCCCTTTCACAATAACATTCTAAAAAAAAAGGTTACCTCAACTTGTGAAAATCCCGCTTTTGGGACACGTTTGCACTGGGATGGCCCAAAGAATGCTTTGTTGCCCACACCAGCGCCTGCACCCCTAACACGTCTAGGATGCTCTGGGTTACCCAGACCAACTGTCAATTCATCCCTTATGCCCTTAGGGATGAACTTGCCTTCCTTCCTCTGCTCATGCAGCTCCCGCTAATCGCCATCAATAGAAATTGATAAGTAAACATAACAATAATCAATTTCGATCGATTGCTCTAAGAGTTGAATTTTACCATTTTGCAGCTGCCTCAGCAGTTAAGGGCTTCGTTATATCTCCCTTCTTGTTTTTCCTCCCAACTATCCACATAGCATGGTGAGGCAGAGGTGCGGGACCAATAGTAGAGGACTCCTGAGTAGAAGCAGACTGAATAATAGACTCAAACTGTAGTCTTTGGCAAACGCCTGCATAGCCTCCTGGACCCATTGTGTGGTCATGCACATTCAGTGCACACCTTGCTCTTTGAGCATTTTTGATAGCCTTGTTAGTAAGCACATTGATTTGGTTAGTAACACTAAAGGTTAATCTTGAATAGGTGAATACATAAGAATGTATATTAATTAAATTGGGAGGACACTTAATACCTTGAATTCATCCATTTTTCTTTGGGTAACAAAGTCCTCCCAATCTTTGGTGTTCAGGTAGTTCCATTGCTCAGTGGCTGTCTTTTGCCTAAATTTATTTTTTAAAGAGAATACAAACAAAAATTATTAGTGTAGAGTTAGTCAAAAAGTGATCAATGTCTAGAATTGGAAATCAATCAAGAACCTCTTCTCAGCATCGGGTATGTAATCTCATGTGAGATTTTTCCTATAGTTCCTTAGGACCCTCCCACAATATTACATCATACATTTACGATGCAACTTTTCATCCAGATCAAATATACTATGCAAAATAGAATTGTTGTTAACTAGTATTCTAAAAATTAGTGACCTATAAAAATAGAATTGCAAATAATAATAACTCACGCATAGTTCCTTCCATATTAAGTCTTTCATCCCCTTAGGAACTTTATGCCAGGATTAAAAAATTAGGACTACAATGGTTGCGAGTAAGAACCCCAAGATATGAAATAAATGAGTTGTGGTTCACTCCAACTGGATTTCCTACATGATCAAAATCCACAGCCAGTTTGGGTCCATTACCCCTTTGATGTAGTAACTTGTTCATCATTGTGATTCCCCTCACTTTCTCAATTTTTTTTGCTGCTCATCAAGTGCTCCAATTTCTTCAGGGGGTACATCACCAACCTAAAATTTGACAAAAAAAGCACACGTATAGGATATAACTATAAATGAACATATAGATAGAAACCTCAGGGATATATTTTTAAAACTTACATTGTGAGGTGGCGCATTTACATCCTCACCCTCACATTAATCATTTGCACGATCATCAGGAGAATGCTCAACCATCTGAAAGTTTACATTCACATTGTAAAGTTCACATTGTAAAGTAATTCACATTGTAAAGTTCACATTCACATTGTAAAGTTCACATTGTAAAGTTCATATTCAAAAAAATAAAACATATAAAAAATATAAACATGCATGCCTCTAATATTGCGATCTTTTATCAATTCACAATCCTTCACGTGGATTCTTATCCTTTGCACTTGCAAAAAACAATGAAGACGTTTGAAGGGTGACCCCACTATTTTGGATGACACTTTTATCATCTTGACGCTTTGTGTAATATGAGAATCCATTTATGTCAAACCCTTCATAAGACATAACATTCAATTTTGGTTTAAAGGTGAGGCATTTGATAATTTCAGTAAGATTATCTGGTGTTTGAGATAGTTGATATAAGACTTTATCTTCAAACCACTTAATAAATGTTTTGTTATGGTCTCTAGCAATCCACATTGAATTGACTCGAGGATATTGTCTCTTGATGAAATTGGTATATTCCTCAATATAAACACTCACTTCATCGATGTTGTGTAAAATATACAAGTGACCTTGTTCCAACTGCTCACGGCTGATTACTTTCATCCGTGATCCCAAAATTCCTTTTCCAAAATGCTCCTCAATATTCTTGTCATTAATAGGAGTGTCATTAGCACTCAGATAGTCATTGCAAAAATCCATAACCTCTCTCGCCACATAACCCTCAATAATACTCCCTTCAGGTTAATAACGGTTTCAAACATCACCTTTAAAAATGCTCATGTATCGTTCAAAGGGATACATCCAATGCAAGAAAACTGGTCCCAACATTTTCACTTCCCTAGTCAAGTGGACAACAAGATGTACCATGATATCAAAGAACGAAGAAGGAAAATACATCTCAAACTGACCTAGGGTAACAACCACTTCTCTTTGCAATTTATCGAGAGTATCAGGGTCAATATCTTTGCTGCACAGACTGTTGAAAAAGAAACAAAGTCTGGTGATTTCAAACCTTACATGCTTTGGCAATATAGATCGAATTTCCATGGGCAATATTTGTTGTATTAGAGTGTGACAATCATGAGATTTAAGACCTATCAACTTCAGATCTTTCATTGATACCAATGTATGGATGTTGGATGAGTAACCCTGTGGCACCTTAACATTTACCAAGCATTCACAAAAAGCTTTCTTCTCCTTTCTCGACAATGTGTAACAAGTGGGAGGTAAGTATGTTCTCCGATCACTACTAACCACTTCTGTTAACTCTGTCCTTATTCCAATTTCACGTAGGTCTATTATGGATTTTATCCCATCTTTAGTCTTACCTGGCATATTCAACAGAGTATCGATGACTCTATCACAACTATTTTTCTCAAAGTGCATGACATCGATACAATGCCTAACTGCCAAAGGACTCTAATAAGGAAGATCCCAAAATATTGACATCTTCTTGAATAAAGATTTGTCACTCCGTGTGGCCATCGTACATTATGATCTCTTACCAAATTCATTGGCAAAGTCTTTTACTCTTTCATAAACATCCTCCCTTGATATAGGTTTAGGTGCACTCCGTTCCTCAGTCCATCCATTGAATGCTTTACGCAACCTACGATACAGATGTAATTTTGGAAGAAACCTTCGATGAACAAGTTATACAGTCTTGCCGCCATGTTTTAGTCGTACGGAATCAGTGTTCTCTTCACATATAGGACACACTTTAGATCCTTTGACACTATATCCAGACAAATTCCCATATGCTGGAAAGTCATTCTCAGTGCAAAACAACATAGCGTGCAAACAAAATATCTCTCTTCATGAAGCATCATAGGTCATCACAAATTCACCCCAGAGTTTCTTCAAGCCATCAATCAGAGGTTCAAGATAAACGTCGATATCATTTCCAGGTTGTTTAGGGCCCGATATCAACAATGACAACATAACGTACTTATTTTTCATACACAACCAGGGAGGAAGATTGTATATAATAAGCATAACTGGCCAAGTGCTATGTTGGTTGCTCAATGTCCCGTACGGATTCATCCCATATGTACAAAGCCCAAGTCTTAGATTCCTGACTTCTTCACTGAATTGAGGGTATAATAAATCAATCTTCTTCCACTGTGGGGAATCAGACGCATGTCGTAGGATCCCATCATTATTTTTCTTAACATCTGCATGCCACCTCAAATTCGTTGCATCTATCGGATTGGCAAACAAGCATTGAAATCGTGATATTATAGGTAGATACTACATCACCTTGGCATGAGAACCAGTTTCGGACTCCCCCAAAGTCATCAATTTATACTTTGACACACCACATTTGGGACAATCTTTTAAATCCACATAGTCCTTTTGAAATAATACACAATCATTCAGGCATGTGGGTATCTTCTTGGCCTCCATTCCCATTGGGTACAACAATTTCTTTAACCTGTATGTTGAGATTGGCATCTCGTTTCTTTCAGGAAGAATTTCTTTCAACAAAGACAACAATGACGTGAAGCTTTTGTCGCTCCATCTATTGTTAGCTTTCATCTTATACAATCTCAACACAGCGCTAAGCTTCATCAACTTACAACTTGTGTATAATGGTATCTCAAAATCATGCACAATGTTTCTAAACATGGGAGGTGGATCAGTGTGCTCTACCCCACAACTATCCAACATCGCATCAATGATGTCTACTGGAACTAGTTCGTTCACATCTATGTCATCGGAGGCAATTTCTTCTTCCACACAAGCACTGCTATCGACATCCAGTGATTTCAAGTTTGAAATCTCTCCATGCCAGTGCCATTCTGTATAGCCTTGTACAATCCCGTTGAACATGACATGACTTTTGATTTCATCACCAATGCTGACTTTCAAGTTGTTACTGCAATGCCTACATGGATAGTAGAACCTATCTCCAGGTTATTTTCTATGTTCCTCGGCAAATCTAATAAACTGATCAAGACCAGAAATAAACTCGGGGGTGCAGCGATTTGGAATGGACATCCATGATCTATCCATTCAATGATCAAAGAGAAAACAAGTATATATTAGAACAAGATTAGGGTCTAGGGTTAAAAGATTAGGGTTTATGGTTAAAACTTTAGGATTTAAGGTCTTATATATAATAAATGTGTACCACCTATCCCATTCTTGAACACCTAATCTCACTAGTAAGTGTATAATGTGTATTGGGTTTTCAAGAAAATTTCGGCAGCATTTCCCCGCTGTTCTCCAAGTGCATATGTACTTAGAGAACAAATGGGAAAATGTTGCAAAAATTTTCATGAAAACCCAATACACATTATACACTTACATCCTAAGTGAGACTAAGTGTTCAAGAATAGTCCCAAACCGGAGATTATCTAAGATTTACACCTAATGAGTAAATCTTAGATGAGTTTTTAGGCCAACATAATATAACACCAATCCCTTGTTCACAACCCCATTCAACACATAATTTTCTTATAAAAACACTTGTGGACAGCCATAACAACATATCAATGCTTCCTAAATTAATCAATGTATTATTTTATAACACAAATTGTGGTGGGTATAACATAGCAAAAAACTCAACATGTCACAACAGAAACATGTCCTTAACCTAATATACATATATTTATAACAAAACTCGTGGTAGCTATACCATAGAAAAATAAGTAGCATGCCCAATATAAAACAAAAACAACATTTTTCCAGATTTTTATAACGATAACAACGCTTAACATTTTTCCATTGTAATAGCCTTATCAGCATTTACCCTTATCCAAACCTACAACTAGCATGAGCAGAGGTTATTCATAACAACATATGTATTGGAGGAAACTTTGGTAGGCTTCATTCTCTTCTTTAGATTTCACAAACTCCATGATGGACGGGGACAGGGATGACCGATGGTTTAAAATCTTGGTCTAATCTTTGTGCAGGTCTGGATGTGATTTGACTAGGGGACAAACTGATATGTTTCTTATCCTCTTTGGCTCTTTTTACGACCCGACGTTGCATCCCCCCACCATATCCACAACCTATCACCCATCAGCTTTCGGGTAACCATGGCCCGGATTTTGAATCGCCATTCAAACCAAAATCTCAATACATGTGTTGTCATCAGATCAAGTTTAGGATGAACACTCAAATAAGTCAACAAATTATATAAGATAGGGTTTGTAGGGCAATATGTCTGTATTAGGTTAACAAAGAGGATTCACATGTAATTTCCCATATCGTTATGCAATAATATATAGTCATATAATAGTCACATGTGTGATATTGCACATGCAAATTTACTAGGGGTGAAACCACTAGAGTTTACCTTAACCATCGTACAATAATCACTACCTAAAAGTGGATGGATCTTATAGTTCAAAATCAATCCCAAAGGACAATGTATCTAAGAATCGACTAATCAAGGTAAAAAAATAATAACTAATATTTAAGACAAAAGCTAGATTGATTGATTATTCTAAGGTTGTGATTAATAAAAGGGTTGAATTAAATATTGATTATTCTAAAGTTGTGATTAATAAAAGGGTTGAACTAAATTATCATATGAAAGTAACACATGGTGGAATGAATTTCACCACCGCTATCTATCATTCAATGTCTTACTGCATCATATTAAGCATGAACATATATGTTGAGGTTGGGTTAATCCACTTTTGGTGTTAATTAGGGTTAAAACATATAAAGCACCTATCTAAAGTTGTCATCAAGGGTTTAACAAAAAATGATTGATATGTTAGATCTGGAGTATCTATGAGAAGAATGGAGAGGTAAAGAATAATGCCCCCTTTTCAAAGAAGCAAATAGGCATATAACCTTGTAGAGAACCAGCCAAGAAGCAAGCCCAAAAAAGACTCGACCATCACTCATCCAGTGAGAGGGGAGCATCAACAAAGGAAAAAAACAAATAACTAGCAGAGAGAAGCCAAGCCTAGCTAGCAGATGCTACTACTTCCATATGTAGGAATACCCTAGTGGAATAAGAGGAGGAAGATGGGTACCTCGGCGGTGGCAGAGGAAGAAGATGAGGAAGAACGGTACCTTCGCGGCGGCAGTGGCCACTAGGAGCAGCAAGCAGGCGGTCAGCGATGAGCAAGAGAAGGCGAGCAGAAGCAGGCGGCGAAGAGCAGATGAGAAGGTGTCAGAGCAACGAACGGTGGCGGATGGAGCAACAAACGGCGGTGGCTGGAGCAACGAACGGTGGCGGTGGCAACGAGCAGATGAACAGTGAGCGGTGGCCGAAGTAGGAAATCGATCATTGGAGTAGGGAATCGATCACCAGACCTAAGTGTGGAGTCGATGAAATAGAGAAAGGGGGAAGAGCATGGATCGCATGGGTGTATTAAGTTAACAATAGGCATCAGTTATTCAAAACAATCGACACTTAAAAAAATCAGCGTCGGCTGCCGTAAAAAACTGACGTCTAAGGGGGATGAAAATTTTCACGGGGACAGTGCGCGAAAACACATCGGCGTCGGTTATTGCAAGAAAACCGACGATAAAAATGGGCCCAATTTCTGTCTCGTAAACAACCATTTTTCGTCGGTTTATTAGCTAAAATCGGCGCCATATGATAAATTTTCGAGGTAATTTTTTTCGCTGGAAAATTTGGATTTGGCGGTCGATTTTAGGCTTCATTGGTTATTGAGGAACCGACGCTAAATAAAAAGTGATACCCGTGTCTGGCCGCTCTTCACAGATAGATGTCGGTTTGTGTATTCACCGGTGCTGTATGGTTTAGGCGTCGGTTTCTTGTATGCAACCGATGCCTATAAATGTGATGTTATAAGCCAATTCTGTAGTAGTGGGGCCACAATATGATCATGGTGGGATATATATTATCCAAGAGTTTGAGGCCCTTCTGAGAGACTGTTGTATTATAACACAGTTGACTCCACATGGAACCAATAGAAGGAATCACATCTTGTTGTCCATAGTACGATCGACAATGAGTTTAACTAATCTTTCAAATAATTTTGGGGATATATGATGTGCGTATTATTGCATAGGAAAATTCACTTAGGCAAATTCCCTAGATTTTTACCTAGACTAAGTACTATAATCAGTACCCACACACTGAAAGATCTTATCATAGTGTAATTCAAGTTTGAACCCAAAGGACGATGTGTTTAAGAATTAACTGATCAATGCAACCTACTAAGAACTAGTATGTAACACAAAAGGGTTGATTATGCTAAGATTATAGTATCAAAAACTAGATTAATGGTTTGATAAATCAATGGATGGAGACGCTAAGGTGGAGCGGGTTTCACCACCATTACCTATCACCCACTCTCTCACTATATCATATTAAGAATGAACATATATATGTTGAAGTCAATTAATACCTTTTTTAATATTAGGATTAAACCCAAACAAATATCACTATCAGATCACTGTCATGTTGCCTAAATATCATATATCTGTCACCTATGGAAACAACTTTCCAAAGTTATCATCAAGGTCTTAACAAGAAACAATCAATATATTAGATCTTGGGTTTAAAGTTATATGTACCTCTAATCATGATAAACATGTAAACTTGCTGATCGGACAAGCATACACGTATGTAATGATTGATTCTAAACATATAATGATTCATAGAATAATAGATGCAATGAAGAGAATAAAATTGGGTAGTAGGCTACTCCCTGCACCCTAGCAAGAGTGCTACACATTCATGGTAGTAGTGAAGAAACTAGTAGTATAAGAAGAGGAGAAAGATATCATCGATGTCGACAAGGAAGGAGAAGTCGTGGTACCCAGATGCTTGTCTTTCAGGTCGAGGGAGATGACATTCAACACAATACCACGTCTTCTCCTTAACATTTTTTAGGGAGATACTTGGCAGCATAGTCTTCTTTCACCAAGATAAGATCCTATCACTATGAGGGGAGAGTGGTAGGATGATGATGTGGAAATTAATGAACTACAAACTCACTAGGAATGGAATTCCTAGTGTTCACCAAAATGAATGTGCAATAATGCTACCCACAAGCAGACATACCTTATTACAGTATAGTTGAGGATCAAATCTCAAATCTCAAAGTAACATATGAAGAACTAGTATTTAACAACAACATTTGAGTTGGTTTGGTTAACTAAAGTTGCAAAAACAAAAAGAGCTAGATTGAGGTTCTAGTTATCAATGGATGAAAAGACTAGGGTGGAATTGGGTTTCACTGCCACTACTCAAATCTGTGCATTCATCCAAATCTAAATATGTATGAAGATATAATTGGAGTTATGCAAGTTTCCCCCTTTGGCATTAGAAACTTGCATGAGTAGATATCGCTGTAAACTCGATGTCTCATTACTTATAGATCATATATCCACTACTCCAGAGACTTTCCATCCGAAGTTCTTATCATAGAATCAAGCAAAGCTAATCGATATTCAAATCTTAAACATTGAAGTTCTTCCGACATAAGACTATAATAAATCACGTAAAGCGAGTGATCAATCCACAAAACATGTGATAAATGATTAGAAATGAATTAAATGAGTTCATACAAGAATTGGAAACTGAATGAAATTTCAAGAAATAGGTAGTGAGGATATTTCCCACACCCCAGCGAAAAGACTACGCCCTCAAAATGGCAAGATTAATATCACTAGTAGAGGAAGAGAACACACTCATGGTCTTCATGGTATCAAAAGAAGATTGGCATGGTGTGCAATGATAGACTTCCTTCTCTCTCTTCTAGGTATTAACCCTAACTTGCAGTTGATGTAGGTGGATGGAAAATGATTTCACGAAGAGAACGATCACCTTGGAGAAGTAGGTGATGTCTTTATATTTTTGGAGGTCAAAATTATCCATGTCTGTAGGTCAATGGCACTAGTTAGGCCGATGGATCTAGACTTTGACTCCAATCTTGATGTCAACCTTTTAACTTTTTCATATCCAAAATTTGAGATGACTTGAAGTTATGTTCTTGGTGTAATGAGGAAGGATCATCCCTTACTAAAATTTAACAAAAAATAAAAAACATCCATATTTTATGGGAATTTCTGGTCATGAGGATGCATGCGTAATAATTCCATTTAAATAAGAATGATTCAGATACAAAAATGTCAATAGTAGCAGTGGAAAGAAAAGATTAAGTTATTACATGACTTTGATACAATCTCACTACATGAGTTTCATGAAACATTAACTTGAAATGGAAACTACAAGATCTAGTAGTAGCAACCTACACATCTCAACAAAGTTCCCTTAAATCTACTCCTAGGCATGTACTCCTTAGTCTTGTTCCACTCCTAGTCCTAGGCCTGGGTGGTTGGGATCACCCAGCTAGAGGAGAAAACAAGGTATGTGTCAAATTAAGGAACAAGAACAAGATAAGAACAAAAAAAGATAATAAAGGATGAATGTTCATCAAGAACAAAGAAAGTCAAGAGTATGAGGCACATATCAAATAAGGATCTTGCCATAACAAACAGTAATATAGTAGCATGCATCATTAATAGTATGACTACATTAACTAAGTAGGGATGAGTCACCTACCAAACCTCAACCAATAGGTGAGGGAGAGTAACACAATCCCAAACACCTATAATATATATATAAAAGTGGGGAGAGTAAACACATTTCCCTTGGTGAAACAACAAATGCCCAAACTATGGGTGGTTGTATAGAGGTACACTACATTAGCCAACATGTCAACCAAATCACCATTCTAAAAGAAATAATATGGAAAGGCAAGATTTAACATCAGATCATAAATATATCTCTTGTGGGTCAAAACCCAAGAAAATAGTGAAATAATTCCACCCAAAAGAGAAATAATAGGAATCAAGGTTTTAGTCCATGCCTCATTGGGAAATTAGGGTTTGGATAACAAATATGCCCAACTTAAAGGGGTAAGATGCACATGCCTCAATTTAGGGTTGTAGTTATCACTTTTCACCAATTAAGTTGTTTTTAGGTTATCTTTTCCCTAATTTCAAGTTATTCACAAGCATTATGGTTTGTATTTCATATATGTATAGAGAAATCCCTAATTTTAGACCTTTTTGTAAAACCTTAGATTTTGTACATAAAACCTAAACCAATCGATTTCTTATGTTTTTATGATCAAGAAAACATATTTATTTGCTTTATTTAGATATTATATGAGTTAGTTACAATTTTTAGAGATTTTCATGTATTTTATTAGATTCCAAAAATTCAACCTTCAAAAACATTGAAATCAGACTTAAAAAGATGCATTTTAAAAAGATCTCATTTTTTCAATGTCAAAACATATTTTTACTCAATTTTTGGACAACTAGATCATAAGATATGATTTTTACAAATTTGACCAATTAGAAGACTCCAAAAAGCCAAGTATGCTATTTCGTGCGGCAGAGAGAGGGAGAGAGATTAGGCCCAGATTAGTTGGCCCATTCGAATGCAACCAAGTCATCTGGTCAAGGTCTGCGAGACTTTGTCCAAGGCAAAGAGAAGTTGGGACAAAAGACCATAATGCCCCTGCACGAAAAGCAAAGGAAAGAAGGAAGAAAGAGGGATAGAAATGAGAAAACTATTGGGGATTTTTCCCCTCACCCGCCAATTGATGCCAGCAGTAAGCTGGTCACATGGACATGATTTTGGAAAAACTCCAATCAATGATGATTCACGAATCTAAAGATACAAAAAGAAATAGGGACAATAGACAAACTCACCAAACTAAAAAATTACAATGTTGGTGTCACCGAGGTCCACGAAGAGTTGCCACACGCCAAACTCGAATATCAGGTTGGTGGTGGTCAAAAGAGCAATGTGAGGGGAAATTGGAGAGTGAGGATACTTCACGTAGGTGTCACAAAAATAGAGAGAGTTACCTTTATATAAGGTTGGGTACCGAAGCATAAGTAATGTGGCCATGAGAACAATCATGTGTGACATTTAGGCATTTTCAGAATACTTGATCATACTTTTGGAGAAAGAATTCAATAGATGTAGAATCATGAGATGAATCCACTGGAACAAAAATCTTGAGAAAAGATCGACCATAGAGAGAGAAATTGCAAAACTAAAAATCCATATATGCGTCTCCTGTTTCCTTTTTAGGCGAGAGGTTGATGGCAACCTGCTAGGCATTGGATCTTGATCTGACGGTGGATAAGGTGCATGCATCCCCAAAAAATCCAGCCGCATGGTATTTAATGTATAGTCTGATTATGATTAGGACTATAGTCTTATATTTAATTATTTATCTTTTCCTGTCTCCTCACTTGAGCGTGCAAACAAACTCCAAATTAAAAGAAATTTGACACCTACACTATTTAGGACATGTAAAATCTGATTTGGTATTAGCTTTCAGTTTTGGAGACTCTTAAGTATTTTATTTAATTATTGTAAAGTAAATCATATTTTCTCTTTCCTATCACATTATGTACATCTAGAAACTACCAATTAATATGAAACTTCAATCTCAAGCAAACTAAAACATACGGTACACAAATTTACCATTATTTTTATCCCTTGAAATTATTTATCATATTATTTAACATTTTGGTCTTAACTTACTCTGTCTCCTAATCTACACATGAACATTAAATATTACCCAAATTAGATGTAAATTTAACCATAGGCAAATTTTAGCATGTAGATTATGAATTTGAGATTAGTTACCAATTTTGGAGTCATTAAATGATTTATTTCATATTTTAAAGATAACTCACCTTTTCTTTTCTAAATAAAATAGATATAATTATTATTATCCCAAAATTGTGAAACTTGGCCTCCAAGACATATCAGGTCCAAAGAATTCGAATATGAAGTTATTTTTATCCAGTGAGTCTTCCTTTTATGAGTTATCTTCCTTACACATTATTTTGACTATTTTCTAAATTAATTTATTCAATGCTATATTATCATGTTTAATGATTTATTATTCATTTCTTTTTCTCTTCCTTGCTCCATAAGGCTAACAAATGTTCTAGAATGAAATTGTTTTAACAATATATAACTTAAGTGGTAATTTTGCATCTTAGACCCTAATTGAAACCTTAACTAAGGTATTTGTGCATAAACCCATACATTGGCATGAATAGAGATCAAATATACTCCAAACCACTAATAATTTTATAAATTCAACATCAAGGACAAAAAGGATAAAAACGAAAAGAAAACTTAGGAAAAGGGCTAGATTAAGAATATACCTAAATTTTAGTTTGTTACAGTTGGGACCTATTTATAGGGTGTGGATGTTGGTCCCTCCATCGAAATTGAGAATTGGCTATCCACCGATGGCTATTAACTCTTGGGCTTCCAATCATTAGTCTAGGAGGTCGATGGGTAATCAACCTTGTAGGTCAATGGTGTGTTGGATTTGTGATTTTCAATTGATGGCTTCTATCCTTTCATCTACAGACCGATGGTAGAGTTTTGTCGATGGGGAGAGGTTGATGGGTCATTGACCTTAATCATTGATGAGTTTGAATGTCAAGTTTTTGAATGTCGACCAGGGGGTCAATGGGTCATCGACCTTGATCATCGATGAGTCTAGATGTCGAGCTTATGAATGTCGACTAGGGGAAATGATAGGTCATCAACCTTGAATTTCGATGGGGTGTTTGATCAATGATGATGTTTTGAAGGTCGACTAGAAGGTCAATAAATAGGTCAATTTTGGTCTAGGACAAAAAAATTGTTGATCAATTTGCCTTTCGGTAGTGCTCAAAATCTATTTTGGTCCAAGGTGATACCCCGTACGCTGTGAGAGGCATCCTCCTCTCAAATCCCGCCTATGGGACACCCTAGGAATACTTGCTGCATAGTGATAAGACTCAATACCTACAAGGGGAGTCAAGAAAAGTATCAAATTCCTATAAATTAACATACAACCCTAAGTAGATCGAAACAAAGCTATTTCTAGTGAAAATCAAGAGATTTAAATGTCATACTAGACTAAGAATGCAACTAAAAATGGGATGGATATGCATTCATCAGACAACAAAGGTGAAGGTTGTGAACCGATGGAAACATGTACCATAAAACTAGCCTCTCTCATGGTCGGAACATTGGAACCTTAGTGGCGCAAAAGGTGGAACGATGCTTGATTGACGTCCATCAACTGATGGAAATGGTGAAGGTTTCTGGAGTGGAATGATTTGGAGCTAAAGAAAAATCTTGGCAACATCAATGGCAGATCCCTTTATCTGGAGGCAATGGCCTTGTATTTATAGGAAGATGTTAGGGTTTGGAATCCCCCATCTACCTTGGAGTTGAGTCTTCAGCTTCCATGAAGGTGGAGAGACAATGAAGGGAGGTAGACAAAGGGTCTGTGAAATTTAGTGTCTCCTTTAGTAGGTGAGGGGTCGACACGACTAAAAGAAGGCAAAGAAGAAGTCCCTTCAAAAGGTTTAGTAGAACTATCATCAAAAGGAAGATGTAGGAGAATCATCAGAAGCTGATGCAAAAAAGGAATTGGTTGTTGGACATTGGTAGGAGAGCATACGGTGATCATTGGTTTATGGGATAGAACTTTCATCAGATGACAAAAGAAGGATGTCTATCAGTTGTTATGCATAGAAGTTCATTTGGAAGGTGGAGTCAGTACAACCATCAAAAGGTGGAAGAAACTTGTCCATTAGAAGGTAGTGTAGAATATGATTTAGTTGTTGAATACTGGTCAACCATTAGATGTTTAGTGCAAAAATAGGGATGGAAGGCGGTTACCAATAGGCAGGCATTGAAATTCCTTAAGTTGTAAACCAAAGGTAGGATAGAGTGATGCTGCACTGAATGTTAGGGAAATGTGACGAAAATAGATGGTTTGGCAGATGTAAGCCCACCCCAGGGGCAGGGGTGGGGGGTCTTGGCATGGGTTGAGGTGTCTGCACCTATGAACCGTCAACCAAGGAATCATCATCTGATGAAGGAACATATCATCAAAAATGTAATGCAAAAATAATCCTATCATGAAATCCAAGAAATTAAAATAACACCTTATAAAGTAATATAAAGTAAAAAAAACCTAAATGTAAGCTAGTTTTGAAGTAAAATGATTGTATGAAAAACTAAGCTTAAAATGCAACTAAAACTAAGATGATATGCATTTATCAATATTCTATTGAGACCCAAAATTTACAGTTAATTAAGTAACATCTAAATTGGATCAAAAGACACCATATGAGATATGGATTGGTAAGCATCCCAATATATATTCCTTGAAGATTATGTTTGGAAATAGTCTTCTAAAAGTTTGAAAGAATATATGATATATGCTATGTTTTTAGATACCCTAAGGGAGATAAGGGATATTACTTCTATATTCCATATGAAAGCAAAGTGTTCTTTTCTAGAATTTTTGTATTTCTTGACAATGAATCTATTTCTCAAGGAACTAGTGGGAGAATAATAGATCTCAAATAAGTCAGAAACTAACAAAATAAAATTGGACCTATTGAGGTATATGAGAAACAAGGAGAAGATATTTTGGAATATAATGTCCACACGTGGCACAAGAACCTTGAAGTTATAGTAGGACATGTCTAAACATAGAGATATGGAGTAGTCATGACTCAGTCAAAATTTTTTTTGGTCATTAATGATGATGATCCAACAACCAACAATTAGGCTATCAAGGGGTTAAATTCTAAGAAACGGATTGAATGCAGTAGATCAAAGATGGACTGCATGTACCCTAATGAAATGTGGAATTTAGTGAATGTAATTGAATGGTTTAAAACATAGGGTTAAAATGGGTCTTCAAGAAGAAGCCCTACATGGATGGTACCACACAAACCTATATGGGTGATTGGTTGCAAAATGTTTCATACAAGTTCATGGTATTGATATTATGAAACTTTTTCACATTTTCCATGATTGAATCAATTAGGATCATGATCTCCATTGTAATAAATAATGACTATGATATTTGGCAAATGGACGGATAAACAACATTCCTTCATAAAATATTATAGAAGATGTGTACATGACAAAACCTAAAGTTTTATCATTCCTAATGAAGCCCATGAAATATATAAGCTAGAATGGTCAATATATAGATGGAAGAAAGAATCTAGAAGTTGTAATCTTCATTTTGATAAGATTCTCAAAAGTTTTAATATATTAAAAATGAAGATGAACCTTGTGTTTACAAGAAGGTTAGTGGAAGTATAGTTAACTTTCTCATATTGTATGTGGCTGACATACTATTAATGGGAAATGGCATACCTACTTCAGAGTTTGTTAATCTGGGGTTGGGAAATACCTTCTTTGTGAATGGATTAGGTGAAACATCCTATATTCTAGGAAACAAGACCTAAAAAGATAATAATAGAAGTCTTCTTTCCCTAAGAAAAGTACATATGTTGAAAAAGTGATAAAGACATTCATCATTCGAGACTGACACTTACCCATGTCTCATGGATTAAGTCTCTCAAGAGCTTAGTGTCCCATCTCTTTGGAAGAGATGGTACACATGATTAAGATTACATACACCTCAAAAATTGTATCTCCCATGCATGCAATGTATGTAAATAACTGAATGTCTCATATGCATTAAGCATAATAATCAGTAAAATCCAATGAAGGTATTGAAATTCTATGAAGAATATCCTTAAGTACTAAAGAATAACTAAGGATCAATTCTAGATATATAGAGGTGAAGAAGAGCTAGTTGTAATGGGTTACACTGATGCAAGCTTCCAAACTGACATAGATTATTACCAATCACAATTAGGATTCATGTTTTGCCTAAATCATGGAGATTTAAACTGGAAGATGTCCAAGCAAGAGATAGTGGTTGATTCTAAAACATGGTCTGAGTATATTTATTGCATATAATTAAGAAAAGGAAGCAATATTGATCAAGAAATTCATTGGTGAACTTGGCCACCATTGATAATGCAAGAGACCTTTACTATACAACAATGAAGCCATTTCATAGCATAAGGAGCCCCGATTACATTTATGTTCTAAACACATACTACAATGCTATCATCTCAAATGTGATATTGGACATCTAGAAGACGTGAATATTTGCAGAGTACAAACTGAAACAAATGTTGTAGATCCCTTGACAAAACCATTTTCATAGAAGAAGCATGAGGGTCATGTTAGTTCACTTGGAATTAGTTTTAGAGTGATTGTCTCTGGTGAAATAGGAAAATTGTTGGTTGTACACCCTAAGATCAAGTCATATGTTATTGTAAAAGAATCTTTTGTACATGATTTAATTATGAATATAGGAAATTCCATTTATTAAGCTTGCTTCAATATTTAGATAATGATTAAATGTAACATGTCCTTCAATTTTTTTGACTTGGAAACATATGGTCAGGTTTTTAGGACCTAAAAATGAGAGTATACAATTTTGCTAAGTCCCTAGTCAGATGTTATTGGGGAAGTTACCTAGATAATACAAATACATAGGAGTAGTATGTATCATGACTAATGACTACATCTATTTAGTCATGATTTTAGATATCAAACCAGACAAACAAGTGCCTATAAAATAAAAATTGGTACTTGACATACCCACCTTGAGGAATGATACATTGAAGCCATGCTATGGTAGTCATAATTGTATCTTAATCTAACAATGGCGATAGTGGTCCTTATACTTGAAGTCACTACAATGTGCACATCATATTTGTGACCTTTAACACCAAACATTATGGATTATAATAGGAGTTATCATAGAGGTGGTGTTTTGGTGAAGTAGGACATGTTTGGATCATTGCGAGTGATGTCGATGAAGTTTTCTTGTCCTAATGGGGTGATATCATAGCCTTTTGATAAGTGATACAATGATATGCATGTTCATGCTCATGTGAGTGAGAAGATGAATTGATGCCACTAAATATCAATAGTCTTCTATAGATAATGAGACAGATTAAATATTGAGAGGATAAATGATCCATGCCTCATATTCAATATAGGTATCTATGACCAAAGGGATTAAAATATAATGATAAAAATGGTCACTTATAATTTGAAGTCTCTCTAACTTATCCCAATTACTTGTGTAGAAATCACTGTTCCTAGACACCACTCATTGCTAGTGAGGTATTTTACATCTCTAAGAACATAATGTAGAACATGTAGGGTCTGATACATAAGGATTCTCATGCAAAGAGAAGTTTTCCATCAAAATTATTAGTAGAATGATTTTGAACTATACATAGACTAGTTTTTGATGCAATCAATCTATAGATATGTTAGTTGATCGACTCATTGTTGAGAAATTTGATTAATTAGTTGAGTTTCAATGGATACATTGATCAACAAACTTGAGATGTACCAAACAATTGAGTGAAGGTCAACTGATCAACTAGTGCAAGGATTAGGAAAGATGTAGAGGAGTCAAGAATACATCAACTAACTGAATGAGTTTTCAAACAATCAATTGATATGTTTTATACACATGGAAGAGTAGTTTGTTTGATTGAATTGATTCCCAATCGATTGAATAAAATGATGTCTGAAATTTTCCTATTTTTCTTTAATTGAAGATTCCAAATAGAAAAATGATATGGTTTATAGGAAACCCTAAGTTATGTGTCTCATATATAAGGGGGGTGAGATATAGGAAATGAGGAACTCAAGTTTTCCTCAAGTTTATTCCTTTAAGATAAAGAAACTCATCCCAAGGATGATGCCTAGTGATAGCAGGAGGAAAAGTGCATTTGGCACCAGCACGTCAACGCCACAGTTGTTCTTCTACATGGAGGCCAAGGAAATGCAACTAGTGTTCCCTACATTCTAATGAATGACATAGGGGCCAAGGAAAGTGTATGTAGAAAAGGAGAGGCTTGGAGGACACTGTTGAGTTTTAGGGGAGACAGAGAAGGCAGCGGAAATAAAAAATTTCTTCTCCCCAAACCCAGTATAAAGGAATCGTGTCAACGTCTATACAGTAGGAAGGATGGTTTGTAGAGACATACCTTGTCCTGAGGCTTGCTCGGCGATGTTACCTCACGGCTTGTGTGGTCTTCACCTCCGATCTTGGATGGTGTTTGTGCAGCTCCTGGTCTCACTAGGACTGTCGGGATTGACAGCTGTCCTCCGAGCGGCAAAAGTCTCCCGCCTTTGAAGTAGTCCACACAGACCACCTAGAACTCGGATCTCCTTGTCCCACAAGGAATAAGAAAGATTCACACCCTCCTAATGGCGTACTAGCCACCGACACACTCTCCTACAACCAGTCGCTTTTCTACAGTTGTCTTTCCCTTATTGTGCCTCCCTTATCGGGTAGCACTTGCTTGGGCTCTCTCAGTTACCACAACCAGAGAGAACGACAACTTTGTAGAGCAAATAGTAAGTTGTTGTACATGAGAAGCCCCCAATGCCCCTATATATATAGGAGGGTCATGGGACATGTTCCTCTACCCTGGGCAATGCGAGATTAAAGCAGGAGTAGAAGGGTTCAATATTTTCCACAAAATAATCAACTGCGCCACCTGAACCGATCATTTTAAGCATGAAACAGTCGGTTGGGGACCTGAGCCGATCGGTTCACACCTGAACCGGTCGGTTGGGACATCTGACCTAATCGATTCACTTCTGAGCTGATCGGGTCGTGGTCCTGATCCAACTCAAATTGACTTTCATATTTGTTTCCAACTAATCAAATATTAATCCTTTTCCAAATTGAATTTGTACAAGTGAAACAAATTGTTTTTGCAAAATAGTCTTCTGACTTTCCAAACGATCTCGGTTGGTCCATGAATCGACCGGTTCAATAATAGAGCCAATCGTTTCATGACACATGAGCCGATCGACTCACAACTTGAGCTGACCGGTTCACCAACCTGAGTCGATCAATTCATCTCATGAGCCGATCGGTTGGGAGCAGCAGACTATGCAAAATCAGTCAATTGCAGTTTCAATCAATCTGATACTCTAATCAACCGGTCCAATACCTTGAACTCTATGATACTGAGCTATGAATTGATTGAGTGTTTAATTGAACTACTAAACTCCTTGAGTAATCAATTTGAACATCGTTTGTGGATAAACTCCTCTTCCAGGTTAAATCCTATGTGTGTGACCCTGCAGGTCCATTTCACATTGGCAGTGAAAGTCCATAACACTTACGACTTCACAAACAAAGAGTGGTTCCTAGTCACACATCAGTGCTACCCAAGTGAAAAGGAAAGTTGGAGAACAACTTTCAATCCTACAATCTGTGAATGGTGTTATAGTGGATGTATAATTCCTTTGTCACTGATATTCCAAATGAACTCAAGGCATGAAACAGTCATCCTATCAACGTCCATTCACTTTGTTGATCTCAGAGTAGATTGAAGGAGATATGTATGACATCAATATCACATACTGATTCACACATGCGTGCACACCTATCTCAATCGTACTCATCAAGTGGCCATGGATATCAAACTCCCTTAAGAGGGACAAATCCCATATCTATCACTCACCCCTTAAAAGCCCCATGTGTCAAAGCCACCCAATCATCACCTTTATAACAACCCATATTTCAGGACTACGTTTGATGATGTCAAAGTGTACTCAACGACATGTGTTGAGTGTAGTGATTTCAGGTCAAAGAATCACACTCACTACCATCACTGTGAGAACTGACTGTGACCACCATGTCATGGTTCCATGTGTCAAACTCACGGTGGGTCTGTCCGGTACACTTGTTCTCTAACAAGTACCTATGTGTTTGGTTTGATATCTCCATATCATGACTAACGAGATTCTGTCATCAACCAACACCATAATCTAGTCTTGTGTGTCATTGTTGTCTATCTACCTTCCACAATGACATCCGACTAGGGACATAACAAGAATGTACAAACTCTTAGCATCTGTATGATCTCATCGTTCAGGTCCTCAACCTGAAAGCATATGTCATTGAGTACTGTCATTCTCTAGACATTCAATTTGTTCTATCATTATCTCATATGACTGAACCAGAAAGAATTGGAAGCTTGCTTTTGATCTTTATCAAATCAAGCTTAATGTATCCCACCAATCATCCCATGATTGGCTCTCAGGGAATGCATACCAACAGACACAACCCGTTATCAAGGAGTATGAGTTCTGATCTATATATTTCTTCAAGGACAACTGTGTTTCTACACTACACAACTTCATTTATACATCCAAAGTTATGAGTTAGACATCTACACAATGTATCGAGTTGTTTGATAACTAGTTTGTAGTAATAAATAACCAATATCCCTCTTTATCTTTATTATATCAACATTTTATGGTTGTAATGGATCAACAAATAGGGGTCTAAGGTGTGCACAAAGTGTGATATCAATAGTAAAACCAAAACAACTCACTTACACTCATTGTAATTTGGATCACAAGTAGTATAGAATTATTTCAAACCCACAAAGATACAAATCAAATTGATGTAGAAAAATTCTACTTAAACATGCTATTCGAATAAGGAAATATTTATTGGTTATTTGAGTCCTAAGTTAACTATGATTCTCACAATTCAACCTTCAAATGATCAATTCAAGGAATTCATTTGGTACCTAATAACCTATCAAGACATGACAAACAATTACAAAAATAGAGTTCACTCTCTCTTATCGACATTTCCCACTATTATACAATCAATTAATTCACCTATAAATGGGTTAGGTGGAAAGTTTACTCATCTCTCAGCTCATGACTCTAGCATGAGATTAAAAGCTCTTTGGTTGCTACAAAGTGAATAATAACACCAGCTTCTTTAAAACACTAGGATACTACAGTGTGCATGAATCTCTATTGACATCCATGTAATAGAAATTAGAGCTTCAAATTCCCTCCACTAAGATCATACCTCTCTCAAGGTATGAATTCAAGGACATAAGAAATTATGGGCATTATTTCTCTGAAGAATTTGACAACAATGATGCAAACAAGATAGAAAATTTATAATATAAGTGGCTGATGTTCATCACATGATCAATAGGTACCATTTATGCACTAAATACAAATGATATTACTCCATAATAAATGGTGATACACAAACAAGGTTGATCATCACAAAATAAAAAATGTACATGGAGTAACTAGAAGAAAAGAGAATAGGAGAAAGAAAGAAACTATATACAACAATTGTAGAGGAGTTATCCTTAACAATATGATTCTCTTGATGTTTCTAAGGATTAGAGAAATCTAACCCCAAGCTTTGTTACTTATTTATTTCAACCTCTTCTTGAGTGGGGTTGCCTCTAGATTTTCCACCACTCATTTATGTCGAGTTTGAACTAAAAAATGAAAAATATCCCTTAATAACTTCCCTCTCTCTTTATATTTTTTTCCACACTTGGTTTGCACATCGTGTACAAGATCCTTCACATCATTCACCCTGGAAGTTTCCAAAGGCCAGGCTCAAAATTGTTTGGCACATTGTGAACAAGGAGGTGTACGGTGTTCTCTAGGTTGTGGGGAACAATTACTGATAAGATTACAAGTCATGCCATTAACAAGGTATGTCATGCATGAGGGTTATGGTCAAGGGAGTTTCTATTGATGTGGTGCATGCAATGCTTGATTGGTGCATGTTGTGTGCATTGGAATTGTGTGTTTAGACAATTTTGGAGATTTTTCACAACATGCACATGAGGTTTTACATCATGGAACAAACTAGGAGAACTTGGAGTAGATACTTAATGAGTGCTTGTCATGCATGTAAGGGTGTACATAACGATTCTACATATTTGATGTGAGAATTTATCTCACTACAAATAATCATAGTTTTCACCTAATATAATATGCAATAACCCCCAACCTAAAGAGGATGGGTCTTACAACAATGTAAAATTAAATTAAAAACCAAATGACAACACTTTAGGAGCAAACTATATTTCTATCAAGAAAAATAATTTAACTTGCAAGACATGATTTTCAACAATGAGAAAATTATCAAGACGATCGATTTCACCACCACTACCTACACATTTGATCTCTGCATTGTATTGCTCAGACATATGGTTGTAAGATTGGGGTCAAGGAGATTAATATTATTTTAGAGTATGAAACTGACTAGGACTAATCTTCCCATAGGCTCGAGGTCCCGTTATCAACAGATCCTAAATCTGTCATCTTGGAGAACATCACTCAAATGTCTCATTCAAGGTTCAATAATAAGAGTGGGTATTCTAATCCTAAGTTTCAATGTATCTATGGCATGAATCATTACATACATGAAAGATAGGTGATTAAAATACTAGGCATGCACTGAACAATCAATTATATATGTAATAGTCCATATGAATAATAAGGGGCAATGCAGGATTACATATATGGGTAGAGGGACTAATCCCCACATCCAAATATATGAACTACTCTATAATCATGTTCATGATACAAGAAAGAAGAGAGGAAGAATCTCATGGATAATGTAGAATTTTGGAAGAGATGCTCCATGGTCTAAGAAACCAACCTCTAATCAGAAGTTGCAATCTTCAGTCACATTTTATAGTGGATCACCTTTTCTTTTGACACCAAGATGCATGGCTTCTTCTATATCTTTCTTCTCCATTTTTGTATTTTACATTCTCATTAGTAGCTAAGATCCATTGATGGGTTGTTTGGAAGAATAAATGTGACTTTGATAACATGTTGGGGAAATATTATTGTAAACACTACAATATTGTTTGAGAATGTTACCCATATAGTTCTATCTCATTTTTCTATCTCTTTCTATGGTGATTGATGTTTGAAACTACCTAATCATAGAAGAACATGGTATATTTGATATTTGGGAAAATCTACTAATTCCAAATAGAGGGTAGAGACCCATCTTCCTACATACCCATCTATTCTTGTAAACCTACATGTGAGATCTAAGTATCTAGTAGTACCACACTTAATGTGCCTAGCAAAGAGCATGTCTATAAGTTGGAAGGAGTGTAAAAGGAGGTGAAATACCCTTCTCCTAAACTCCATGGAACCCTTTTCCACTAAGTACATTCTATGCTAGTATGACTTTTATTTGATTATACTGATACTCTAGTCAATTGAACCTCACAAGGTTGGAAAGGGGGTAATGGAGACTTGCTTTCTGTGTACACATTACACCCAGTTCAAATAGTAGTATAGGGTAATTAACCATAATGACACTATGTTTTTTGCCTTGATAACATGGTTTGATTAAATGTGTTTCATGATATTACCCTATCTGGGTTGGTAGTCACATTTACCCCCAAACAACCCACTTCTTAGTAATTTCTGAAAACTCTAATTGATCTTTTTCTTAGCTAGTGTTAACCTAGTTATCTTCCTTTCTTATTTACTTAGATAATTGTCTTGCTCATTTTATTTTGCCCTTAATAGAGTAGTTAACACTTGTCTTTAATCTATTATGCTAGGTTTTTCTAGTTTAGTTAAGTGCTTTCCTTCCATGTGTAATTACTAACTTAGTGTAACTAGTTTCCTCATCTTGCCTTGTTTGGGTAGATTGTTCTCTTGATTTCTAATTAGGATTGCTCTTGGCTAGTTTAGTGTAATTGACTCTCTTTATTAGTTTGATAGAATTATTTTGTGTAGGGTTAGCTTAAGTTTTATCCTTGCATCTCTTTCTTTCTTGATCACTTAATATAATTCAAACCCCTAAGTCAAACCCTAAAAACCCTATACTCCATAATAGGGACCTAGTAAAGTAAGATTAGCTTTAGTGCCCCCTCTCTCCCTTGAGTTTTACACCAACTTGCCATTCCTATACTACTCTTGAGCTTGTTCACTTGTAGAATTGTATAAGAATGTATTGAAAATGGGTTTTACAAATACTGGAAGACCCAAATTTGTATTTAAGACACGTCTAGCCACAAATTCATCAAGATTTTTGGTGTTGTTTCTATGGAGAGAGGTGCTTGGCCTATATAGTTCACTTTACTTTGACTTTTACTATCTCCCTTGTGATTGATATCATTTATTCTTTGTGTTGTTCTTGCATTTGAGATTTCTAACTCTTCTTGATATTGGAAGTGCATGTGACAAATCACTTTAGAGAGAGAAGAAATGGATAATCCCAATGGAGAACCACCACCACCTCACAATAGAGAGCCTCCATACTTGCTCCAAGATTACTTTCTTCCATAAAACTATAATTCTACTATGGTAACAAGGACATGAGCTATATTAGGCCAATAATTCTCCATTCCACCAACCCTTGTTGGCCTTCTTCCAGAATTCTATGGGTTGGATCATGAGAACCCTTATATGCATGTTTACACTCTTAGAATAATGCTCTAGTTTTTGTATTCCCATCGCAACTGATGACTCCGTTCATATCACACTATTCCCTTTCTATATAAAATACAAATCTAAGGATGGTATGATTCAAAGACGAACATAATGGTTCGGGAAGATCTAAAATGCCTTCTTGAAGAAGTTTTACTCAGCTTCAAGATTGATGCAAATGTGGATATCCATAGTCAATTTGAGCCAAAGGGACAATTAGAGATTCCATGATTCTTGGGAAATATTCCAAAATATGTTGGGAGGAGTGCCCTCACCATGATGTTCCCTTGTAGTAGCTTGTTCAATAATTTTAGTCCAGTCTCCCTCAAATGGGTAAAGATACAATGGACTCTTATTGTGGAGTTACATTCATGGCTAAATCTCCTAAAGAATCATGGCCTTTATTTGAGCACTTGGTGGAAAATTTTAGGCATATAGATTCTAGTGTGTTAATGATTGTGAACCTACCCTTAGTGTGACACCTTCAACTCTAAATGATTCAAGTCGACAAATGATAAAGATTCTTGGTGAAATGATGAACATGATGAGGAATCAAGTGGGAACTACTTCTTGTCATCCTATTCATTCTATTGAGTCCTTTGGTGAAGAGGTAAAGATCATTTACTCTCATAGAAACTGGGCACAATAAGGTCAAACATGTACTTCAAGGTTTGAACATGAAGTCCTCTTCAAATTGAAAGGCTTTGGTGAGGTTCAGAAGAATGTGACAAAACTTAAGCAAATAATGGATCATCTCTCCTTCACACTTAGCCCTGCATGTGGAAGGGAAAATTCCTTCCCAACCAATGGTGAACTACAAAATTGCAAGTGGACCAGTGGGTGTTCTCCAAAACTCCTATAATCCACTCACAATGGGCAAGTGCAACCCATATATTAGTATCAAGGCCCTCCTAAACCTTGTACACCTCCACCACCACAACCACCCTACCCATACACCTACCACTACCGATACTCCCCTCAATATCATTTCCAATACCAAGTACCATCTCCACCTCCCCCACAACAACAAGCTCCCCTTCTTTACCATGAGCATCTTAATGTTGTGACAGTTATAAGGAAGGGAAGAATTATTGAGCAGCCCAAGAGTCAAATGGATAAGATATGAACTAAGGATGTGTTGATGAAGTGATGATGAAGGATATGATCAATGATATCATGATTGGAATATATGGAAATGATATCATGATACCTTGCATTGATTTTGTGGTACTATGTGTTCCATACTCTACTCTATTTGTAGGTTTTATAATCTGTAGTGTTCCTCCCATGATCCCAAGAGTGCATCTTGTAACACCTGATCAGGTAGATATGAGCAAAGCTAGTCCAAGTGAGCCTTCATTTCCTAATGCATTAGATGAGTCCTAATTGTATAAAAGGAGGTAGAAACATAATGTTGATATTCTAGAGATATTTCCAAAAGTGAAAGTGAACATCCCATTTCTTATGCCAAAATTTTCAAGGATATGTGTACTTTCAAGAAAAGGTCAATGGGTTGAAAGCCCAGAAAGGTGAATATTTCTAAGAAAATGAGCTCAATTCTACAACATGATCTTCCCATGAAGAAGAAAGACCTAGGATCCCCACTCATAACTTTATACATAGGGGAAAATCACATAGACCAATCCCTACTTGATTTGGAATCTAGTGTTAAATTGATGCCATATAGTGCCTATGTTGATATGGGGCTAGGCAAGCTAAAGCCAGTCAATTTCACTCTTAAAGTGGCAAATAATTATATGAAAGTACCTAGAGGAAGGTGTATGATGTCTTAGCGATGTAGACAAAGAAATGACAGTGGTGATCCCAGTGGATTTCATTGTTCTTGATACCAGAGATAGAGGACAAAAATATCCATACAATCCTAGGGAGTCCCTTCTTGGCAACAACTGATGCAATATGCAATAGTGACCTTAATGAACATGAAGATGAGTTTAAAAATATTTAAGAATTCAACAAGGAAAAAGGAAGATAAGGCCGCATATGAAGTTGATCGCTTTCAGGACCCACTTGTTCAAAGGGATAAGGAACAACTATTGAACGCAAATGAGAAAGACCATTACTTCAAGATCGCCACAAAGTTTCCTAATGGTTGGATGATTGACGGAACTACAACCCCGAGTTAAGACATGAAATTTAGTGCTTGTGGGAGATAATCCATGTTGATTTGAGATCCTTTTCACTCAAACCTCAACATTTTTATAGATTTGTTCTTCATACTTTCCAAGAAATACACACACATACCATACTCGATAGTTTTGTTGTTTTTTATCCTCTTAGAACATGAACTTAGCTTGAAGAATGATCAATGGAGTGTCCAACTTGTGTGGCCTCCAAAATAAGAAACAAAGGATGTTATATTGAAATAAAAAGCTAAAACAAATTGACCACCACAGCCATTTGTGCTGAGAGACGACCATAGTGACCTTTACCAATAGAATGACCATGGTGGCCATGGGAAACCCCACTTGTGTAGCACATGGATTTCCCCACCTTAATTATTATTTACCAAATCTCCATGGTCATGACCCTATCATTCGAAGCTTTATCTCACAATGAGGACAACATGGTTTAAAAGCTTGGGGTGGTAGGGTGGTAAACCCTTGTTTCATTTGATCCTTGTTCTATTTTTTTAGATGATAAAATAGGGTGACGAACCATCATACTTGTCAAGATACATGTTCTTTACTAATATTTACATACTTACATGCCATTTTGTGCACCCTTTTATTTTTTCTTAAATTCTCAAAATATTAAAAAAATGCACTTTGTTATTCCATCCATTTACATTGCATTGCATTACCATTGGTAAATTACTTTGTGTGTGACTAGGTACAATTTATTTTCTCACTCTTTCTTGTTTTTTATTTAGATCATGATGTGAATCAGGGCAACTTGGAAACATTTTTCCAAATTCGCCCAAGTTTGAACCGTCCTGCACTAAAAGGTGCCCTAACCTAATTTCTAAATTGTTGAGTGAATTGAATGATCTATTGTAAATGCACTCCATTAGAACTTGATTATAACCAAATGATCTAAAATTAAAAATGTATACATGTTTTCCACTTCTCTTATTAATTGTTGGAAAGATGGAATGAAATGCAATTAGGGCATGCCATGGACATTTAGAGTATTATGTATTACATAAAGAATGCTTTTACCACATTTTCTTATTCATATTGGTTTTGTTAATTGTATGAAAAATATGTTCGGAATTGTTTGCATTCATGATGCCCAATGTGAAGATTCACATTATATAACTCCTATCTTGATCTACCATTGTTCCATCATATCTTACCCCTATGCCTCATGAAAAGATGCTAAAAGCATAATAAGAGTAAGCATTGTCCACCCTCCAGAAGAATGGGTTGGCCAAAACTTCCCTCCAGTTCACTCCTACCACCATCTGCCCTAGCTATACAAGGGGAAAAGAAGAATAAAATCCAAAAGAAGAAAAGAAAATAAAAGATGCTCCTATGTAATATCATCTAAATAAAAAAAGAAGAGTGATCCTATGTAATAGCACACTGACCTCTTTCCACACCCCCTTCTTCTAATTGCACACCTATTGGGCTAGAAACATATGACCTATCACATCATACTCTTATACACATCCATGTGGGAAATGTGGAGTGGATTGACATATATGGTTGAATACATGCAAATGAAACAACATCCCTAATTGCTGAAGAAAACTCCAAAGATAAAAAATGCTTCTTAAAGCTTTATGAGAACTACATCACATTCATAAGTCTTACTACTCTATATTTAAAGTCCTTGTGTTGTAATCCTCATTTTCATTTGGTTTGTATCAATAGGACAAAAGAGAAATGGATCATATGCATGAATTCATCCTTGAACTTATTTTGTCAATAATAATGTACTTGAGTGCATTTGTCATTTCATTATGGATTGAAGTGGAAAGAGAGATTTAGTTCGAGAATGCTTGAGGAAAAGTATGTTTTATGATTGGGGTGGTGATGGAACCCTAGAATGGGTCTCCATTTTGTGTCTTGCTTCCCTTCACTTGATCTAAACATTCCCCAATCACATACTTCTCATAGAATTCAAAAAACAATGACCCAATTGGCCAAAATGACCATTTTGTGCAGAATGACCATACCAAGTGGTAACCACCACGGTTGTTCTACCCTTGAACCCTACATATTTTATCACTTGATCTACCCATTATGCCTCCATTTAACCCTATACACTATAGGACTCTATATAAGCCTTGGTGGAGGTTATAGGTCAAAGGTTGGCTCCCTTGTGCATACATTTCACCTCTTTCTCACCTACCTACATCACTCCACTCCCATTTGAAAAAATTTCACCCCAAAACCCTAACTTTTATGGTTTTGGCCACTTTCCATTCCATATTCATGACATTACACCTTGGAGGAGGAAATTACTCAAGCTTACAACTACTGGAGAAGAAGGATTCAACCTCTAAATCAAGCTCCATGGCTTCTTATATCTCTTTCTTTTCAATTTTTGTATTTTCCATTATCATGAGTAGATAAGGTCCATTATTGGGATATTTGGGGGAATAAATGAGACTTTGATGCCATTTTGGGGAAATATTATTGTAAACACTACAATTTCGTTTGGTAATGTTATCCTTAAGATTATATCTCACTTTCCCATCTCTTGATTTGGTGAATGATGGTTGAAACTGGCTAAGCATAGAAGAATATGGTTTGTGTGGCTATGTGAGGAAAATCTCCTAAGTCCAACTAGTGGATTGTTAGGTAGATACCCATTTTCCTACATACCCATACATTATTCTATTCATAGGTGTGATATATAAGTAGCTAACAATGCCTAGTAAAGAGCACGTCTATAGATTGAATGGAGTGTAGAATGAGGTGAAATACCATTTTCCTATGGTCTGTACCACCCTTTTCCACTAAGTACATTAGCAGAATCAATTCTAAATATCTAGACTATTGTGATTGTGATTGAATAATACCTATACACTAGTAATTGAACTCATAAGGTTGGATAGGGGGTACTAGAGACTAGTTCCTCTATGTATACTCTACACCACACATGGTCAACTAGTACTACAGGATGATTCACCATCACCCCAATAGGTTGTTTGGTTAGATAACATGGCTTTATTAAATTTGCTTGCATGATACTATGCTAGCTAGGTTGACAGTCATATTTTCCCCTAAATGGCCCACCTCCCTGGTGAAGTACTCAAAACCCTAATTTCTCTTTCACTTATCCACTATGATCTAGTTAGCTTGCTTGCAAGTTTGCTTAGATAATATTTTTCTCATATCAGTTTTCCCTTGATACAATAGTGAACTCTTGTCTTTAGCATTTTATGCCAGGCTTTGATACTTAGTTCATTTCTAGACTTCCTTGTGTTATTGATAGCTTAGTGTAACTAGTTGCCTCCTCTAGCCTTGTTTAGATAGATTCTTCTCTTGATTGCTAATTAGGATTTCTCTTGCCTATTTTGGTGTCATTATCTATCTTTTAGAGTTTCATAGCATTGTTTATGTAGGTTTATCTTACTTTTGATTCTTCAGTCTCTTTCTTTCTTGTTCACTTAGTGTAATTCAAACCCCCAGGTGAAATCCTAAAACTCTACACTCTGAAATAGGGAACTAATAAAGTAAGCTTAGATCTAGTGTCCCCTCTCTCCCTTGGGTTCAACACCAACTTGCCATTCCTATACTTAACCTAATCATGTGCGTTTTGTGGAATTCCCTAAAAATGTATCAAAATTAGGTTTTTGTAAATATCAAAAGACCCAAGTCTGTTCCTAAGGTGTGTATAGCCACATCAATTGGCCAGGGGTCATGTGGACACATAGATAGCATTCTTATGTTATCATTATATTACCAAGATAGTGAAAAAAAATATATCATAGGAAATGAAACAAGACGATGAAGTAGTTCAAGAATAAATTCTTCTGTCCATTTTATGATGGATTTTTTTTCTTCAAATTTCTTACATTTTGGCTACAAAAAATTGACAATGTCCTAATCACACAACAACTAAACATTCTTATACTAAATGCAAAAATTACAAACAAATACATGATGGGAAAGTTCAAACATGCTGCAAATCAGAATACTACATAAATTGGTCAGACATGCATGCATGGTGATATAGAGATGCATAGAAAGAAACAACAAAACAAAAAAAAGCCAAAAGAAAATTTCATTTTCCACTCAGAAAAGCTTATTCATAACAATGTTAAGCTTGTGTAAGGCACAACTGGAGGCTCATTGTGAGGATTTGAGGTCAAAGAAAGTGGACTTGTGTCCTTGTCATGTGGATTAGGTGTAGAATGTCTACTCATTGGGGAGGGGTAGAGGAGCATAAACTTTGGAGTAGTGTTGTTGGATTATGTGACAAGTAACCATCTAATTGAGGTCCTGGATCTCTACACACTAGTCGTACATCCTCATTGACTATTTCTAGAAAGAGATAAAATGAAGCTATACATCTACTTCCAATCTAGATTAGATCAGATATTCTACGTTTAGGTATTGGTTGAAGGTGGCATTGATAGAGAAATAAGTGACAAAGAAGAACTAACATAATCTACTCCCTATTCTTGTTTCTACTAGTTGAGGTACCTTAGTCCAGACAAGATGATCATGTCTAGACAAGACAATGAATAGAAGGCCTCTGGATGCCCATGTATATTAACAAAATATATGCAGTTCCTTATATTATATTGCAGAATGGTTGATTCCACCAAAAGGCGAGTGTCTATCAATTCATGCCCCTAAAACATAGGTGGTTTTGAGAAAACCATCAACTTCTAAACAAGCTAGATATAAGATCTCCAATGTTAATGTCCCCATTAAGCTTCTTGCGTATAACCTACCTCAAGAATTTATCGATTAGAAAATGCAATGTGTCAGTCTCTTCTTGAGTAACTTGCACCACAGAATATACAATTCACCATAAGAAATCATATCATGTTCCTAAGTCCCTCCTAAAGGTCGTGTTTGATAAATTCAATGGAGGATGCAGGAAACTATATTATGGATATGGGTCTCCCTAGCACTCCTTATCTTGTAATACACTTCATCAATTATTGTATAATAAATTTTTTATAGTTGAACTCTTGGTGAAGTTTGGTCAACACCATTGCCATCAAAAACATTTTTCCTTGAAAATACATTACCCCCTAGTGAAAATTCCTCATCTCCTAGTCAAAATAATATGCCAGTGCCCATGTTATTCTGATCTTGCAAGTAGTCAAGAATTGAGAATAAGGACATGATAAGTCTTTGTGTTACCCACATAAATTACCATTAGAATAGAGATGTTCTTGAGATGATTCTTGACCTTGTTGGTCAAGTCAAATTTCTCAAGATTCTCCTCATAGATGAATCAGGTGGTGTGAATGTGGTGAGAGATAAGTTTCTAAAGGTGCTTGATCTTATCTTCATATTGGAAAATGAAAGGGACAAGAAAATGGGAGCCTTTCTCTTATTCTTATTATTATTCTTGTTCATCACTCCTCTCCTCATCAACCTAGGGCTTGAGATCAGATTCTGAGGACTGAGAAGGATTTTCTTAGTGCCTCTTAGCTCATCTAATGCTCCTAATAATGGAGATGGTGAAGACGGAATGGTGTAGGTGCTTGAAATATAGCAATTTTTGATGTCATGGGGTGATGCACAACACACTCTATCCATGCATGACTCTCCTTCTTTGAGATATGCACATCATGCACCATGACATTGGGTCACAAAATATGACACTTGTAGTTTGTTGGAGAGAAGAAAATGCAGTCTGGGGTCAAAACAAGGTTGATTATAATCAAGGTAGTCCTTTATGCAGAACTGGTGGTGGTGTGGATGCATTGGAGTTAGTCGTTGATGGAGGAGGACATCTCTCCTCTGTTGATGGAGGCAAAAACCTTAAAAGGAGGGATTCCTCTCCTTCCTTGCAAGGGTGGTTGTGACACTTAGTGGCAGTGATCAAGGAGTGATCAACATGGTAAATGGCAGTCTCCAATGATGCTTTCTACTTTATAGAGGTTGCTTTCTCTATGGAGAGGAGGATCGACCTTGGACAACTTTTGCACTTGGGTCGGCTCTTGCCCCATTTTATCATTTTTTAACTTTGGCTATTGTGAACTACATGCTTCATTGTTGCATGCTATGAAAAAATCTTGAGTCTCTTCATTCTGATAATCTTTTCTTTAGATGGTGCAAGGGTTTAAGCATACCATGCATGAAACAAGTGACATTGACTTGTTGATTTACCAATTTGCACATTATGCTATTGATGGAGCATGGCGTGTGGCTCCTCAATAAAGATGTCTATGTCAATGATGGATGTGCATGTTGTGTTATTGGATGGGATCATTGTGCATTGTATTTTTCAAAATTCCATATTCTATTATGAAATTGTGTGCATCTTGTTGGATGGCATGAATGTCATGAATTGAGAAAATTTACGTTCCACTTTCTCATAAAACCCGCATTCAATTCATAACTTTAGATCTCAGATAATAACTATCATGCACGAACACAATGAAAGAGTTTTCTACACATATATACACACACAAGGTGGAATGATTTAACTAAAAACAAATTATAAAAATCTATATGAAATGGAAAATATGTGATGCCTTTCATTTGTTTTAATGTCCCTCAGTTGGACAAATATTTCATTTTCTATGGATTGGTTTAAATGGAATGTCTTGATCCATGAGGTCTTCTTAGAGGTTACCCTAATTGCTTCCCTCTTACATATCAAGTAAACCATATGGGTGTGGAGCCTTCAAGAAAAGGTAATATCCTTCTAAAAAATATTCAATCTCAACTCACCCCTATCGACATCAATCAAAGTCTACACATTCTCTTGGAACGGATATCCTAGAATAGTGTCTCAATGGGTTCCACCTTTGTCTTACACGATTACCAAATCTACCAATACATAACAAAATTCAACCTTTTTAGCACATTTTCTTCCATAGACAGTGAGCTTGCTCAAGAATGATCGACCTTATGAAACTTTATTTTCATTTTCTTTGGTGCATTTAAATCTAGCGATAAGATATTGTTAGTGGCATGACATTAAGGTATCAACTTTATTGCATAACATAGTAGAAAAGTGCATCTTACCTACATCAAGGGAGATGTCATAAGCTCATTGGTCCTAATATATGGGAGGAAGATTAGATAATTTTGTAGTTTGTACATGGGGTGCAATACCATGTCTTGAAGTTCACTCTCCTATCCTTCATCAATTAGAATCCATTGAATAGAAAAATCTTGAAAAAGATGGTCTTCCATCTCCTGTAACATGTGGTGATTGGAATAGGCTGTACAATTGGATGCACCCACTTATCCCTCAAATGCAGTGGCAAATACATGGCTAAAGTCTTAGCTACTAGCTCAAATTTGGTGGCATTCCTCTTGTGGTTGTAAGGGTCAGTGTGTTTTGGGAATTTCTTCTTGAGCACCTATGGTGGTATCACTTGAACATGTTGCTTCTTTGGTTCACCCTCCTTTCCAACTTGATTCAAGTGGTTGACATGGATTGAATTGACGTGCTTCCTATGGTTTACCTTGGTATTTTTGTAAAATAGATCCTTTATTGTCTTTAGTTCCAACAATATCTGAAGTTAGCTGCCCCATTTGACTTCCAATCCCTTTCATTGAGGCTTCTTGGTTTCGCATAAATGCATATGCTTCATTCATGAGCTTGAAGAGAATGCCATGAAGTTATTCATTCTTCTCTTGTCCCACTGGTGGTTATCCTGACATTTTTGATGTTGGTCTTTGTCCTTCAAGCTAGAGTTTGGGTGGTCTCTCCAGAGGAAAGAATTATTTATTGGGTATTTCCCTATAATGTTCCAGGATTTGAGGTCTCATATAATATGATCTTATAAGGAATGATTGGACTACCCATATCACCAAGGTGGACCTCCTTTTTAGGGATCCCATCACTAAAGAACGTTGTAGTTAAGCATGCTCTACCTGGAGTATTACTAGGATGGGTGACCAACTAGAAATTCACATGCTCTTCACTGAATCCTATAATGGAAGCATTGAAATCTACATTGCAACGCATACCACTGGGAAAGTACACACCATCACATGTTGCATTTGCTTCACATTGGGAGTTGCAACTAGTTCAGTCTTATTGCTACCGTTGTCCATTTCCCTTAAAGATTGGTTTACAGAATTGATCTCAATCAAATTTTGACCTTCACTTGCATTCTTAGTCAAGAAACTTCCTCCAACAACTATTTAATAGTTGAGATCATATAAAGAGATAGACATCCATACAAAATGATAAGATGCATACATTCCAAAACGTTGTGGTGTCGGCACCTACACAGTATCTCCTTATACCTCTCCCATGCATCAACCAATGCGTCTGTTGTCTGCTACTCAGATCTAGTGATCTTCTTTAAGATCTCACCCATCTTAATGGGAGGAGATAATTTCTGCAATAAATATGTTAGTAAGGCATTCCAGGTCTGGATAACCCTTTATCCCTACCTTGTGTCCATTACTAGCTCGACCTTATAGTGTAAAAGGAAAGAAGTGGAGACATAGACCGTCACCTATCCTCCCGATGATGTTTACTATGTCACATAGCTTGTGTAACATCCCTGACCTGGGTTATGAACTAACCCCAGGTGTTTTTCTTAATCATGTGATTAAATGCTTGTGGTTTTCTGTTGATAATGTAATTAAAGCTTCTGAGGAACATATATTTCCCTTTATGTCCTTTTTAAACAATATTGTAATATTGTTTTGTTAAAAGTGGACTTATGTGCAAATTACCCAATTAGAGGGGTTAACTTAGCAAGTTGCACATGTTTAGATGTTCCTCTGATGATAAGACATCATAAGAATGAATTTGATGAAGTATTATGGATTCTCCAAGCTTGGGCACCAAAATGCAGCTTGTGAAGCAATCCTTGTGCTTTAAACCCTAGTTTTGGTGTAAAGTACAATTTACCTAAAACATGGGGTGCAACATGTAAAATATACCTTCTAGAGTATCTTTTATGACTCTTGGCATCAATTAGAGTAAAAATGATGAAGGGGGCGCTTCATTTGAATAATCAAATAAGAAGGATAACCCTTGTAACTAAATAACCAAGTTGTAAGCATAATGGCCCTTTTATATGTGTTGGATCCTAGATGGGTGATTAGATGCTCTAGAGGGGGGGTGAATAGAGCTGAAAGCACTTAAACAAAATTCATTAAACCTTCAAATTATATGACAAGATAAGGTTGCTAAATAGGTAATTTGAGTGCAACTAAATCATGCATAGCAAGGATAAGAGAGATTGAACATGCACCAATTAGACAAGCTATTTAGAGTGGTTCCACACTTCAAACTAGAAGTGTGTCAGTCCACTTGCCTAGAGAGGTCAACCTCTAGGACTTCCAACAATTGCACTCTTATATTCACTTAATAAGACATACAATACATGACCAACAAAGGACTTACCTATCCAATACAAAGAGTCTTCAACCTTACCAAGGACTTACCCACTTTGCAAGAGTCTTCGGCCTTCTCCAAGGACTTACCCACTCTTGCACAAGTCTTCGGCCTTGCAGGAATTACCCACTCTTCTTGGATCTTCCTCCTTTGACTTCACCTTCACTTGGAGAAGCTTTCCACCAAGGTCTTACCTACTTGAGCTTGAGTCTTTTGCCTTCTCCAAGGGCTTACCCACTCTAGCTCCAAGTCTTCTGCCTTGATCTTCACCAAGGGACTCCTTCCCTTGTTCTTCTTCACCTCTCTTGGACAAGAGAGAGAACCTTCATCTTCATGATTGAAATGGAGAGATGGGGAGGTTGTGGAAGTGAGAGCTTCACAAGATATACAAATGGGACTAGCTCTCTTACAGATTTCCTACTCACTCTAATGGATGTAGCAAGTGATTAAGCTTAGAGAGAGAGAGAGGAGGCTGTAGGAAGCACTCAACTATAGAATAGGAACCTCACAAAGAGTTTGAAATGAATGCTCAACCTTGGAATGAAGCCCAAGGGGTCCTATTTATAGCTGGGGATGCCTCTTAGCCTTTGGGAACACTTGAGAACGAAAACTAGCCGTTTTTTGGCTTGCAACGGATCTATTTTCACTTGTTGCAACTCCACAACGGCTAGAATCACTTTTCTGCACTTTTTCGTACAGTCTGATCGGCCGAGTTTCTATAAAGGCAATTCATCCGAACCGTGAATCGGCTGAGTTTGCAACTCATCCGAACCGTGAATCGGCTGAGTTTGCAACTCGGCCGAATCTCACAAAAATCCCAGAATATATGGATCGGCCGAGTTTGGAATTCGGCCGACAAAATCCCTGTTATGGGTATTTTGGAATTTTCGTTTGACTATACAAATGATGGATTTTTGTGTCCCAATAATTTTTCTAAGCTTAATTACAAGTCATACAATCATTACAAGTGGTTACAAAGCAATTCTAAGGTCATTTACATAGAGATCCCAAATTGCACACTTGTAGCTATTTTGACTTGTCTTTTCTCCAATTTGATATGCGCAAGTTAGGGCATTTGGAGTGTGTCTAAACCTAATCTGAAATCACTCAATGTAGAAGCATTAGACACCAATATGTGGAATGGTTAGTCATCATCAAAACAAGGGTTTAGTCAATTTAGACATGAGTCAACATTGACCTAATTGACCTTGAGTCAACATTCTCCACCTTTTTGAAGATGACAAACCATTCCATAAATGTATTGAAAGCTTGTAAGTAAATTCATACCTTTGGAGAAACCTAGGGGTTTCAATGGAATTGAGTTCATATGCTCCCCCTCAATTGATGCTAGTGGAGTTCTCATACTCCCCCTCAATTGATGCTATTTCTCCTGCATGGTTAGCTTTCATAACATTTATAGAATACCATGTATTCTACTCATATATGTTCTACACATATATGTCTTCTCCCATTTACCTTCTCCCTTTTACATGGACACGCTTCTTTGCTTCATGTAAGACATGCCTTCTCCCTGTTGTCAAAAGAAGACATATCTTTCTCCCCCTTTGTCATTTCAAAAAGGTGGGGGTGTGAAGAAACTAAGAAACACCACTTGTTAAGAGAAAGAAGATAATAAAAGTTATATAAGGAGAGTAGAAGAGCACAGATAGGGGCTTGTCCAAGCATAGAAAGAAAAGCAAGTTAAAGCATATACTTGAACAACCCAAAATGCAAGATAAAGTGCTGCAAAAAAAAAATCGCAATTTTGACCCTCAAGATGATGGAATTTGACCAAAAACCATCAGAGCTCATGGCGTAGCGATGAGCCTTACTCAGAAGGTCATTTCTGCATAAAAAACACTATATTTGCAGCAAAAACTGAAATTGGAGCAAAACCTGCATAAAATCCAAAAATACTCCAATTTCTACATATAATGTAGCTCTATATGCCCTGCATCACAATGTTATGCAAGCAACTCAAGATAGTAGATATGAAATTCAAGGAACATGCTTGAGCATATATGAGACAAGATACAAGCATAGCATATAGATGAGCAAATATTCCAATTATAAACAGGGTTAGAACTACATGTATATGAACTACTAGTAGATGATATCATAAGTTAGGACTACTAGTAGGATCTATATCATAGCAAGATATGCCAAAAGATACACAAGATAGAGCAAGCTATGATTTGATGAAGAGATATATCCAAACAAGGAGATATGCAAGTTTAGAAGCATGAAAGGATATAACTCACTAGATATGCATCCTTACCATAAGATGATTACCCCTATGAACCTCAAGGTTGTATCAACACAAGATATACACCTATATGGATGTAGCAAGTTAGAGCACAACGGAAGCAATTTTTATACACAACCAAGAGATCCAAAGAGATCATCATCAAAACCTGCAAAACAACTCAAAGCAAGTAATTGCAAGATATATATATACCAATATAGAGCAATTAGATAGATAGAGTTGTAAGCAAGATAGGCATTTAGAACATGGCAATATGCATATATAAAGATACCAAAAGAGAGTGCCAAAGAGTAAGGATATTGGTTGAGAAAATCTAGTTGAGAGGGAAATTCTCATTCAATAAGCCAACTGTGTATTCTGTGCACAGTGTTATCGGTCAAGTTCTGTGCATGGACAACTCGACCGATGACAGCTGTTGGAAACACCTATTGGTGCCCATCGGTTGAGTTTCACTAGGGAAAACTCGACCGACAGAGCAGCTGTCAAAAAGCACATATATTTCATAAAAACATATTTAAAGGCATGCTAAAAATACAAACCATATCCAAACATGTCTAAGCAAGTTAGTAATGCACTATAGAAGCATTAGAAACAGTTTTTGAGCAAGAGTGTGAAGAGAATCACAAAATGCCACTTTTAACTCAAAAACCATATGTATAGTGCACACTAACTTGACAAAAGCAAGTTAGGATAGGTTATAAGCAATAAAACATTTACCTTTGTGCTTACCATTGCCTTTTCCACTTATTGTCACCCTCTACACATCTCACCTTTCTTCTTTCGTGTGGATTGAGAAGTCAATTTGCAATTCAATAGCTCAAGTCAATCCATTTGCAATTACCTACAGGAAGAAAGATGAAATGGTCCCCAATCATGTTTTTGGGTCCGGAGGGGTTAGTTTAGCAACCCAAGTCCTATTGCTCTTGGGTGCTTTCCTAAAAGGACAACAAGTAGAATAATGACCAAATTCATTGCAATAGTTGCATGTGCCCATAGTCTTGGAACTAGAGGATTCTCCATGAAATATTGGAGGTCCTTTATCTTTGTTGTTCCCTTGACTACTTCATACCCTAAACCATGTCTACCAATTTGTTTAGTAGTATGGTGTAGGATGTCATTAAGACTCTTTTTACCAACTAAGAATCTTTACAAAGAAGATCTCAAACTGTCATTATCATGCTTAAGAGAAGCAATAGTCGAAGACAATTGATTAATATTATCTCTAGCATGCAAAAGATCATTTTCTAAGCAAAGAGATTTAGTTGAAAGAGAATCTCTATCAATATGAAGAGCAGCAACATCATTCTCTCTATTTGTAGAACTAGAACAAGATTCATGCCCATTGATTTTAGCAAGCAAGGAGGCATTTTCTATTTCTAATTCATGCAAAACAAAATCTTTGTCCTTGTTTTCAGATTTAAGAACATCAATGTCATGCATGAGAGAATCAATAATTAAAGTATGCTCTTCATTAGAACTAGACATGAGAGGTTGAGCTTCTAGAAATTTAATCTTATCAAGTAAACTAGCATTTTCAAGTTTAAGAGAGTCTACTTGGCTAAGAAAATCATTTTTATCAATAAGCAAGCAAGAATTAGCATATTCAAGATCATCTAGTTCTATATGCAAATTATCAACAATTTTAGCAAGCTTTTTCTTTTTCTTTTTAGAAGACTTATAAGAGGCACAAATGTCATGAATAATAGCAATTAAAGATTCTTTATCTAAAGAGTATAGATTTACCTCACTTGAGTCTTCACTTGTTGATGCTATAAGGGCAAAATGGCATTCCCCTTCATCACTAGAGCTTGAGCTTGATCCTTCACATGAATCTTCACTTGAGCTTGAGTTGGAGGAGCCACTTGAGCTTGAGTGCCATTTCTCCTTCTTGTGAAGATGGGTCTTTTTGCCTTGTGGGCAATCTTCCTTGTAGTGACCCTTCTTTCCACATGTGAAGCACCGGATGGAGGAGGACTTTCCTTTGTAGAGTCTACCCTTGGAGTACATGGCATCTTCTTCAACTTGAGAGAATGGAGAGGCTTGACCAACAATAGCCTTGATTTGAGCTTTGATTTCAGCCTTCTTCATTCTCTTGAGTTCTTTCTCCTCTTGTCTTTCTAATTCCTCCCTCTTGTCAAGTGTGGCTTCATGTGCTTGTAGATTTCCAATGAGCTCTTCAATAGGAATATCCCTAAGAGACCTTACTTATTTAATGGAAGTCACCTTGGAGTCCCATCTCTTGGGGAGAGTTCTAAGGATCTTTGAGTTGATCTCTCCACTAGACATAGGATGTCCTAGAATAGAAAGACCATTCAAGATGGTGTTGAGCCTTGAGTACATGTTGGCTATGCTCTCCTCCTTTCCCATCTTGAAGTTCTCAAGCAACCCTTTGAGCATGTAGACTTTGCTTTCCTTCACTTGATCTGTCCCTTCATAAGTGATGCAAACCTTTCTCCATACCTCATAGGCCGTCTCACAAGAGGAAATCCGGTTGAACTCGGTGGGGGTCATGGAGGCATATAGCATGTGCATGGCTCTAGCATTCAAGGTTGCTTTCATCAAGGTGGATTCATCCCAGTCTTCAATGTTTGTCTTTGGTAGAATGTATGGGCTGTTCACCATTTGCCACATCTCGAGACTTGATCCTTGGATGAAGAATTGAAGTCTTCTTCTCCAATAGAGGAAGTTGCTCCCATCAAAGATTGGAAGGCTGGTCGAGAGTCTCCCTCCCAGGTAGTCACCCATCTTCTCCTACTTGTTGAAGTATGCTTGGAGAAGACCCGCTCTGATACCACTTGTTGGATCCTAGATGGGTGATTAGATGCTCTAGAGGGGGGGTGAATAGAACTGAAAGCACTTAAACAAAATTCATTAAACCTTCAAATTATATGACAAGATAAGGTTTCTAAATAGGTAATTTGAGTGCAACTAAATCATGCATAGCAAGGATAAGAGAGATTGAACATGCACCAATTAGACAAGCTATTTAGAGTGGTTCCACACTTCAAACTAGAAGTGTGTCAGTCCACTTGCCTAGAGAGGTCAACCTCTAGGACTTCCAACAATTGCACTCTTATATTCACTTAATAAGACATACAATACATGACCAACAAAGGACTTACCTATCCAATACAAAGAGTCTTCAACCTTACCAAGGACTTACCCACTTTGCAAGAGTCTTCGGCCTTCTCCAAGGACTTACCCACTCTTGCACAAGTCTTCGGCCTTGCAGGAATTACCCACTCTTCTTGGATCTTCTGCCTTTGACTTTACCTTCACTCGGAGAAGCTTTCCACCAAGGTCTTACCTACTTGAGCTTGAGTCTTTTGCCTTCTCCAAGGGCTTACCCACTCTAGCTCTAAGTCTTCTGCCTTGATCTTCACCAAGGGACTCCTTCCCTTGTTCTTCTTCACCTCTCTTGGACAAGAGAGAGAACCTTCATCTTCATGATTGAAATGGAGAGATGGGGACGTTGTGGAAGTGAGAGATTCACAAGATATACAAATGGGACTAGCTCTCTTACAGATTTCCTACTCACTCTAATGGGTGTAGCAAGTGATTAAGCTTAGAGAGAGAGAGAGGAGGCTGTAGGAAGCACTCAACTATAGAATAGGAACCTCACAAAGAGTTTGCAATGAATGCTCAACCTTGGAATGAAGCCCAAGGGGTCCTATTTATAGCTGGGGATGCCTCTTAGCCTTTGGGAACACTTGAGAATGAAAACTAGCCGTTTTGTAGCTTGCAACAGATCTATTTTCACTTGTTGCAACTCCACAACGGCTAGAATCACTTTTCTGCACTTTTTCGTACAGTCTGATCGGCCGAGTTTCTATAAAGGCAATTCAGCCGAACCGTGAATCGGCTGAGTTTGCAACTCGGCCGAATCTCATAAAAATCCCAGAATATATGGATCGGCCGAGTTTGGAATTCGGCCGACAAAATCCCTGTTATGGGTATTTTGGAATTTTCGTTTGACTATACAAATGATGGATTTTTGTGTCCCAATAATTTTTCTAAGCTTAATTACAAGTCATACAATCATTACAAGTGGTTACAAAGCAATTCTAAGGTCATTTACATAGAGATCCCAAATTGCACACTTGTAGCTATTTTGACTTGTCTTTTCTCCAATTTGATATGCACAAGTTAGGGCATTTGGAGTGTGTCTAAACCTAATCTGAAATCACTCAATGTAGAAGCATTAGACACCAATATGTGGAATGGTTAGTCATCATCAAAACAAGGGTTTAGTCAATTTAGACGTGAGTCAACATTGACCTAATTGACCTTGAGTCAACAATATGTGCGCAACTTAGTAGGATGTTTGGCTTCCTTTTCACTAGACTTTGGTTAAGAAAGGAGTTTTGCTTAAGTATAGAAAGGAGGGGCGTGGCCAAGAAGGAGAGAAGGACCCATATGAGAAATAGAAGAAAAGATTGTCCTTATCTTGAAAACATGCCCAAAGTATATATACACCTTTCTTTTACAACCAAGGGATCATTTCCCTTCCTCTCTTCACTTATATCTTTCTTGGACCGACTAAGGAAGGAGCTTAGGAGCATAGGAGGACGTCCAAGTAGGTTTGGGTAAGCTTTGGTTATCTTCTAGCTCGGATTCATGGAGGAAATCATGATACAAGGTTGGTTTGCTAGTTTTTCTTACTTAGTTCTTCTTTCTAGCCATCCTTTTCAACCAATTCTTGAAGAAGAAACCTTGGATGACCTGTGGAGATCAAGACACCATTAAATCTATGAAGCTTGGAGCTCTAGAGCTGATCCTAAGGCGGGTTTTATAACTCTAAACCTTAAAGCTTTGATTATGCATCTTCTTTCCTTGCAAACGTTGCTAGTTCTTCTTTCTTCCATCCTTCTATACTTTCTTGCAACCAAAACCGTGAAGAACAGACCATGATCTTGAGGTAGGAGAAGGGGGCGTGAATACCAAAGTTGCTTTTGCAAATGTTCTTGCACCTCTTGCCCAAACGGTTTGAAAAACCATTTGGAAGCAAACGGTTTCAAAACCGTTTGGAGGGCAAACAGTTTCACAAGACCGATTGGAGCAAACGGTCTTCAAGACTGTTTGGATGGTTTGAACAAGCGTTGACTGTTTGAGATTCCTGTTCCTAATAATGTTGGTTAAAAACTCACTAAATTTTATGGATTAATTCCAAAGGAATCATGAGTTGAAGGCTAATCAATTAGGAAAACCTAATTGGATTAAGTGCTGATTTTCAGCTTGATTAATTTAACATTTTGGGAAAACGGTTTCAAAACCATTTGAGTGAGTTGACCAAGGGTTTACCGTTTGAGATTCCAGTTCCTAATAACGTTGGTTAAAAACTCACCAAATTTTATGGATTAATTACAAAGGAATCATGAGTTGAAGGCTAATCAATTAGGAAAACCTAATTGGATTAAGTACTGATTTTTCAGCTTGATTAATTTAACTTTTTGGGCAAACGGTTTCAAAACCGTTTGAGTGAGTTGAACAAGGGTTGACCGTTTGAGATTCCTGTTCCTAATTATGTTTTTTAATGAATCACCAAATTTGATGGATTAATTCCCAAGTAATCATGAGATGAAGGCTAATCAATTGGGAAAACCCTAATTGAAATTAGTGCTGAAATTTCAATGAGTTGATTGAGATTTTGGATTGATTAGTCCAAATGGTTTCAAAACCGTTTGGGGATCACCCAAACGGTTTCAAAACCATTTGGGGATCACCCAAGACCGTTTGGAGGTCTGGGTTTAAGTATAGTTGACCAATTGAAGGTCCAAAGGTATCAAATCACTTTGCAACTAAGTGCTGATTTGATGATCAACTCTATGGCTCAAATCCTAATGATTTTTCACTAGAATCCAAGGGTTTGATGAGCCAAACGGTCTCAAGACCGTTTGGAGCTCATACAAATGGTCTCAAGACCGTTTGGAGGTCGCCCAAGACTGTTTGGAGGTCTAGGGGTGAGTATGGTTAAGCAATTGATGATCCAATGATACTAAGTTAAAGTGTAATCAATTGCTGATTTGGTGATCAATCCAATGATCCAAACCCTAATTGGTTGACTTGGATTTTGATGATTTGATGGGAAAATGGTCTCAAGACCGTTTGGAGGTCATCCAAACGACCTCAAGACCGTTTGGGGTCAGGTCATGTTCAATTTGGATAATGGTTCAATGGTTTCAAAGTAACTAATCTTGCATTGATTAGTGTTGAAGGATCATCGATTCCAAACCCTAATTCAATTAATTCAAACCCTAATTGAGGACTAATTGAGGGTCAATTGAGGGTAAAATCAGTTTAAGTTTGACCTATTTAACTCAATTGAAGTATGAGGATAGGTCCAATTGATGATTGGTTCCATGAATTCAATGATTGAAGGAATCAATATTGAGAACCCTAAACCGATTGGTGTAGTTGAGACCATCTTTGGTCCATGCGGTTTTAAGGAGGTTTGGACCAAACGGTTTCAAAACTGTTTGGATTCATGCGGTTTCAAAACCGTTTGGAGGTTGAAAGTGCAAAACTGTTTGGGATCTTTTAAGGTCAAGAATGCTTAATGCTTTAAAGACTTAGATGGTTCAATGATTGTTTAACCTAAACCCTAAAGACACCTAAAGTCATTAAGGGGTTAAGTAATTAGTGAACTAATGTATGTTAGGGTCAATGGTGAAGATTACAAAAGTACCCTTAGTGGGTTAGTGTGACTAGTACCCTCGATCAGGTAAACCCTAATGACCTTAATGGTGATGACTTGACTTATGTCAGTCAAAGTTGAGTTGACTTAACCTAATCAAGAGTGATGTAAACATCATCTATTAGTAAGAGGAGAGAGAAGACTCCTAATATCAATGACAATCAAATAAGATACCTTTAAAATGTATCAATACACACCATTAGGGTATGATCCTTCATAAGGAGATCATGGAAACCCTAATTATGGAGATTATGAATCTTAACTTAATTTGAAGGTGTTAATGGAAGTAATCTTCATAAATAAGGATGGTAAGACCTCAATTCACTGTGATGTGAATAGTAAACCCTAATTTTAGGGTAAATCATGTAATGTGAATAGTAAACCCTAATTTTAGGGTAAATCATGTAATGTGAATAGTAAACTCTAATTCTAGGGGAATAACATGATGTGAAATAGTAGTCCCTAATGGTGGGATATTAATCATAAACCTAATCTAGGGGAGATGTGATATGAATAGAAACCCTAATTGGAGGTGATGTTATGGGAAACCCTTATTAAGATGAATAGCAAGCTTAACTTATGGCTTATTAATCATGAAAATCTTGTGATGGTTTACTAGATAGTACAATAAGGTGAGGTGTAGCTAAATCAATTAAATAAGATGATTATGTCATAAACATATAGAATAGGGTTAGTGAACCCTATGAATGATAAATGTGGTATTTTCAATAAATAAGGATTTAAGAGGTAAGATGCCTAGATCCAAACATCCCTATGAATGAGTAATAGATTTTACACCTTACAATAATAATGGGCATCAAAGTCTTAGAAATGATGTATACTAAAGCATGATGTAGATAACATCCTGAATATGAAGATACCTAGAATAGTTGATGATGATTTATCCTATATCAACAATGTTTAAACCTATATCATTACAGATAATTGGATAATTCTGATATATGATATATGCATCATATGAGGAATGGGCTAATACTTAGAAGTGATGATCATTAATGATACATGATGAGTACAATAACCGAAATCATACACTTATAACATATTTTTTGAATGCTCCCAAGGGTAGTGGAGTATTATATTAGGGTTGAACTGATAATGTGAACAGGAAACCGTAATTAATGAAAGGTAGGGTACTTTAACCCTAATTTTGGGTTATGCTTTTAAGTATGAAACCCTTTGAATGAATTATAATATGAGGAATCCTTATGCCTTATAAGTCAAAGGGGTTTAATAACCCTAATTGAGTTGAATAAACCCTAACCCTAGAAATCAACCATGGTGATGTAACACGGTCATGGTATGATGTTGATAGCACGACCATGCTATGGAGCACGGCCGTGGTAGCTTCCCTTTGCACGGTCGTGGTGTTCTATGAATAAATTGAAAAGAATTGGTATTGTACTGATATTGTTATATATGCATGTCTTCAATTATATTAGTCATGCAGGTTGTTAGCAAGAGGTAATCATATCCAAGTAAGAGTTATGATGTTTGATTCATTGAAAGCATGTTATAAGCTTTATGAATAATGATATACAATGTTGCATGGTTTAAGAGGTAACATATGAGAATGATGGGCTGTAAGAGCCTTGAGTAATATTTACATTGTTACAATTAAGGTCATGCTATTAGATGACTTATGATGATTTAAGGGTTTGTACACCCTTGTTCATGAACCATAATGATGAGATGGTTAAGACATGATAACTGATGTGAAATAAACTTGATACATTTAGTATTCTTCTTCTATAGCAGATGTGTTAATTGTTTATGTTTGAAAACATGCTTGATGATAAAAGAATGCTAAAATGTACTTAAATAATCAAGTATGATCATATCATGTAGGGCCCTGACCATAGATCCATCATTGTCAGAGACCAAATGATGGTGAAATAGGTTTTCCTAAGGGAACTCCTGGAACATATACTTTTGAGTATATGGGGGATTATGGACGCGAATATCCTTACGTCCTAATGTAGGAATTGATGTAGGATGTATCTTTAACCCATCAATCCATCATTACATGTCTATGACGGGATGATGTATCATTAATCTCCCGAGGGAATCATTAATGCCGCATCGATGAGAGATAAATAAGAGATCCCTCGATGACAAAGAGAGTACAAAATGCCACTATGACTCTAATAGCGAAGTTGCCAGAATACCCTGGATAGCTATCATAGCAGAGACACAATATGTCCTGCATGTAAATCCTCACATTGACTGAGGAAGATGAGGTCATAAGAATCCGGCTCTTTTGATGACCTATGTATGGTACCGACGCGATTTCTTAATGGTCGGTTGGAGTATGAGTGGTATACCTCATCTCCGCAGGGCATAATAATGTTTGGAAAACATAATCAGCCATGTAGCATAACTTCTTAGGTTGAACTATGAGAAACAATGATTGATGTTACATTGTTTATAATGTTCTAGTTAAATAACTAGTATACATGTTCTCCATATTCTTTAATGAGATATGATTTGATATCCAATTAAGTTATAATTGAAATGTTGCTTTACTTGACATTAAACATGTTGTTAAATGTTAATAATTATATTGCTTATTGTTATTCCTTATTGCAATAACAAAGCTTCTGGTGGAGAGTTATAACTCTCGCTGGGACAATAATTCAATTGTCTCACCCCCGTGGGATTCTACTTTTTAGGTAGACGCCGAGGATGAAGGAATCCATCTAGAGATGAGCAACAACAGTAGCAGCAACACCAGGGGCAGCAATGAATCTCAGGTGGAGATACTGACTGTCAAGTCTTGTAGATAATAGGTCCTATGTGTCGTCTCTGTACTCTCAGGTCCTAGGAGTCAGTAGATCTGAGGTTTTTGGCTTAATGCCTCGATATTTTTGTATCTTGCCTATACAGGTAATAGGGCAATGGATGTATGTAATCACTCGAGATGTGAATTCACAGAGATGTAATGTCAAACCATGTTGTTAACAATTCATCTTGTTTTCTTATAAAATAGTTTTATGGTTTAAAGATATCTTTCCAATAAGTTTTAAATTTTTAGTGATTTTGATAATTCCGCTGCTAGTTAATCACTTCCACTGAGTTTACATTGTGATTTATCGATTCGGTCGCCACAATTTAGTGGTATCAGATCTCTAAGTTCGCTGAGTCTACAGAGACATAGGACTAAGGTAGTAGAATCTGTTCTAGTGTCATACAGTGTATCTGATGGTATCTTCTGCTCACATAGGAGGAGAAGAACTTGAAGATGACTGGATCGGATGAGGAGTTTGCTGCAGAGACCAACAATGCTACACCGAGAAGAGGTGCAGAGGAGCTAGTAAGAGAGGGACAATTACCTGAGATCCCCTTAGCTAATCCAACCATGATAAGGAATCCTTCCTTAGGAATCAATGTTGGGGAATTTAGGGAAACCATGATGTATCTAGTGGATCAAGCACTAGAAATGCAACCTAGGTTACCAGCTCCAAATGATGATGTTTTGGATATCAACAGAATATGTAACCCACAACAGCAGGTTGAAGCAATGGTAAATGATGAAGTTCTGAACTTAGAACGAGTCTGTGCTCAACCTCATCCTGTTGAATCAATATATAGTAATGTAGGGGTTAGAATACAACCAGAAACTAGGATCTGCCATAGGTGTAGGAAACCCGGACATATCAGACCTAATTGTCTAGAAAAGAAATATAAAGGAAGAATTGTGAAAAGGCCTATCCAAACCCAGGAGAAGAGACCTGGTAGTTCCAAAAGGAAGAAGTTTCTGGTGTCACCAACACAACCAGGACCTAGTGCACCAAGGCAATGGTTATCCAGAAAGGGTAAGGAACCCTTTAGACCACACTGGGCACCCAGAATTTGCTATCAATGTGGACAGGTAGGGCATATGGTAAGAGATTGCCCAGCCAAAAATGTTATGGCAAATCAACCTCTGAGGTAGAATCAGCCTGAGACAATGAATAATCCTCGAGTCATGACAGGTTAGACAAAATAAATGGTATTTCTTATATGTCTTTTTATGATCTCTTGGATAAAACTGAGAAAGCAATTGATTGAACTTTCCTTGATTAGTCCTATAAAGACTTATAATGTTGTAGTAAGATTAATACTTATACTTGTGATGATAAGAAAAGAGAAGGAATATGGTAGTATACAAGTGCATATTACCTTATCTCAGTATTTATATACACTGGCCAGGTATACAGTTGCTGATGATAAAGTAAATATGGAAACTCTTAGATTGTTATATTTTTGATTGCTCTGATCAAGCAGTCATTCTGAGACAATCTAATGAGAATCATAAAATAAGAAATATGAGAATAAGGAAGGTCAACTCTGATCAGTAAAGGTTGTAAGAATAATAATAAAGATGTTTATGTGATGAATACTTATAAAGGTATTAGTTTAACCTGGACTTTGGTTCTAAAATGAGAATATATGTAATAAGTAATGTCCCAAGATGAAAGGAAGAAAGAGATGTAATGTGTTGATAACACATGTGATAGGTACCAAAATAAGAATGCAATAATATATCAAATGATTTATAATAATTACCTAGACTGGTCAACTATGAAATTAAATTAGACATATAGAAAAATATGAACATCACATGTTAGGGGTTTATGTTTTTTCATAAACATATCTTTCTCCAAGATATCTATCAAATAAGTCCTTGTTTGATAAGTAACTTTTCCCTATGATAAGAGAATGTACAACTAATGAGATAGTTAGTGCAATAATAAGGAAAGTTAGTATGGTGTTATCGGATGTGATGATACAATCAAGGTATGGAAGCACTTATATAGTCTCAAAATAAATAACAGAGTATGAGTGTGATCTTAAGAAAAGTTGATCAAAACTTTATAATATCTCCATAATAACGAAATTTTATCTAAGGATGTAATGATATGATGCTTAAATAATATCTACTTTCCCTTTTCTTTCTGGGATTTTAGGGGCGAAATCCTTGTTAGGGGTTTATAATTTCTAACAACCCTGACCTGGGTTATGAACTAACCCCAGGTGTTTTGCTTAATCATATGATTAAATGCTTGTGGTTATCTATTGATTATATAATTAAAGCTTCTGAGGAACATATATTTCCCTTTCTGTCCTTTTTAAACAATATTGTAATATTGTTTTGTTAAAAGTGGACTTATGTGCAAATTATCCAATTAGAGGGGTTAACTTGCAAATTGCACATGTTTAGATGTTCCTCTGATGATAAGACATCATAAGAATGAATTTGATGAAGTATTATGGATTCTCCAAGCTTGGGCACCAAAATGCAGCTTGTGAAGCAATCCTTGTGCTTTAAACCCTAGTTTTGGTGTAAAGTGCAATTTACCCAAAACATGGGGTGCAACATGTAAAATATACCTTCTAGAGTATCTTTTATGAATCTTGTCATCAATTAGAGTAAAAATGATGAATGGGCGCTTCATTTGAATAATCAAATAAGAAGGATAACCCTTGTAACTAAATAACCAAGTTGTAAGCATAATGACCCTTTTATATGTGCGCAACTTAGTAGGATGTTTGGCTTCTTTTTCACTAGACTTTGGTTAAGAAAGGAGTTTTTCTTAAGTATAGAAAGGAGGGGCGTGGCCAAGAAGGAGAGAAGGACCCATATGAGAAATAGAAGAAAAGATTGTCCTTATCTTGAAAACATGCCCAAAGTATATATACATCTTTCTTTTACAACCAAGGGATTGTTTCCCTTCCTCTCTTCACTTATCTCTTTCTTGGACCAAATAAGGAAGGATCTCAGGAGAAGAGGAGGACGGCCAAGTAGGTTTGGGTAAGCTTTGGTTATCTTCTAGCTTGGATTCATGGAGGAAATCATGATACAAGGTTGGTTTGCTAGTTTTTCTTACTTAGTTCTTCTTTCTAGCCATCCTTTTCAACCAATTCTTGAAGAAGAAACCTTGGACGACCTATGGAGCTCAAGACACCATTAAATATACGAAGCTTGGAGCTCTAGAGCTGATCCTAAGGCGGGTTTTATAACTCTAAACCTTAAAGCTTTGATTATGCATCTTCTTTCCTTGCAAACGTTGCTAGTTCTTCTTTCTTCCATCCTTCTATACTTTCTTGCAACCAAAACCATGAAGAACAGACCATGTTCTTGAGGTAGGAGAAGGGGGTGTGAATACCAAAGTTTCCTTTGCAAATGGTCTTTCACCTCTTGCCCAAACGGTTTGCAAAACCATTTGGAAGCAAACGGTTTCAAAATTGTTTGAAGGGCAAACGGTTTCACAAGACTGATTGGAGCAAACGGTCTTCAACACCGTTTGGATGGTTTGACCAAGCATTGACCGTTTGAGATTACTGTTCCTAATAATGTTTGTTAAAAACTCACTAAAGTTTATGGATTAACTCCAAAGGAATCATGAGTTGAAGGCTAATCAATTCGGAAAACCTAATTGGATTAAGTGCTGATTGTTCAGCTTGATTAATTTAACGTTTTGGGAAAACGGTTTCAAAACCATTTGAGTGAGTTGACCAAGGGTTGAACGTTTGAGATTACTGTTCCTAATAATGTTGGTTAAAAAATAACCAAATTTTATGGATTAATTCCAAAGGAATCATGAGTTGAAGGCTAATCAATTAAGAACACCTAATTGGATTAAGTGCTGATTTGTCAGCTTGATTAATTTAACTGTTTGGGAAAACGGTTGAAAAACCGTTTGAGTGAGTTGACCAAGGGTTTACCGTTTGATATTACTGTTCCTATTTATTTTGGTTAATGACTCACCAAATTTTATGGATTAATTCCCAAGGAATCATGAGATGAAGGCTAATCAATTGGGCAAACCCTAATTGAAATTAGTGCAGAAATTCCAATGAGTTGATTGAGATTTTGGGTTTATTAGCCCAAACGGTTTCAAAACCGTTTGGGGATCACCCAAGACCGTTTGGAGGTCCGGGGTCAAGTATAGTTGACCAATTGAAGGTCCAAAGGTATCAAATCACTTTGCAACTAAGTGCTGATTTGATGATCAACTCTATGGCTCAAATCCTAATGATTTTTCACTAGAATCCAAGGGTTGGATGAGCCAAACGGTCTCAAGACCGTTTGGAGGTCACCCAAGACCGTTTGGAGGTCTAGGGGTGAGTATGGTTAAGCAATTGATGATCCAATGATATTAAGTTAAAGTGTAATCAATTGCTAATTTGGTGATCAATCCAATGATCCAAACCCTAATTGGTTGACTTGGATTTTGTTGATTTGATGGGAAAATGGTCTCAAGACCGTTTGGAGGTCATCCAAATGACCTCAAGACCGTTTGGGGTCAGGTCATGTTCAATTTGGATAATGGTTCAATGGTTTCAAAGTAACTAATCTTGCATTGATTAGTGTTGAAGGATCATCGATTCCAAACCCTAATTCAATTAATTCAAACCCTAATTGAGGACTAATTGAGGGTCAATTGAGGGTCAAATCAGTTTAAGGTTGATCTATTTAACTCAATTGAAGTATGAGGATAGGTCCAATTGATGATTGGTTCCATGAATTCAATGATTGAAGGAATCAATATTGAGAACCCTAAACCGATTGGTGTAGTTGAGACCATCTTTGGTCCATGCGGTTTTAAGGAGGTTTGGACCAAATGGTCTCAAGACCGTTTGGGACCAAACAGTTTCAAAACCGTTTGGATTCATGCGGTTTCAAAACCGTTTGGAGGTTGAAAGTGTAAAACTATTTGGGATCTTTTAAGGTCAAGAATGCTTAATGCTTTAAAGACTTAGATGGTTCAATGGTTGTTTAACCTAAACCCTAAAGACACCTAAAGTCACTAAGGGGTTAAGTAATTAGTGAACTAATGTATGTTAGGGTCAATGGTGAAGATTACAAAAGTACCCTTAGTGGGTTAGTGTGACTAGTACCCTCGATCAGGTAAACCCTAATGACCTTAATGGTGATGACTTGACTTATGTCAGTCAAAGTTGAGTTTACACCTTACAATAATAATGGGCATCAAAGTCTTAGAAATGATGTATACTAAAGCATGATGTAGATAACATCCTGAATATGAAGATACCTAGAATAATTGATGATGATTTATCCTATATCAACAATGTTTAAACCTATATCATTACAGATAATTGGATAATTCTGATATATGATATATGCATCATATGAGGAATGGGCTAATACTTAGAAGTGATGATCATTAATGATACATGATGAGTACAATAACTGAAATCATACACTTATAACATTTTTTTTAATGCTCCCAAGGGTAGTGGAGTATTATATTAGGGTTGAACTGATAATGTGAACAGGAAACCCTAATTAATGAAAGGTAGGGTACTTTAACCCTAAGTTTGGGTTATGCTTTTAAGTATGAAACCCTTTGAATGAATTATAATATGAGGAATACTTATGCCTTATAAGTCAAAGGGGTTTAATAACCCTAATTGAGTTGAATAAACCCTAACCCTAGAAATCAACCATGGCGATGTAACATGGTCATGGTATGGTGTTGATAGCATGACCATGCTATGGAGAACGACCGTGGTAGCTTCCCTTTTCACGGCCATGGTGTTCTATGAATAAATTGAAAAGAATTGGTATTGTACTGATATTGTTATATATGCATGTCTTCAATTATATTAGTCATGCAGGTTGTTAGCAAGAGGTAATCATAGCTAGGTAAGAGTTATGATGTTTTATTCATTGAAAGCATGTTATACGCTTTATGAATAATGATATACTATGATGTCTGGTTTAAGAGGTAACATATGAGAATGATGGGTTGTAAGAGCCTTGAGTAATATTTACATTGTTACAATTAAGGTCATGCTATTAGATGACTTATGATGATTTAAGGGTTTGTACACCCTTGTTCTTGAACCATAATGATGAGATGGTTAAGAAATGATAACTGATGTGAAATAAACTTGATACATTTAGTATTCTTCTTCTATAGTAGATGTGTTAATTGTTTATGTTTGAAAACATGCTTGATGCTAAAAGAATGCTAAAATGTACTTAAATAATCAAGTATGATCATATAATGTAGGGCCCTGACCATAGATCCATCATTGTTAGAGACAAAATGATGGTGAAACAGGTTTTCCTAAGGGAACTCTTGGAACATATACTTTTGAGTATATGGGGGATTATGGACGCGAATATCCTTATGTCCTAATGTAGGAATTGATGTAGGATGTATCTTTAACCCATCAATCCTTCATTACATGTCTATGTCAGGATGATGTATCATTAATCTCCCGAGGGAATCATTAATGCCGCATCGATGAGAGGTAAACAAGAGATCCCTCGATGACAAAGAGAGTACAGAATGCCACTGTGACTCTAATAGTGAAGTTGCCAGAATACCCTGGATAGCTATCATAGCAGAGACACAAGATGTCCTGCATGTAAATCCTCACACTGACTGAGGAAGATGAGGTCATAAGAATCCAGCTCTTTTGATGACCTATGTATGGTACCGACGCGATTTCGTAATGGTCGGTTGGAGTATGAGCGGTATACCTCATCTCCACAGGGCATAATAATGTTTGGAAAACATAATTTGTCGTGTAGCATAACTGCTTAGGTTGAACTACGAGAAACAATGATTGATGTTACATTGTTTATAATGTTCTAGTTAAATAACTAGTATACATGTTCTCCATATTCTTTAATGAGATATGCTTTGATATCCAATTAAGTTATAATTGAAATGTTGCTTTACTTGACATTAAACCTGCTGTTAAATGTTAATAATTATACTGCTTATTGATATTCCTTATTGCAATAACAAAGCTTCTGGCAGAGAGTTATAACTCTCGCTGGGACAATTATTCAATTGTCTCACTCCCGTGGGATTCGAATTTTTAGTAGACGCCGAGGACGAAGGAATCCATCTAGAGATGAGCAACAACAGCAACAGCAACACCAGGGGCAACAGTGAATCTCAGGTGGAGATACTGACTGTCAAGTCTTGTAGATAGTAGGTCCTATGTGTCGTCTCTGTACTCTCAGGTCCTAGGAGTCAGTAGATCTGAGGTTTTTGGCTTAATGCCTCGAGATTTTTGTATCTTGCTTATACAGGTAACAGGGCAATGGATGTATGCAATCACTCGAGATGTGAATTCACAGAGATGTAATGTCAAACCATGTTGTAAATAGTTCATCTTGTTTTCTTATAAAAGAGTTTTATGGTTTAAAGATCTCTTTCCAAAAAATTTTAAATTTTTAGTGATTTTGATAATTCCGCTGCTAGTTAATCACTGCTGCTGAGTTTACATCGTGATTTATCGATTTGGTCACCACAGCTTGAGGAAGCACTCACACAATGATTTGGATCTTCCTTGTCTAAGATGAAAAGTTGTTTCTGCTACATTTTAGACTCGGGTCTAACATGAAAACTGCAACATCTACAATTGGTCTCGTGATTGTCAATATGGACACCTCATTAGGATGAGGGGAAATGAAGACAAGAAATGTCCTCTCAACTATTATTTATGGAGAAATTGTAGATTCCTTAGATCATTTTTTCCTTTCATATATCTTGTGGTTTCCTATTGGTTAACACTACCTCAGGGTAGTAAGAATCTTAAAAAAGTAATTTGAAGTAGATTGAGTTTTCATCATACATGGTTCCTACAAAACAAAGGAGTTTAGTTCTATACAAGTATGTATGGAACACACGAACTAAACATTTGTAGGAAGTTAATCCTATGGAACTACACAATCAAATAGAACGAATTAAGTTTCAACTTAAAAAATTTGGCTCCCTGGAAATGAAGCCAAGAATTGATGTGTGCACAAAGTATGAGGTAAATAGAAAAACCAAATAAACTCTTGCCACCCAAAATAATTTTGGTCACAAGTAATATAGTGTTGGGTCAAATCCAGGGACAGGCAAAGAAATTCAATGCAAAACGATCCTAATCAAACAAACAACTCAATTAAGGAAAGATTGATTTGTTGTTTGAGGCCTAAATTGAACGAAAATGATCACACATTATCTTTCAAACTATTAAATCAAGGAACACATTTGGAACCAAAGCACTTATTGACTAGATTATGAACAAGTACACAAACATATTTCATTCTCTCTTTTGTCCACACCTCACACTATAGTATAATTAATGATATTCACCTATTAATTGTTTGATGACTAGATTACTCTTTCAACTCATAATTCTAGCACATATATTAATCCCTCTTTGTTCACTCCAAAGAGAATCATACCTCCACCTTTGGTTGTTTTACTCAACCAAGTGTGTTTCTCTACATGATCTCATTGGTAATGGTGGGTACCACACCACACCAAATCATACATTTCATTCATGTACTAGTATAGTAGAGGGAAAGCTATATAGAAGAATTAAAAAAAGAAAGGACTAAAAGGAGGAGACTATACAAAAGACTATGTATAGGAGAGGAAGGGAGTAACTGTTGACTCAAGGTCAATTAGGTCAATGTTGACTCACATCTAAATTGACTAAACCCTTGTTTTGATGATGACTAACCATTCCACATATTGGTGTCTAATGCTTCTACATTGAGTGATTTCAGATTAGGTTTAGACACACTCCAAATGCCCTAACTTGCGCATATCAATTTGGAGAAAAGACAAGTCAAAATAGCTACAAGTGTGCATTTTGGGATCTCTATGTAAATGACCTTAGAATTGCTTTGTAATCACTTGTAATGATTGTATGACTTGTAATTAAGCTTAGAAAAATTATTGGGACACAAAAATCCATCATTTGTACGGTTAAACGAAAATTCCAAAATACCCATAACAGGGATTTTGTCGGCCGAATTCCAAACTCGGCCGATCCATATATTCTGGGATTTTTGTTGGAATCGGCCGAGTTACAAACTCAGCCGATTCACCGTTCGGTCGAGTTTCTAGCTAGGAAACTCGGCCGATCCACTGATCGGTCCAAGATGAAAGTCGACCGATCAGCCGAGTTTCTCCAAAGGAACTCGGCCGACAGTCTAGCTTTCAGCCTTGTCTTTTAGTGGTTCGGCCGAATTGCCTTTATAGAAACTCGGCCGATCAGACTGTACTGGAATGCAGAAAAAGCATTTCCAACCATTGGAGACTTCATTGGGACCCAAAATAGATCCGTTGCAACTTGTAAAACGGCTATTTTTCGTTCACAAGTGTTCCCAAAGGCTAAGAGGCATCCCCAGCTATAAATAGGACCCCTTGGGCTTCATTCCAAGGTTGAGCATTCACTATGAAGGTTCCTATTCTATAGTTGAGTGATCCTACAGCCTCCTCTCTCTCTCTAAGCTTAATCACTTGCTACATCCATTAGAGTGAGTAGGAGATTTGTAAGAGAGCTAGTATTATTTGTATATCTTGTGAGGCTCTCACTTCCACCACCTCCCCATCTCTCATTTCCTATATTGAAGATGAAGGTTCTCTCTCTTGTCCAAGAGAGGTGAAGAAGAACAAGGGAAGGAGTCCCTTGGTGAAGATCAAGGCTGAAGACTTGGAGCTAGAGTGGGTAAGTCCTTGGAGAAGGCAGAAGACTCAAGCTCAAGTGGATAAGTCCTTGGTGGAAAGCTTCTCCGAGTGAAGGTGAAGTCAAAGGCAGAAGATCCAAGGAGAGTGGGTAATTCCTGCAAGGCCGAAGACTTGTGCAAGAGTGGGTAAGTCCTTGGAGAAGGCCGAAGACTCTTGCAAAGTGGGTAAGTCCTTGGTAAGGTTTAAGACTCTTTGTATTGGATAGGTAAGTCCTTTGTGGGTCATGTGTTGTATGTCTTATTATTGAATATAAGAGTGCAATTGTTTGAAGTCCTAGAGGTTGACCTCTCTAGGCAAGTGGACTGACACACTTCTAGTTTGAAGTGTGGAACCACTCTAAATACCTTGTCTATTTGGTGCATGTTCAATCTCTCTTATCCTTGCTATGCATGATTTAGTTGCACTCAAATTACCTATTTAGCAACCTTATCTTGTCATATATTTTGAAGGTTTAATGAATTTTGTGTAAGTGTTTTCAGCTCTATTCACCCCCCCTCTAGAGCATCTAATCACCCATCTAGGATCCAACAGTAACATCATTACAGATCATACAAATAGGTCATAACCCTGACTGCAACATCCCAAAGAGAATTAGGGTCAAAGCAAGCAACCATCAAAAGCCAAATATTCTTCTAAAGATCTAGCAGAAGCATCCATAACTCCACCTTTGTTGAAAAAAAAGAGATGATAACATAAAGGAATCTCTATTTATTTTTATATAATAGAAATTGTAGCTTAGATTTTCCTCCACTAAACTTGTACCTCTCACATGGTATGAATTTGGGATCATAGAAAATTGTGGAAATCAACTCTCCTTATAATTTTAAAACAATTCGAGAAAAAGGGAAAATTTAAAATATGAAGGTTTGTTGTTCATCACATACTAATACTATTAGGCACCAAAACAAAGGAAATTATTACATGTTGGATGATGATGTACAAATAAGGTTGAACATCATAAAATCAACAATATCCACAAAGTAACTAGAAGAAAAAAAGTAAGAGATGGAAAGAAAGAAGATACAACAATTTTCAATGAGTTATCCATTACAATAGAGTTGATTATGAATACTCCATAGGTTTAAGAGAGAGAGAGAGAAATTTGCCTCCAAGCCTTCTTTCTTCTTCCTTTCAACCTCTTCTTGAGTGGAGTCACCTATGAGTTTTTGCCCTCTCATTACCCATGAGTTCGATTGGACCAATTGAAAGATATCCCTCAATAACCATCCTCCCACTCTTTATGCTTTTTTCCCACTTACGTGATGGTGCATGTTGTGCACAAGATCTTGCTTGTTGTGCACCTCGACATATTCTAAAGTTTAGGATCAACACTATTCAACACATCAAGCACAAGGAGGACCTCATGCTTGAGGTTTTGGGAAATGAAACATGATAAGATTGCATGTCGTGACATTGAGCGAGCATATCATAGATGGGTATGATCTCCAAGGAAGTTTCTATTGATATGGCTCATGAAATGTTTGAACAGAGCACGCCATGCACATTGAATTTGTGTGTGTAAGAAACTCTAGGATTATACATGTTATTTTCATGAGAGTGCACATGGTGTAGTAAAGTGGGAACTCTAATTAATTTCTGAATGAGTGCACATTGTGCTTCTACATATCGAGACTTGACTTGAAATTCTAGACTTCCTCTTTTTATGACTAGGGTTGAATTGATTTCAAATGAACCAAACTTCCTAATATCGACATGAAATTTCCATATATTACTTCATATGATATCAAAAAGACTAATTAACCTATGTGTACAATTACATGGTAATTGTAGAGAAAAGGTATGAAATTGAAGTCATTAAATGTATGAAATTAGTGCATAAAAATTAGTATGAACTACGTTCAACGGGATGAATATGGGGAAATCTTTGTAATTCCATTGCCCTACCTTCTAAAAAAAGCAGAGTTAAATGCATAAGCTTGTTGAAGAAATGATTTAACTAAAATCCATGTTACTAAAGCACAATTGAATCTAAAGTAATCAAGCATAATTATTAAATCAAAATCAGTAGTCATGTTCTTTCATTGGGCTATACTATATGATTAAAACCCTATCTAAATCCTTCAATGCCTAATACTTAGCAATATTCCACATAATCTGCCAGTTTCCATATAAAGGGAAAGTTAAATGTTTAGATCCCATGAATCATAATAATAACCATTGGTATCAAGATTTACTAAAATATAATGATATGGAACACATCGTGAAGAAGAAGAACAAAGAAGATAAACTAGAAATAATCTATTTCTCAAATCATATTCAACTGCCTGGACATAGGCCCCAAGGTTGGCTTTTATAACACTACATGACTTGACCCTAAAGTAATAGAAATAAAATCCTATTTAATAAAAATTCATAATTAAATAAAACCTAAAATAAAGAAAAGCATAAAACATTTACGACTAAGCACATAAACTGGATAATTTGTGTTTAGGTCCCTACATATTAAAATAAAGCAAAAACAAATAGAATAAAGCCTAGTATGTCCTACATCATATAAAACCATCACTAGAATTCTCACGTGAAAATATGGCCCTTTGCATTAATTTTTTAAGAAGAATGTATGAACTGCTTATAATTGACTGATTGGATCGAAATTGCAAATTAAGTATTATTTAAGTCATATTGGTGAATTAATCGTTAATTCAATTAATTGCAAACAACTCACCACAACATGACCTGAAAAATTGAAATCCATTTCATTTTCATAGATTTCACCCAAAACCCTAAATTATCCCAAGTTAATAATCAAGAACATTTTTTTGATATAAATTACTTACATCTACATGATTAAACCTCAAACATAAGGATCAAACCCATCACCTACTACCCTAGAAGTCTACTCCATGTTAATAATGTACCCTAGGATATAAATTACTTATACATCAATGACTTTTTCAAGAAATCACCAACCTTAACCTCAATCTAAAGAACAAAATATTGGGAAAGACGTGAATATTAGTATTTTAGATGGATGTAGATTTAAGGCCAAGAGCGTAGAAAAGAAGAAGGAATAAAAAGAAGAGGAAAACATAAACTTACCCTAAGAAACCCTACTATTTGTTGAGGAATCAAATTTTTGACTTGATATAAGCTTAATCACCCAAGAACACCTTAAATATTCTCTTCTTTCTCCTAATTTGATACCTTAGAAATCTTAGGGTAGTGAGCGGTTCTTATCTCATAATTGGTTTATAAATATCATTTTATATGCTTGACCAATTTTGTTTTAATCTATTTGTTTTTATATTAAGAAACCTTAAAGATCAATCAGATTATCCCAAGATCAGGTCGACCTTTAGATTAGTGTAGTACTATTTGGATCACAAAGACTAGCCTAGGTTACTAGAGACTCAAGTCCAACTTAGAATACCTATTGGATTGACAATAATCCCACAAATCAAACCGATTAAGTAAATGTCTAATTGAACTTTAGATAGTTTGTGGTGATCTATGGTCCACATTCCTAGTGGTCCATTTAGGTCTTTGACGGAGGAACTATTGACAGGTTGGTCCGACCATTTAAATTTTCTTAGTAAAAATTAAGCCACCTTCGTTGGTTCCCACCTAGACCTTCAAGATTGATTCTTAGGGTCTCAGAACTGTAAATATGTCAAGAATTATCCAAACTCCATCCTCAAACATCACTAATTTGTTTGTGATGATTATCTTATCAATGTTCTGACATATTAACTTGTTAAAACTTATCTCCCCCCCCCACAAAACTGTAATTCAACCAAATCTTAGGTTTTCTAGTAACCAAACTCTTCTTACTCATCTCTAGCACATAAAACTAGTATATTAAGCAATAAACACCTTAGACGGTTGATCTAATACTAATTAGGTGAAATCTCACAATTAAGACGTGGAAGTGGAGTAGGGATAATACCATAAACATGATTGCAACTAGGTAAAAAAAAACTTGGCAATTTGCTATAAATCTTTAGGCATGCTCTTAGGAGTCGAAAAGAGAAGAAGCAATAGACAGATTTAGTGTAGCATTCAGTCTTTCTACACTTTTTTGTCGCATTTTATATATATAAATACCTAATGACATTTTGTTTGTAAATATTGATACTTGTATTCATTTTCATTGATAACAAAAGAAATATCTGAGTTTACTAATGATTAGGCAGCCTAAGTACAGATTAATATTTGTAAACATCAACCAAGGGTAAACAATTCGTAGATGTTTTCGTGGCGAGTAATTAGTTTATTAATAAACTGGTTTTCTCGAGACATTTATATGATAATACATATATTCAGTTAAAACAATATTTTGTCCGGAATAAGAAGCAAGTTGGCTATCGTTATAGGATAAAAGGAAGGTTGGCTTGTGAAGACAAAACAGCAAGATACCATTCAGACCACGGGGAATATAGATATTTATATTTCATAGCCTCTGACCAAGTATTTTCCAACACTAAACCGTAAGGTCCCTTTCGTCATGCTTTCAAAAGTCAGACCGTGGTGGCGCCTCTTCCCTCACCTCCACCGGCGCCGTCGGTCGCTCACGAACAAAGTTAGGCTGCACGTGTCAGCTGCTGCCCGGTTTGAGTTCGCGAGGTGACGTGCGGGGTCGATTTCGTGTGCGGCGCAAGCGTATGGTGGTTAGCGCCTCCAGTTCGTGATTAATGTAAAGCTTATAACCTGATATTGATGATTATTATAGTAGTATCACAGATGCCAACGGCAGATGTTGTTTTGATCCTTGCAGTTGGATTGCTATACAGCTAATAGTATTTAGCTGATCTGGCTCGGGCTCGTCTCAGCCAGATGTTCGATCACGGGAGGAGATTAGAAGATTAACCTCTCTTTTGATCAATCAGTCACAAGCGTAATTAATTGAGGGATTCCCCTGAATCTGGAACAAACGTGTGGTTGGGACCTGTCAGGTGGAGAGAAAAAAATAGTATTTCAATCGGATGCATGCATGCACTAATCCATGGGCGGTTAAGTTTCTAGGTTTTAATCGGAGATAATCAATCGCTAGCTGAACTGATGGGCTGCGGTCGGCGCCCGTCTCAATCACCGAAACCCAAGATGCGACGGGGCATTCAGCGGCGCCGCGGTGGTTCCGTGCTGCTGGAGGTCACCGTGGTGGTGGATGATCTGCTGGTCAACCCCGACCCTTCCGCTGCCAAAGGGGTTCGTGACCTGGAAGCCAGTCATAGCAGCTGAGACGGTGGCGTTGTTCATCATGTTGCCGTTTAGGTTTAGGGCAGAGGTGTTGTCGTTGTGGTACCCCGATCCGAGTCCTCCCGTGCCGCCGTAACCGTCGAGGTTGTTGTAGTAGCCAGCAACTGCGTAGTTCCCGTCTAGGAGTCTCTGCCTCTTTTGGTTGGCACTGGCGGTGCTGCTGGATGATGCCTGGTGGTCCCGCGGGTCGAGAGTGAGCGCAGATTCGAGTGGCCGGCCGAACAGGAGCTGACCGTGTTGGTTGTCCTGCAGGAGGTGGCTGAACGCGGCGTAGTCGGGGACGTCGGTGAGGAAGTCGGACAGTGACGCTGGTCTCGTAAGCATGCCGTCACCGCCAGCGGTGCCCTGGATCGGGAGGCTGCAGGGAAGGGAGGTGGGCATGTGTGTGCCGCCGTAGTAGCCGTCGGCAGCCGCGTTGTTGTTGCTGTTGATGTTGTTGGTGGTGTCGTCTTCGTTGTGGGCGTCATCCGATGCGCCGTCGATCGAATTGGCGGCGCCGTTGTGGCTGCTGCTGTTGTTGCTGGCGGTGGACTTCTTGTAGATCCGGCAGAGGACCCAATCGTCAAGCTGGAAGAGTTAGAGAGCATGTATACACGAATGATTAGTTGAATTAGTGAAAAAATATTTCCAATTAACCGGTAATTATAACTGAGGCTTCTGGATCTGCTATTAAGATATTGATTATGCCCAACCCTAATAATTAAAACACGAGTCTTGAGACCTACCCTCATGGAATTTCCTGAAGCCGAAGTGACTCCCGCCGCAGAATCCTGGCTCTTGTCCCCGTTATTACCTCGACTGTGCATGTACTGGAGTACTCCCCGATGAGCCGGCTGCCCCGCCAGTCTGTATTCATGCATGATCCAAGAGGTTTTGTTCCCCTTGGGTGGCTTGCCGACGTAGAACACCAGCGCCTTCTTAACTCCGATCTCGACGGCGGCGCCGTTCGGGGAAGACGAAGTGATCGGCCTGTCCGTTCCCGTGGCTTTCCAGTACCCAGACCCAGCTGCTCTGTTGGGGCGGACGCCATTAGGGTACTTGCGGTCACGCGGGGTGAAGAAGTACCACTCCCGATCGCCGAATTGGGCCATATCTGCAAGTGAAGACGAAGAAGAATTAAGAGGCACAAACACAGATGAGAAAATCGATCGAGCAATCAAATTATGATCATATCAGACACAAACAAACAACCAAATTCATGAGGAGGCAACCTTGTAGGGATGGATACAGAAAAATGAACAAACGAACAGCGAGCACAGCATACCTGGTAGCTTCCATGGATCGTGCTTATAGATGTCCACCTCGGCGATGATCGTCGTGACATGGAGGGGCTGGTTCGACGCCCTGCGGCGGAGGTAGTGGACCACGAGCTCCTCATCCGTCGGGTGGAATCGGAACCCTGGCGGAAGGGACGCTTCAGGGTTCACCGACGACATGTCGACTACCTACCTGCCTAGCTAGCTACCACCAGATGCTGCTGGCTTGTCGAAAAGACTAGCAGCTGGGCTAGCCAGCCAATAACGAGGAAGAGGAGTGGAGGGGAGGGGTGTGATCGATGACGACGGCTCCAGAGGACGAGAGAGGATGGATGGCTACAGCTACAGCTACAGCTACGGGGAGATAGATGGCTGTGGACTTCGACTAGCTTTGAAAGTTTTGGAAGAGCAGTATCTGGGTAGCTTATATAGCTGCGGCTCCGAGATGGTGGGGCAAACATGCACATTAGACGGAAAGTCCAGGGCGCGATCGCAATTTTTCGTGGAAGGGTTATGGTGTTTATATATATCATCTTCGGTAGTATGTTTTTAAGGGAGGAGCTGAGGTGGCGTTAGAAGCTGCAATTCTTCGTACCCGCACGTATGGTATGGAGAAGCATGACGCCAGGGGCATGCATTCTCACCGATGACGCAAGATACTCCACAGGCAACAGTCCTCGAGTCGTATACCTGGACTACACGTGCACACCCCTTTCAGTCTCTATCTTACACTTGCCAAACTAGTTATATCTGATTTTCTAGTTAAAATATATAAGCTTTCTTGGAATCATAATATGCTTTTTTATAAAGCAAGAAGGACACATGATGCCATTTTCCTTGCTATTTCGGTGTTGCAAGGGAATCTAAGTTCTTTGCACCTCAATTGAGAGTGTGACCTAAAATAAAGACCACTGGAAAAATTAGTGTGGCATGAAATCTAGTGTCTTTGCAACTCTAACAGACTGTGGCCCAATAGTGCCCGAAATGAATAGTTAGTTGACCTAAATCAGTGTGTGACTTAAAATCTTGAGTGTGGCGTGAAAATCATGTTTTGCATTACCATATCATTTTTCTTACAGAATTTATTACCATGTCATTGATCCAATTTGGAGTCGACACTTAAAAAATTGATGGTGATACTGATTTTAGTCTTGTATGGCTGCAGTATATTTTCCAATGTTAAGATAGATCACGAACAAGCAAGATGTATAGTAGGTTCAAATATGTAGTATTTATTGTATATAGCTCTAAAGTTTTAGAACCATAACTACATATTATAATTCATATTATAAAGAAAGAAACATGATATTAGGAGAAAGCAGGTAGCAAAAGATCACATTCGTCATCTCTCCAAGTTCCATTGACCGCCCGCCACTCAGGCCAGGGGCTTCACCTTTCCAAAAATATACCATTGGTTATATCCGTCAGTCTGCCAGCCTATCCCACTACCACTACACTTTGGTGGGCCTTTGTTTTGCATGTATCTTTCAATGTAGCATCCATCTCTTGTTACTGTACCAGTGTGTGGGATAAGGCATGGACATACGCCATCCACGTTGGCCATACCAAACTACCATCGGTGGATAATGTATTCGTGACCGGTTGTCGCTGTTTGTGTCAAATCGGTACCAGACCAGTGGGGTTTTAATTAATTTTAAAATCAGGTCGAAAAAGGCAATCACTCCGTTTTTCAGCCCATACGAGGCAACTACTTTTTTCTCGTTGTTGAAGACGAGAAGATGTCTACTTAACTAACCATAACGCCGCAGCTTTTTCTTCGTTGAGAAGGTGTTCGCACTACCACGTGCTTGAAAAACTTACTCTCGCAAAACTAATAGACATATAAATAAATAAATAAATTGAAGATATAGGACACGATTCAAACCCATGTGTGCCCCCCACATCTATCAATAAGAATAATAGCAAACAACTTGGCATCTCCAAGAGAGTGACAAAAAGTAAGGGCTGTAATCGAGTCTGAGTTGATTAGGTTTTATTTTGGATCATTTCCGGTCAACACTTTTTGCCTAGAATTTGAACTTATAAAAGATGAATTTGCGGTCAAAACTATTGACTTTAACCTGATCGTCAAATATATTCGAGTTTATTTGGCTTGACCCATGATTGTACAAGTCTAAGAATAATTTTAAAAACAATGTTACTATCAATATTATCCTTGAAATAATATGTTATAACCAATAGATTTCAACGTAAACAAGCCTAAAATGTGCTAAAACACATAAATAATTAAAGTACTTTGTACAAGAGTTTTGAACAAATATTTTATAAAAATAGCATAATAAATCATATAAAACACACACACACACACAGATATATATATATATATATATATATATATATATATATATATATATATATATATATATCATTAAAGTACTACAAACCGTTACAAAAGTATGCAGAATTAACACAAACAAACATAATTATGAAATTTTTAGGTCAACTGGGTTATTTCAGATCTACACTCCAATTCACAAATTTTCATGCAAATATGGGTCAAGGCAACCCGCTTAAAAATTCAAGTTTGTCTCAATCCATCAGGTTGGGTCTAATTTTTCCACCCATAACAAAAGGACTCAACATTTTTAAGTAGAAGTGGGTTAATAAGCAGAGGTTATCCATACCCAAGCCACCTAGTTAGAAAAAGGGGCCTTTAGCAATTTCATAATAATTATAGTTAATGCATGACTAATTCGGTCATAAAGAATTATCCAAGGTCTCTAAATTTATTTTATAACCAAAATAATAGATGAGAAAAACATGTAAGAAGATTGCCCAGAGCTTGACATGGTTCCTTTGTTCACAAATAACTTGTCTCATGTTAAGAAAATTAGAAGGAGAATTTATTCTTGTTGTGTGTTCTACGTCAACCATAGTTGATGAGTGCTATTTTCTTGGCGTGGATATGGAGTTAATACTTTTGATAGTTACCCGATGCAGACATAGTTATTGCCATTTTCATGCACTAATTTGGGTGAATTTGTCCATTGATTGATCTTGATTGAATATCTTTTCAATCATTTACACCAATATGATCATTTGTGCATCAATCTTTTCTATTTTCTCATTTAGTTAGGCATATTTTATTGTAATATTTATTTGTTCTAGTAATTGTTTTTTTTTTATAGGAAATATTGAGAGAAGCTAACAATGTCGGTAGCATCGAAAAAACACTAAAAAATGATAATGGTTTTCAAAATTCAATTTTTCAAGATGTGCTTGAGTCACTAGCATCGATTCCCAAGTCAATAGCACTGACTCTATCATTAGTAAACCTTGGCATTGAAGCCTGTAGCATCAACACCCATGTTGGTAGCACTGAATTTTCTCCTAATCAGAGGAGGATAGACAAGGTCGTTGGCACTGACCCCATGTCACTAAACTGACTCTACTACATTAAAGATCAAGATTTTAAGTGATGGATCCATGCGAACATAGTATGATTATGAGAGTCAACTGTCAATGTGATTATAATAATGTGATTCTTAGACCTAAACTTACTACAATGATCACATGTTATCCAATTTATTTTGCACTAAAAAATGTGACCTTAAATAGGAGTGACCATAAAAGTAGTGATCCAGTGCACCATGACACATGTGGATTATTATGAGGGATATTGATGGGAAATTTTCCTCCTATTGGAGTAAGATACTGACCACTTGATGAGTGAGCCTACAAAATGCATGAGAATGCTCATACGAGTCAATTTTAGATATTTGTCTCATGTGTATCCCAATAGTCTACTCTGGATAAAGAAGTATAGATTGAATATTAAAAGGATTAGCATTCAATGCCTCAAATTCAATGCAAATATTAAATATAGAGGGACGATACTATCATGATAACACTGGTTACAAAAAGGTTGAAATTATTCTTGAATTTATCTAATTATTTTTTTTGGAAATGGTAATTTTAGATGTTGTTCATTGCTTATAAAGAAATGATATGATTACATACGTTACTACCAATGTAATGTGGAACTTATAAGGTTACACACATATGATTCCAATGGAAGAGGTGTATAAGTGTATATATGACTAGAAATAATCCAATAAATAAATTTCATTATTGGATGAATGACTAAAGTATTAGATAATCAATTAGAACTAGACTAGACTATCTAGAAATCGAGCTATTAGACGAAAGGGTTAACTTAATCAAATATATGTTAGATTCTCAACTTCTATGATTAGCCACTCAGTTTGTTACATATCAAGGCTATAGAAATGACTAGACGGGTGACTAGAGAAACTCATCTACCACATATTTAGTAGTTGATCGAATAGTGTAATAAACCAATTCATTACTTAATGTCTAACATTCTAAAAATTTCTAATCATTTAACTAGACCAACTAGTAAATCAATGTAGGGTCAACTTGAGCTGGCTGAATTGTAGTATGAATTTTCTTTGTTTCTGAGGTTGAGTAAAACTCTACCTTCTACATCCCATATATGAAGGGATATGTCTAACATTTTCTATACACACATATATTTCCACTTGTGTAATATGAATTGTCATTATCCATTTGGAGAGAGAGGAAAATATAATGCATGTCAACACAACACAAAGAAGTTGATCCTTCTTGACAGTTCAAGAAACATTTCACGGAGTTCCCATCTTCCTTATGTATGATGTAAAGATATAAGTGTTGAGTAAATGCATTAGGCAAACTCCTTCTACAAACATGTTCGCTATTGCAAGTGGAGCATACTACCCTGTGACAATGACATTCTTAGGGTAAACTCCATGGTAAGGTATAACTCAACCCCCACCTTTTGAATGTGTCATTTCTAGTGAAATCCTGATGTAGGGTCATTGAAACATTTTCTAGGTCTTCTATTGTGCTTATCGTTGTCCCCATACCTAAAAATATATGCATGGAACAATGATAATCATCAAACTAACTATTAGATACTCTAAAAAAGTGAAGAACAAATCCAAAGTAAGATATGAACAATAATAAAAATAAAAACCACACAATTTCTAGAATAGACATTCAACAATCATCCTTCAACATGATTAGTCATGTAAGAGTTTCAATATGTTCTTGAAATTAAACATATTGATAATTGAGAATGAAACATCCAAGTGATTAGTTCAAGAAAAAAAAACAGAGGGAAAAACATAAAATGAGCATTCAATACTCAATTGCAAAAGTACATAATATTATGAAGATATATCCAACGTAAGATAGGTAAAAATTAACATACCTAAACTTTCATTTCCAACTTTTGTCTTTCATTTATTTTGTGAGTCCAAATTAGATTCACTAGGAATAAGCATGTGCTATGTGGGAGTTCCTTAGTAGGTTGCAATGAGTATTTCTAGGTTAATACACACATGGACCAATATGTAATTTAAAAAATGATAGAGAAAATTGCATCCAAACTCCTCATTGGGCTTTATTATATAGTATAGACAAGTTCCTTCGTAGGTCTTCTCATACACACATGGACCAATATGTAATTTAAAAAATGATAGAGAAAATTGCATCCAAACTCCTCATTGGGCTTTATTATATAGTATAGACAAGTCTACTAATACAATATATAATTTATGAAATTAAAGATAAAAGTGTGGTGTACACACATGGACCAATATGTAATTTCAAAAAATAATCGAGAAAATTGTATCCAACCCCCTTCACGATCTTTCGTATATAGTATAGATGAGTCTCCTAATGTATATATAATTTAAGAAATTTAAGATAAAAGTGTGGTTTACACATAGAGGGAGGAGCATGTAATTTCAAAAAAATGTGGAAAATTGCATCCAACCCCTCTACTGACTTTCTTATATAGTATAGATGAGAATCCTATGTAATATATATTTTGAAAAATTAAAGACAAAAGTGTGGTGTACAGAAACAGGGACCAATATGCAACTTCAAAAAATATTAGAGAAATTTGAATCCAACCCCCTCCACGAGCTTTCTTATATAGTATGGATGAGCCTCCTATTATAATGTCTAATTTAAAAAATTAAAGACAAAATTGTAGTGTACACACAGAGGGACTAATATGTAATTTCAAAAAACAATGGATAAAATTACATCTAACCCCCTCTGGGGCTTTTTTATATAATATAGATGAGCCTCCTACTACAATATATAATTTAAAAAATTAAAGACAAAAGTGTGATGTACACATGTAGGGACTAATATGTAGTTTCCAAAAATAATGGAGAAAATTGCATGTCACCCCCTCTACGGCCTTTTTTTATAGTATAGATGAGTCTCCTAATGTAATATATAAGTGAAAAAAATAAACACAAAAGTGTGGTGTACACATACATGGACCAATATATAATTTCAAACTTTAATGGGGAAAATTGCATCAAATCACATATGCGAGCTTTCTAATATTGTATAGATGAATCTCCTAATATAATATATAATTTAAAAAATTAACGACAAAAGTATGGTGTGCACACACTAGGACCATTATGTTATTTTAAAAAAAAGTGGAGAAAATTACAGCCAATCCCCTCTACATGCATTCTTATATAGCATAGATGAGCCTCCTAATGTAATATATAAAATAGAAAATTAAAGACAAACATGTGGTATACACACACATGGACCAATATATAATTTCAAAAATATTGGAGAAAATTCCATCGAACCCCTTCAGGGCTTTCTTATGTAATATAGATGAGCCACATACTACAATATATAATTTAAAAAATTAAAGACAAAAGTGTGGTGGACACACACATGGACTAGTATGTAATTTTAAAAAATAATGGAGAAAATTGCATCCAACCCTCTTTGGGACTTTCTTATATAGTATAGATGAGCCTCCTACTATAATATATAATTTAGAAGATTAGAGACAAAAGTGTGGTGTACACACAGGGACCAATATGTAATTTCAGAAAAACAATGGAGAAAATTGCATCCAACCCCTTTGGGGCTTTCTTATATAGTATAGATGAGCCTCCTACTACATTATAATAAAATAAAAAATTAAAGACAAAAGTGTGATGTTGACACACATGGACCAATATGTAATTTCAAAAAATAATGAAGAAAATTGCATCCAACCCCCATTGTGTGGTTTCTTATCTAGTATAGTATAGATGAGCCTCGTACTACAATATATAATTTAAAAAAGTAAAGACAAAAGTGTGATGTTGACACACAGGGACCAATATGTAATTTCAAAAAATAATGGAAAAAATGCATCTAAATCCCACTATGGGCTTTCTTATATAGTATAGATGAGCTTCCTACTAAAATATATAATTAAAAAAATAAAGATAAAAGTGTGATGTACACACACATGGACTAGTATGTAAATCCAAAATAATGGAGAAAATTTCATTCAAACCCATGCATAGACTTTTTTGTATATTATAGATGAGACTGCTAATATAATATATAATTAAATTTAAATTAAAGACAAAAGTGTAGTGTACACACACATGGATGAGTCACTACAAGAAAATCACCATTTATTGTAGGATCGATCCCTTAGAAATAAACATGAATTCCGTCAAAAAAAAACCGGCTGAGGGTCACTCCATCACAAATGGTCCTTCATAACAAATCACCTCACAAATACTAAGTTCCTCATAATAAGTCATCATAAATACATCTTTGAGGGCTTTGTTGGCCCTCATAAATGTACTTTGGAAAAAATAATGTTCCATAATAAATACATTTATGAGGGATTAATGGCCCTCATAAATATATTTTTTGTAATTGAACTAACAAAAATGTCAAATATATCATTTGAAGTCTTGTCCTTGACAAATCTTTGAATAATATATATATATATATATATATATCTGTGTGTGTGTGAATTAAGTATTTTGAAAATACTAAAAGTCTGGGATCAAAATGAAATAATAACATGTAAAATGTTCCATTATTTATTAGCACTCAAATACCATTTACATAGGCAAGGGCATAACCCTTTCCCTTGAATTGATTACAATATTTCTTGATGGAAAAGATATCATACAACATCTTTTATATTTCCTAATAGATACACGATAAAGAATGCCTCAAGGCATATTACACAATTTTCTTGCACATCTAGTAAGTAATCACAAAGGTTAACATACATCTTAATTTTCACATATGATTATTCAGTGTAGGTTGTGTAACTTCATTACTTGTTAGTTGTTTGATGGCATTATCAATGTGTTTCAGTAGATGCCAATTCCTTTCCCTCTTTGTTCGTTTAAATAACATTCAAATTTGATAGCCACATTGTTGTATGAAAACTTATTTTTTGTTGTGTTGGTATCTTTGTACAAATGTATATTTTGTGTCCCAATCATAAATGAACATAGATAATGTACATGGATACAAGTTCATTCAAGCCACTGAGAAAGTACAAGTATTCAACCTCAAACTAGAAGCATAATATCCCAAAAGGATTAAATTGTGAATGCATAACTATGGCATATGATTATAATATTTGAATATTCTTCAAAATGAAGATAATTAAAAAATCGATGTTTCATGCCTTCACAAAGATCCCTAAGTTATATGGCTTGCCAAGGAGTGTCACATATCAATAAAAAACCCATTCGATAGTTTTAGAAACTCCTATAATCTCAAATTTCTTCAAATAGAGTAGTTGTCTCTGGAGTTGTTTATCCTCATACCAACAACTTATGTACAATTTGGTTCCTACAAAGGATAGAAAGCTATATACCATTACATTTGAATAATTATAACATGATTATAAAGATGCAAAAATAACTACATTATAAAAAAATCCGTAGGTAGGTATATAGTACCTCATTTGAACCACTATTTGAGAGAGGTATATGAGTTGAACCTATTCCATTACATTGACAAATGAACACTCCCATAGAAGGACCATTTGGTTGAATTTGAGCCTTAAAAGAAAATTTGTAGGATCATTAATGTTGATGTTAAATAATAACAATTCATTAGGACTAACAAGCTATACCTATCATTGTGAGTGATATGAGGCACCAATTGAAGTATTTTGAGTGTGAAGTGTACTAACACGGGTTGTACTTGTTCCACTACGAGTGGAAAACATACTAAGAGGTGGTCCATTTGGAAGGAAATATGGCATGAAAGAAACAATCACAATATCAAGATTAAATACAAAATTAAGTAGATGTTATATTAAATATTTTGAAATGTACTTGTGAATACAATTTAAATGGGAGAGCATGTACCTATGATTGAAAATTAAAGAGAGATTATTTACAACTTCTACATGGAGCGTACTCATATGTGTTCCACACCCTCCACCTTGTGTGGAAAACACACTAAAATGGGTCCCATTGGGGAAAACGCGGGCCTTAGGGAAAATTCACAAATGCATACATTGTAAACATCCAACAATTGAATTTGTGAATGCTACAATTAGTATAAAATAACTAGTAAATATTTTGTTATATACCTGTGATTGACCGTTAAATAAACCCATGTTAGCACAACCTTGTGCCTGGAATGTATTAGCATTGGGTCCACCAATACCACTTTGAGTAGAGGAAACACCATTGGAGGAACCATTTGAAAAAAGAGTTGTAGGGAACTGTGTCTAACCACTACCCCCACTAGTTTCCGACTATATACAAGTGCAAAAAAAGAACTTCAATAAACATATGATATAAGTTGCATAAAGAAAGTAAATGAAATTGAAATGACCTGAGTTTGGCGCCACCACATTTGAAACTGGGACTATGCATTTTCCAAGCCATCCACCTTTTTAGTAAGCTCTTTGACTTGATCCTACAATAAGTTCTTGATATTAAGAAAATAACAAAAACATTGACAATTAATCATATCTAAATGTATATGATGTTACATCTTTTACATTCTTTTCATGCATTAACATTTCATATCTAATCTTAGCAGTTGCCCCCTTGTTCCCTACATCTGCATGCTCAAGTCCTATACCTCGAACCCTATGCCTTTTAACAAGGTTGACAACATGCAAATAAGTTTGGTGTGTCATTTCATCAATTTTGGCTGGATCAGTTTCCTCATTGTTTGCAAGTTGGTTATCTACAATATCAATGATTTCATCATGTGTTTACAACACACAATTTTTTGAAGTTAACAAAAGTTGTATAAAAGAAATATTTATAAATAATTAACAAAACTATATAATTTTATAGCATATTACCACTAATGGGCGTTTGTCATACACCTTTAGGAATTTTGTTTTACTTGGTTGTCCCTCTTTAGAAGACTAATCAATATGACAAGAAACAATCATTAGAAAATATATTACAAGTACAATTCTAAAAGTAACTAAGAAAATTATAAAGATTACCATCTCTTCCCTATAGCAACTCCACGACTTAGATCATGTAGTATGATTCATCTATTTTTTGGATCTATTTGCCTTATTAATATCAACGATTCTCTAAAGTAATAAAAAGATATGTTATAACATCTAAAAGATATAGTTTTGTTTATTTACAATAATACACATATTTGATTTCTCAGTACCCCATTGTTTGACCAAAATTTCAAATTGGTCAATATCTATCAATGGGTTCTTTTGAACCTTCCTCCCCATCAAATCTGGGTCATCCTTATACTTTTCATAGTAATATTTTTTAACTCGTGACCGCTAAATTTGTATCCCTTTGATAATACGTCCATCAATGTAATTCCATGCATTTGGATGGTTTCTAAGATCAAAGTAGGCCTACAACATGAAACATTACAATTATAAAATTATCATTGCTAAATAAATTTAAATGCCTCATGAGTTACCTCTATGCATGATTTTCTATCCTCAAATGATTATCATGGTTGATCACGCCATTGCAAATCAAGTTGCCAGTATTGTGGCTTTTTTGCTAACAAGCCACAATAGTGGTTCGACTTTACACCATTTTTCCCAATTACAATTCCTACATCATTCCATTATACAATGTGGCATGGCTCTCCTGGATTTGGAATGATATTGGCCTCACTTGCAACACCTCTACCAAATTTGTGTTCCTCTTCTTCATCTTCAGACCTCTTGTTATATTGATCCTTCACCACTTCATTTTCTTGTACATTGGTAGGAACATGTAGTATACATGGATTTCTGGGAAGAGTATCAATGGGTATAGGAAAAGAGGAATATACAAATGCAGCTACATGGTTTGGGGGAGGGGATGGAATTCTAGAAGTTGCAATATTTCTTTTAGATCTTGTGATCCTCATCCTACATATGGAACAAAGTATATTAATAATAAAAAAGGAAAATGGAAAAGAATAGAAAAATATTTGATATGAAAAATTGAAATTAAGATCCAACAAATAAGTGATATTAAAGATAACTAACTATAAACCCCTTAAGTAATAACCAAAAGTCACATAATTGAATCCATTTAGAGTCAGCAAACCAATATTACATCATTCAAAATTACATTTCCCACCTACTCTATGTTAAACAAACTCTAAAATAATGACTGATGTAGACAAATACATATATAATACATTTATTTTTCATGTTGTATATCAACCATTGTTCCTTGAACATCACTCCGTGACCATAAAACATGATCTTTGATATTGATATCAAGATTTGGAACTTGAGCCCTACTTAGGCATTCCTCAATTTGGGGAACATCTGCAAAGTTCTTACGTGGAAGTTTCAAAACTATGAACCAATTATTGTCTTCATGATATTTTATGTAAAAGCATTGTTGTAACATCCCAGGATTTGAGGCCTAAGTTGATCTTAAAAGGAATGATTGGACTACCCATATCACCAAGGTGTACCTCCTTTTCAGGGAGCCCATCTCTAAAGAACTCCATAGTTAAGCGTGCTCAGCTTGGAGTAGTACTAGGATGGGTGACCAGTCGGGAAGTTGCTCCTGGCTTGCGTGTGAGTGGACAAAAAGCGTGCAGTTAAGGCTAGTGGTGGTCTGTGGGGCCAGTCATCATTCCTGAAACTCTACTAGAGCCTTAGGCAGTGGGCCTGGGTGCTAAAAATGGTATAAGAGCCATAACCCCTCCAGTAGGTGGGGCCCACTTGGGTATGTGGCATGCCAGTCTTGAGCCGTGCGATCCTGGCTTGCGCGTGAGTGGACAAAAAGCGTGCAGTTAAGGCTAGTGGTGGTCTGTGGGGCCAGTCATCATTCCTGAAACTCTACTAGAGCCTTAGGCAGTGGGCCTGGGTGCTAAAAATGGTATAAGAGCCATAACCCCTCCAGTAGGTGGGGCCCACTTGGGTATGTGGCATGCCAGTCTTGAGCCGTGCGGTCCAGGCAAGTTGGAAAGGGCTATTTGTAGAGACGAGATGGAGCCGCCCTTGCGCTGGTAGCCGTGGATTGTATTGTAAAATTTATTTATGTAAAATTTATCTATGTAAATCCATATTTATCTATTTGCGAACCATTTTGAGTACTTTCATCATACCAAGTACATCTAAACAAAGGAATTTTTATTTTCAGAACATAATGTAGCTCAATAACCTTATCCAAATGACCATAATAGGTTATTGTGGCTGTAATAGGATTTCTATCTCTTCCACTTGTATAACTAGATGTGTCTGCTGACAAGTAGACTCCATTTTTTTTAGTATTACAAGTCATTTCAACACATTTTGAATGAAATCGATATCCATTATTTGAATATCCCTAAAAAACATTCCCTCTGTAGAAGGTCCCTGAGAGATCCATCTCAACTCCTCAGTAATATCCTTTAGATGATTTTTCCTCATAACCATAACCTATTATAATAAAATAAAGTAAGAAATAATAAATAATGCTTATATATCACATTAATAAATCCCTTACATGTTCTTTCAACCATTTAGCAAACTGCTTTGCATGTTTTCATTCTAGGTTTCTTGGTGTAATATTGGGTTCCGCCTCTTAGATAAGGATCATGTGTTCACTGATAATAAAAAAATTATAAGTTTTATATTAATGAATCCTAAATGAATAAAATATTCAAAATTGACAAAATGCTTACCTTCTATAATTACCCAGCATGTCTGTGTTAAATAGAACATAAATATGGGCTTGATCCAATGTTTGTTGATCAAATTGTTTTGGTAAACACACTCTAATAGGAACTCCATCACTGTTAATAGGAGAAGAGTTGAATTTTGACTCAAAATTAGGCAAATATCTAGCACAAAATGTTAAACATTCTTCTGCTAAGTAACCCCTTGCAATAGATCCTGCAGGCTTGGCTTTATTTCAGACATATTTCTTCAATTTCTTCAAATACCTCTGAATAGGGTACATCCACCTATAACGGACAGAACCAACAACACTAGCTTCATATTCTAGATGGATAGGAAAGTGCATCATTATGGTAAAGAATGATGGAGGAAATATTATTTTTAATTGACATAGTGTGACAACAATTTCTTGCTCTAACTTCTTTAGCTCTTCCACATCAAGTGCATCTGAGCATATCCTATTAAAGAAGGAACAACATTTTGCAATTGGCTTGTAAACATCTAAGTTTATGCAGTGTCGTAGAGCTATAGTTAAAATTTTTTGCATTCGAACATGGCAATCATGACTTTTCAAGGCGAATAGTTTTCTGTCTCATTTATTAACACATCTAGAAATATTAGATGAAAGACATCATGAACTTTCAATGTTTCCAATACTGACAAGAACTTTTCCTTCTCCTCATTACTCATCGTGTAACATGCTGGGGGAAAATAAATTTATCCCCATCATCTATAGGCTACAAATCACTTCGTACACCCCATCTTTTTAAGTCTTGGCGAGCTTGTAAGTTGTCCTTGCTTTTCTTTGAATCTCTTAAGAATGTGTTCAAAATATTTTCACATACATTTTTCTCAATGTGTATAACATCAAGACTGTGTCTCAAAATTAGATGTTTCTAATAGGGAAGTCAGAAAAAAATACTTATTTTATTCCAACTGTGTGGCAATGAATTATCTTTATTGTCATACCTTTTGTGCTTCTTTAATTTCCTTTTCCAAATGTGATGTTTATGCATCCATGAAATTGCTTTAGTATATCCTCACCTGATAAATTCTTATGTGGTTGACAAAATTCTTGTTCTTCGTTGAAATTTTTCATATCATGTCAATAAGGGTGATTACTTGGTAGGAAACGACGGTGGGATCCATAGCATTGTTTTTTTCCAAAATCTAACCACTTGGATAATGTGTCTACATTACAACATGGACACCCTAGGTCTTTCTTTCCTTTAGTGCTCCTACCAGACAAGTCACCAGATGCTGGAAAATCATTTATGGTCTATAAGACTATTGCTCGCATAGTAAAATTCCTCCTTCGAGAAGAATCATATACTTTGACTCCATGTTCCAAAAGTAACTATAACTCATCAATTAGAGGCTCCAGATAGATGCCAATGTCATTTCCAACCGTGTGAGGGCCTGGAATCAACAAAGACATCATAATATATGGCTCTTTCATAAGAAGCCAAGGTGGGAGGTTGAGAGGTGTTAGCAAAACAGGCCAAATACTGTCTGAAGCACTCATCCGTATAAATGGATTGAATCCATCAATAGCTAAACCCAATCTAGTATTATGTGGTTCAGAAGCAAAATCAGGATATTGTTCATCCAAAGATATCCATTCTTTTGTATCAGAAGGATGATGAACACAACCATCTTTGCCTTTACCCTCAAATGGCCATAACATATCTTTAGCAACTGAAGGGCACATGTATAACCTTTCTAGATGCGGGATCAAGGGAAAGTGATGCATAACTTTGGTTGATACCTTATTCCCTTTATTCTTATACAACTTTTCATTCCATCTTGAAATGCCACAAATGTCACATTTATTTTTCTAAGCTGAATCCTTATAAAAGAGCACACAATCATTTCTACAATCATTGTTTGCTACTTTATCAAGTTTGAGTATTTTCACAACTACATTTGCCTCATAATAAGACTCAGGAAACAAACAACTTTCATCAGGGAAGGCTGAAATGATCAACTTCAAGAGTATAGTAAAAGAGTTGTTTGACCATCCAGACTCTTCCTTCAAATACAGTAAAGCCACCTAATAAGACAACTTAGAATGAGCCTTACAACCTTTCTATAGAGGTTTATCAACCTCGCTAAGTAGATTGTAAAATCGTTGGATATCCATATTTACAGGCTCCCCCTCCAGTTCTGATTCATTGGTATTTGTTGTGTTTCTCATACCAAATAGGTCCCCAACAATTGGTGCATATTTTTTGTAGATGAGTCTGAAGTTGGAGTTGTTGAACTCCTTCCAATAATCTCCCCATGATATGTCCAAACATAATAGCTATGAACAAAGCCTTTTCACAAAACATGTTCAAATACTTCTTCCTCAGATTTAATGTATCTATTTGAACTTATTTTGCAAGGGAAAACTAATTTCCCTTATCTAGATGGTTTTTGGTTAGTACGTGCATATCCAAAGAAACTTTGTAGCCTTGATATGAAAGCATAACTTTGCACTCTATTGCCAATATACATCCAACTACGATCCTTCAAGAAAGAAAAATATGGTAAGTAATATATCACTATAGAATAATGTAAAATATGTCTTTTATACATCTCTCTCTCTCTCTCCCTCTCTCTCTCTCTCCCTCTTTCTCTCTCTCTCTCTCTCTCTCTCTCTCTATATATATATATATATATATATATAGAGAGAGAGAGAGAGAGAAGAGAGACATAGAAGCCATGTTTATATTATGGACACATGTTTCATACCTTATACTAGTGAAGTACTACCATTGTAAATTATTATGATTATATATATATATATATATATATATATATATATATATTGAGAAAGAGAGACATATAATCCATGTTTATATTATGGACACATGTTTCATACCTTATACTAGTGAAGTACTACCATTGTAAATTATTATGATATTATCTGCTATGCGAAAAACTTATTTTAACGATTATATGCTACTATAATTTTGAAACCAATATGGTAGTTTACCAACAAACATGGAATACAAGTACATTTGATAAATTATCATGTAGCTAGTTAGTTCATTCTTTTTTTTCTCATGGTACAAACATGCTTAATATTTTTTAGCATTTATTTAATCACATGTACTTAGTTAAGTCATTATTTCTTCATTCACTTGATTAAAAGCATGTTTAAAACTTTCTCACTTAGGAAGTAGTTGATGTTTATATTCCTTTATATGAATGTACATGCTAGAATACCTTAACATGGGTGTCCATTAGAGTTTCAATTTGGAGTTTATCTATTTCGGATCTTTAATTAATAGAACATACAACAAGTAAATCCTTATGACTTGCAAGTAATTGGTAATCAATCAAATAGTATGACAAATTTAACTCAAATATACATTGTGCTGTGTTCTTTGAGTTAAGAAATTGTAAAAATATCCTACTTTGAAATTCAGTAAATTACAATTTAAAAATTGACATGCTATTATTTATAACAGGGGATGGATTTTTTTTGTCCAAAAAATACATCTGTTTTCCATGACCGATGAACATATAAATAAATCTTTAAGTCTTTATATAAATCTTCCTCTTATACAATTAAGTATTTTTATAATATTTGTTTGGATGTGAGAACTATAATTTTTTTGATGAGCAGGTTCCTTTACATTTTGTTAAAGACAAAGCCGATGGCTATTGATACTTGTACTTATCTTAATATAACCCAATGTATAGTCTACGTTTATGCTTGTACAATAATGGAATCGTAATTGTATTTCAATTTTTTTTTAATATGTATTAGTTGGGTGATAAAAAATTATATTTGATTGTGAAGCTAACCTTTTAAAAGGTTCGAAGGCCTACAACCCTGTGAAACATCCAATCTTAAAGTCAGAACTTGCATATTTACAGTGTATGAAGATAATTTCTTTAATTTGACTAATTATACCATTGACACTTTCTGTGTCAAATAATTTAAAGATGTTACCAAAAAGTTCAAGGAAATAGAAGCTAACAATTCTTAAGAAAATGAACATCCTATGACATCTTGAGTCTAAGTATAGAAAAACTCTTGCACGCTACCAAGAAGTGATAAACATATATAGCTAAGGAAAGCAAGCAATTGACAAACTGCTATTGTAATTTTTAGAGGGATAGTATCCATTCATTTGTTATACTAAAATGGCAATAGTAGCATCAGTAGAAAATTTCAAAGCATGATTTTTGAGTCAAAAGTCCTACAGACACAAATTCTGATGGTAAGGACAAAAATGGCATAAAGGGATGACTAAGAATTAAACTGAGGGACCGAAGAAAGGGTGAAGAAGTGCTCTGAGGACCAGGTTTGCATCTACATTATTTATTCTCGCAAGCTTTGCTTATGTTAAGGAGATGAAGTAGAAAGACTCAGTTTGAAATCCAATGTGTTTGTAACGCCCGGGCCCACTGCCCTAGGGCTCTAGTAGAGTTTCAGGAATGACGATTGGCCCCACAGACCACCACTAGCCTTAACTGCGCACTTTTTCCTCACTCACGCGTAAGTCGGGGTCAACTTCCTGACTGGTCACCCATCCTAGTACTACTCCAAGTTGAGCACACTTAACTATGAAGTTCTTTAGTGATGGGCTCCCGGAAAAGGAGGTGCATCTTGGTGATATGGGTAGTCCAATCATTCCTTTTAAGAGTGTTTTATCCGAGGCCTCAAATCCTGGGATGTTGCAATCTCCCTCACTTAGATTCTTGACGTCCTTGTCAAGGCTCAACTATAAGGCCTCATAATATCTTCACCATTTCAGTGCAGACCCACAATGGCCCATGGACACCCAGCTCCCGATCACAGAATACCAGCGCAAGGGTGGCTACGTCAACTATGGACATCCCTTTCCTACATGCCTAGACCGCACGGCTCAAAACTGACATGTCATGTCTATGTGGGCCCCACCTACTGGAGGAGAATTGCCTCTGATACCATTTGTAACGTCCGGGCCCACTGCCCTAGGGCTCTAGTAGAGTTTCAGGAATGACGACTGGCCCCACATACCACCAATAGCCTTAACTGCACACTTTTTCCTCACTCACGCGTAAGTCGGGGTGAACTTCCCAACTGGTCACCCATCCTAGTACTACTCTAAGTTGAGCACACTTAACTATGGAGTTCTTTCGTGATGGGCTCCCGAAAAAAGAGGTGCACCTTGGTGATATGGGTAGTTCAATCATTCCTTTTAAGTGTGTTTTATCCGAGACCTCAAATCTTGGGATATTACAGTGCTCCATTGTTGGAGTGACATATTGTTGTTCATGCTACAGTTTAATTTCCCATATGTTTGTTCAATCGGCTATCATTTTGTGAAGCTAGCATACATGTTCCATTTTCTAGTATCTTTTGTATTTTAAATTTTACATGGTGCTGGTTATTATAAGAATCTAGAAGCTCTCTGTATCATTCTAACTTTTTCATATGTAATATCTCAATCTGTAAAATTTGTACGGGAAAATCCTAGTATAAAAAAAAATAATGTATAAAATGATTCATAGAACTATAATACTCAATAGAGGAAGCACGTAAAATGAAATGTAATATGTAGACACACCTGCCTATGCTGCTGGAGATGCACAGCCGCTGTGGTAAAAAACCCAGAGGATAGCGCAGGTTGAGGATGGAGTAAAATGCAAACTTCCGTTAGCGCGTCCAGCGGAACACCAATCTTCAATACTCGACGATCATTCAATACCCTTCAGACAATTATCAGATATGATATACACGTAAGATGTTGCACTCCAATAGTACCTAGAAGAACTGCGTGATATGATTGGAGATTCGGAAGAAAAACTTTAGCGGTGCGTGGCTGGGTAGATGCACGTAGGGCAGAAAATGTGGAGGACTACGAACGGTTGCTACGACTAGTAAGGAAAAAACGGGTCCAGTAAAATATAAGGACAAAATTTAGGCATCATTTTGTCTTTCTCGGTTAGACAATAGTGTTTACACGGGAGTAACAAAACAATCCTACTAGATTAGAGGAAAGGATTTTGAATGAATGAATAGTTATTTGTGAAGGATTTTCGAGTAAGATCTTCTGTTAGTGAAGGATCAAACAACATTAAAACTTCTCTCTTTCCTTAATTTTCTCGGTTGAGGGGTATTTTCTTTGTTATAAAGGCAGATACTTCACTAATAATAAATATTTGTGAAAGATTTTAAACCTTCACGACTGTCCTTCATTGATGCCATTATTTTTTTGTAGTGAGTATGTAATTCTTAAAAATAATGAAAATATTACCCAACCCCTCCCATGGAGTTTCTTATATAGTATAGATGAGTCTCCTATATATAATTTAAAAAATTAAAGACGAAAGTGTGGTGTACACACATTGATCAATATGTAATTTTGAAAAGTAATAGAGAAAAATTGCAACCAACCCCTCCATAGACTTTTTTTATAGTATAGACGAGTCTCTTAATACAATATATAATTTAAAAAATTAAAGACAAAAATGTACACACATAGTGACCAACATGTAATTTCAAAAAATAATGGAGAAAATTACATCCACATATTAGTATATATGAGTCTCCTAATATAATATATAATTTAAAAATTAAAGACAAATATGTGGTTTAAACATAAAGGGACTGGTTTGTAATTTAAAAAAATAATGAAGAAAATTGCATCCAACCCCTCTCTGTGGTTCTCTTAGGTATGAAGGATGCGTTTGTAATTTATATAAATGTTGGAAAAAAGTGCATGACTAATCCAAAACGGCTAGTTTTACATAGTATATATATTTCTCTTTTTTTTCCAAATCTAGATTTGGATTTCTATTTTTCAATACACAATACTCTTTATTTTCCTTTGTTTTTACTTTATTGTCTTTATATTAACTAAATCATATATGCACATTAAATATAATATGTATTTGAATTAATCACATGCAATTACTTATTAACCATTATAATTAGAATATGTGAAACATTTTACACCTAAATTTGATGTATTCTTTTGATTATTTTCTATTTCTTGATATCTAAGTAACTTCACATTTTAAAATTATAATAATAAAATTATTTTTCAACCCATTAACAACTCAAATCACTTATATGTTTCTAATTCTTTGCTAACTGTTATTTTCTTTATAACTAGATATAAATTGCTATGTTATTAACTTATTCATTTGTTATATTAAATATCCACATGATGTTCATATCATTGAATCAATAGAGATAGTTTCATAATCAATGAATAGATATATTTGCACTACATCAACTTCTTAAATGAAATTTTGTATAATTTTATTAGATTACATGATATATAATTTTCTTAAATCTGAATTTAACATACATGATATTGAAATCATATTTGTAAAAATAGTATCACTTTCTAGCTATATATGTAGAAGTTTTATAAGGTTCTAGGAGCTTATTTCGTATTTATTGATACTTCCAATATTTTCCATCAACTTTAGATCTTTAACAATCTTTTGTTGTTCTTAAATTTGATTTTCTTTTAGATTTTTACTTTTACAAATTTTAGATGATTATTAAAAAAAAATACAAACAACTAAATACACATAACTTTGCTTCATTTTTTTGATACATGACTCACTATAACCATACATTCAATTTTATACCTAATACTAAGTATTCATCTGACGGCCATCAATCAGGAATAACAACTAATCAATCCCAAATGTTCAACAATTTATCTAGGTTAAATGTAAGGTCTACAAGTCAACAAAAATTTGTGGTGCTCTCGGCTTCATCCTTTTACTTCTCTCCCGTAATTGGAGTGTTACAGGAGGTTTGTTAATTAGATGGTATGTTTCTTCCTAGCCTCCGCCAACCTTTTTTTTTTGATAAAGGACGGAGGGCCCTATGATTGGGACCCCCCTGTCGTCTATAAAACTAGGCTGCATCAGCCAAAGCTAAATTCACAAAGTGTGAAGGAAATGACTGGAAAAAGGAAAATCTATCTACTTGTCCCCTTCGTGCCATGGTGGCCAACCTTAATTTATGAATATACTGCCTTTGAAATCGTCACTCAGAGTTCCCATTTTGCATCACTTTGCTTGAAGCTTAGCCAACTATGTCATAATTAAGCTAACAAAACTAAAAATATGATTTCTTGTGTTAGGTTTTTATTTACGAGAGTTTTTAATAAAGCCAAGCCATTAAACTTTATGACTAATGTAATCGCATATCCTACTTTGTTACATCCACAATGGTGGCAGGTGGCATCATGAGCGGTGTGGCTGACATTGATGATGAATGACCTTGGTAGTGGAATGAAATGGTCGACATTCTGAATGGTTTTCGCTGCTAAATAAAGTGGAAACCTTGGTATTTACTTAACAAATTTTCACATAATACTTTTAACCAATCATATTCAATCATGTTTATGGTTCTGCCTTGTCTAGTCTAACGTGTCAATTATATTCTCTGAACGTCTCATACTCTTTTTGAGGCGGATGAAATCTTATAAGTACATGACAAATTTTCACTATCAAGGCCAAGTTTTCTCTCTTCTATAGGACTGATCCCAAAAACATACAACACGTCATCTATGCGTGCATCGTTTCTAGGCATGTCTGCCATATACGTACAAGAATGGAACATGATACCGACTTTGAGTCAACCTCGATATGTGTGAATGTGAAGGTTTGTGAAAACATCCAAATTTGAGTATTTTTACAATAAAACTTCAACACATCTTTGATAAAAATTAAGTTAGAATAGTGATTTCATGATGAAAATTGATATATTTCATCAAATCTAGTTAAAAGTATGATATATGACTATATATAGTCACCCATACATATTTTCATATATAGAAAAGTACAGTTACATGAAAATAGACACGACGTTGTCTTTGTGTCAACTTCAACAGGTATGGAAGTTTACCAAGCTTTCAACATTGATATTGAACATTGACATGCGTAGACATACGTAACATCAAAGATTAACCGCCTGATGTCGAGGATGTTTATTACCATGCTTACAAGTTGGATTGATCCAGAAATTTTTTTAAGCATCAAACAATACATCACAAAAATGAACATTAAGTTCAGTCTAATCAAGTAGATGATATTTTTCGAAGATCTTTTGGGACATGATTGGGATTTGATCCGGATGAAAACTTATTCGGAACTAGAATAGGATAATCGGGTTGGGTTTGTATAGTTTTTAAATTTGTATTGTTTGGTACCTAATTAGATTTTAAATTAGACTAATCTCATTTACAGTGTTGCATATAAAATAAAATAACATATAACACATAACTAAATCCAAAATAAAATTTATAATCATCTAGAAATAGAACTAAATTGGTCTGGTTAATTGGATTACAGAACTAAATGGATCACATTAGGCTGATTTTTATCAAACAACACATGACTAAATCCCCACTAAGTTGGTCCGGATCATTCTTGTGTGGCGCCTAAGTGGTAGAAGAAGACAGAGCTATATCATGACTTGATCCTAATTTTTTTTTTTAATTTAAGCCAGAGGATCTTCTATTCATCCCACTCCTCTCTTTGTGGGCTAAAATCAAGAAAAAAGGTTACAACTCCTGCTTACTAAGAAGGTAAACATCCATCAAGAAAACGGACCAAAAGCAGAAGACATCCATACATGAGCCACCCACATAAGATTAAGAAAGACTAGCCATGCTCCCATCTAAAGAAGATATAAGGTGTGCCGTTTCTCTCTAAGATCTTCATCCCTCTTATCCGCATAGGAAGAGAAGAAGGATCAGAAATGATGTAGGTATGCTCGAAATGAGCACCCCAAAGCCCAAGCTCTCTAGGAATAGAGTTTATGATCTTCGGGACCAAGGAACCAGAAATGGCTTCAGTGTCAAGTAACTCCCGTATCTCTCTGGTGGTATGAGTAATGTGCCAAGGACCATGGTCATTCTGCCAAAGGATCTTCATCACATGTGGGTCGTCAATCTCAATAGTAGAAATCGTCAGGTTCTTATCGTCCGCAATCTTGAGAGCAACCATGATTCCACAGATGTAAGCCGATATATAATCATTGGCATTCAGCCAGGCCCTGAATGTAAGGCGAATGTTACATCGCCTATCTCTAATGACGCCTGCAACCCATCTTCTAGGTATGTTGTCTTCGGTGATGTACTTGCCGGTGGTGATATTCATCTTAAGATTGTTGATGTCGGGATTGTTCCATTTAACACAGTATATCCTTCTCATCTTCATAATAGGCTGAATGATATGAGCATCGTTTAGCCTAGAAAAAAGATCGATGTCCTCAGTGCAAATAAAGAAGTGACGACGACTGTTGAACCGGATGATGTGCAGAATGTCGGTCCAAGATCGCTCAGAATTGTACACCTTGCTGTCATATCTAGCAGAACATCTTGCTTTCCATATAGACCAGCAAATGAGGGTAATCAATTCAATGGTTAACCATCCACGCAAGGAGCGTCTCTGCTGATGGCCGCCCAAGCTGAGAAGGCCATCAATGGAGGTGGGCGGGAACTGATCATCTACCAAAAGATTAGCAGCTTTGGTCCAGAGCTCAGTAGCCATGTCACTAAGGATGAATAAGTGAGTGTCATCCTCGCACGTATGATTGATGCAGCAGACACAACGAGACGCCAAAGGAATATGACATTGTCTAATATGGTCGTCAGTAGGTAAAATTCTTTTACCGAGCTTCCAAGTCGTCGCACTGGCCCTTGGGTTAGAAGCACTCCATATCCAGTTCCAGTTGTTGTTGACGTCAGGAAGATGATTACGGGTTGATAACAGCTTTGCAGATTTAAGACTGAAGCGCCCATATGGATTAGGCGTCCAAACCAGCTGATCCGGCTGCTGGTTGATGATGGAGTGCGAATTACGGATGAGTTGGCAGCCATCATTATCAACAATTTGCTCCAAGGAGGTCCAATCCCAGCCGTAGTTGGGAGTCCAGAAGTCTTAGATGAGAAAATCTCTATCAATGTCTCCTCGATGAATGGCATAAAGATTGAGAGGTTGATCGCACCACCGACTGTCCCAGAAAGAGATGTCCCCGCAACCAACAATCCATCTAGTAAGAGGGAGGACCTTAGGAAAGAGACTCCAGATCTTCTTCCATCTCGGTGACTTGATCCTAATTCAAACAGCCCTAACTCATAATTGTAACATTTGTTTGTTTAAGCATGAGACACGTTTGAACCAATGACGGTTGCAACAAGTGTACTGTAAAATGTGCATCATTGTTTGTTTCGTTAAGCTTGTAACAGATATCAGGTCAGGACCAATGGTGGTCGCAACAAGTGTACTGTAAAAATGTGCGCCTTCCGCCGAATCGCTGCAGCTGGCTCGATAGTGATAGCAGGCTATGAAAGGCATATTGATGGCCTAACTAATGCATTAATTAGTTTGAGTACATGAGAAAAAGAAACCAGAAATTGATTTATAGATATTCTCGAATCTAGCTTATTTAAACCTACCTGCATAAAATGAAACGTAATGTCCAAATGCATCATCTGTGTTAGTAAAGTAAAACATCAATTACACAATGAAGTAATATTTTGTTTCAATATATAATTGCTTTATATGTACTGTAAATTGTATGCTTATTAGGCTTTGGCAGCCAACTTCTTAAAATCTCAGTAATTGGTCGATGCTTTTAGTACTTTTCAGGTGGCGTAGGGAGCTGCCGCATTATCGTAGTCCTAGGTGTCTTCTTGTGAGGAAAAACTATGAGACAGAGTAGCAAAGTTGGCGGTTACACTAATTATCTGAATTTCCAAATAGCTCACCCAAACGTAACGTCAATATACTGCATCCTACTTCGGGAATATGACAGTATAACAAAATCTGACATACCGTGTTATAAATTAACATATTATTTACACATCTTATATCTATTAACTGATTCTATGATACGTAAGCACGATTAATATTAGTATGGTTACGATTTAGGATCTTGATCATAAAGTAGTCACTAAACAATATAAAACATACCCGTAGACATTGCTGAATACGGAAGATGAGATCCTGTCGAAGCAAAACTCTAGATCTGATGTACGTTTCCAGATTTGAAATACGTCTTCACTCTCTTCGCCTATAGCCGTCAGTGTGTTTCATGAAATAACTCTAGAGATGGATCTCGAGTTATATTTATAGGTAGAGAGAGGGACAGATTTCTCTATAAGCTTTAATCGCAGCCGTCCATCAAGGTTGCTAAATAATAGAAAAAGTCTTCTAAATTAAACCCTATTCCTATTAATTCAGCAGTTTCCTATTTTGACCATGATTGTTATATGGGCCACATAATAAAAACATTTAATGAAATTCGAAATAATCACAAGCCCATAATAATAGGGTCTTTTGTGGGGTCACGAAATTTCTAACAGTCTCCCACTTGGTCCATATGACAATTCTTATGGTATATAGGAAAAATATAAGGTGCGCATAAATGCTGAAATAATATACATAATGGGTTTACCTTAATTACCTTGATTAACCCGAATCATTGATGAGAGTCATAGCGGTTCTATATTAATTAAAGAACATAGTTCCTTCCATGTACTACTGACCAATAATTAAATTAACCAATTCTGTATAGCGAAGCAATCATAATTCTCCACTTAATGTCTTAGGGAAGACTATTTCTGTTATCATACGTGACAACAATATGTACATAACGAGTCATGATATGAAACAGAAAAATTTAGAAGTTTCAATACTAAATACTCAAATAATGTCATTACAAAAGCACATAGAAATCCACAAAGTAAGAAAAGCTACTGCTTACCCTCAAGACCTATTGTTTCTGCATGCGGCTTAAATGTCTTGGGTGACAACCCTTTAGTAAATGGATCTGCTATATTAGCACTCGTATTAATGTTCTCAATTGACACTCTCTTCTCCCAAATTTCTTCTTTGACTAATAGATATTTCATCTCCATGTGCTTTATACCCTTAGAATACCTATCGTTCTTTGAAAAGAATACTGCTGCGACATTATCACAATAAATTTTCAGTGGCCTAGCAATAGAATCCATGACTCTAAGCCCTGAAATAAAATTCCGTAGCCATAATGCCTCAACTGTAGCCTCAAAGAATGCTACAAATTCAGCTTCCATGGTGGACGATGCAATAATGGTTTGTTTGGCACTCTTCCACAAAATGGCACCTCCAGCTAATACAAACACATAACCAAAAGTGCTTTTCCTAGTATTCACACATCCAACAAAATCTGAATCCGTGTAACCAATCACTTCAAGCTGATCAGTATGCCTAAATGTGAGCATATATTTTTTCGTTCCCTGTAAGTACCTCAACACTTTCTTTGCAGCTTTCCAATGATCAATGTATGGATTGCTTTGATAACGACCCAACATACCGACTACAAAACTGATATCTGGTTTGGTGCAAACCTGTGCATACATCAAACTTCCTATAAGAGAAGCATAAGGAATTTCTTTCATTCGATTATACTCTAATTCAGTTTGAGGACATTGACTTAAGCTGAACTTATCCCCTTTCTGAATTGGAACAAGATTAGAATCACAAGACGCCATATTAAATCTTTCCAAAACTTTTTTGATATAAGCATTCTGAGGCAATCCCAAAAACTTACGTGACCTGTCACGGACTATTTCTATCCCAATCACATGAGAAGCCTCTCCCATATCTTTCATATTAAAATTTTGAGAAAGACAATCCTTGGTTTCCCGTAATAAATCAAGATCACTACTGGTAATTAGAATATCATCAACATATAGAACCAAGAATGCAAACTTACTCTCACTGATCTTCAGGTATATACATTGATCAATAATGTTTTCAGTAAACCCAAAGGTAGTGATGGTATTGTGAAACTTAATATACCATTGTCGTGAAGCTTGTTTTAATCCATATATTGACTTCCTTAACAAATAGGCCATGTTTTCCTTTACATCAATAATGAAGCCTTCTGGCTGAGCCATGTAGACTTCTTCTTCTAAACTCCCATGCAGAAAATCCATTTTCACATCCATTTGATGTAACTCTAAGTCAAAATGAGCTACTAAAGCCATAATGATTTGTAAAGAATCCTTTTTAGAAATTGTAGAAAATGTTTCATTATAATCAATGCCCTCTTCTTGATTAAAACCTTTACCTACAAGTTTGGCTTTATGTCGTTCGATTTTACCAAGAAAGTCATGTTTGGTCTTATAGACCCACTTACAACCGACTTTCTTATGTCCTTCTAGTAAATCGGCCAACTCCCAAACTTTGTTTGCAGCCATAGAGTTTATCTCATCACGCATGGCATCGATCCATTTCTCAGAATTTTCAGATTTCATGGCTTGTGAATACGTAACCGGATCTTTATCCATCCCTATGTTAAATTCACATTCTTGTAAATACAACATATAATCATCTGAAATAGCTAATTTCCTATTTCTTGTGGACCTTCTTAATTCTACTGTAGGTGTTGCATTTACATTCGGTTCAATGGTGACGACAGGCTCATTATGGAGTGCATGCTGGTGCGACTCCGCTAGTGGTGCTTTTACACCCCACGAGGTCAGAGCGCACGTGATATGGTATCGTGCTTTCAAAATTTATATGGTCCCACACTAACTACCTACGTCTACTAAGACACTACACCCGCAAGCGCACGGGATCGTGTCATAGTATAGGTGAGGCGGCAAGTACGGGGTCGATCCGCGAGGATAAAGGGGGCGCTAGAGTTAGACAACGTGATCTACATTCCTAGTGCGGAGAGTAGGGTTTTAGGGTTTTAAGATTGATTGTTGGTTGATTACACTAATGAGCAAGTAAGAAATGCGAAAAGGAAACTAAATTATGAAAGAACAAGCAAATACGCAAAATAAGTTATCAAACTAACTAAGCAGGAACAAGAAGGGTTACACTACTCTAGCAAGCCAAGAAGCAAGAACGAACTAAACTAACCACTAGCAAGAGAAAAAGCCTAAGTTAACACTAAAGAGTAAAACCAAGCAATTGACTAAGTTAAACCAAAGCAATTGAACTAAGCTAGCATTAACAAGCAGACTAAGCGATTAGGGTTTAAGCAAGGTGATTAAGGTGGGTGGGCCGTTTGGGAAATGTCACTTCGATTTTAGTTGGGGGAGTTCATTAAACATGCATGGTGCTCGATCCATATCTAGATTACCAAACCAAACAACAAGGGCAATGTCATTAGAACATACCCTAAACTACTAGTAGAAGACTAGGGTTAGGTGTAGTTCTAGTGAGATTGGCCAAATCTAGGTTTCTAGGGTAAGTGATAGTGGACAATTGAGGGTTGAGGGTAGAGATGGGAGTGGAGATGAAGGGGTTAATCCTCATGCCACTAGCCACTCTAGCCTTTAGAAGGCCCTAGGCAATTGCATCACTCTCACTTACACTAGCGACTTAAATCTCACACTCATTTGTAAGAGGAGGGGTGTGTATATAGGAACAAAGGGGGCTAGCTAGGGATCCACTAGTTGGACCTAGGAGCCATTCCTAAGATTGCCACATACACCCCAATTCCTTCTAGAAATGAAGTGTCATCAAAAACCTCAAAACAAGCAATTCATACAAGAAGCACAAACCACATGCAATAAGATAGGAAAAGAGATGGAAGCAAGAAGTAATCATCATAAATATGAATTGAGTTCATTACAAGAATTTATCCCCCAACATGGTATCAAAGTAACATTTTAGTCCCAAACAGCCCACCACAAGGGGGCTTAGCTATACATGATCATGAAAACAGGAAAAGAAAGGGATAGAAGAGGAAGAAACTCCATGAAGCTTGATGAAGTGGCCTTCTTCTTCACCTCCAAGCAGCTGCAGACATCCTCCCTCCTCCAATGGTACAGGGGTGCATGAAAATGGTGGAATGGATGGATAGAAACCTAGAGAAACTAGGTTTCTATGGTGGAAATGAGTGGAAAGTGGGTGGAAAATGGGTGGAATGCAAGGAAATGGGTGGATGGGAGCAAGGGATGCAAAGGAGCAGCTGGGTGACGGCTGGGGAGTGCTCTCTCTCGAGCCCTAGAAGCAACTAGTGCTTATATAGGGGCTAGGGCTAAGTAGGGGTAGAATGGGAAAATAAGTGAAAGTTGTATAGGTTTTGGGGTGGTGGCACGGCCGTTCTGGGCAGCACGGCCGTGCTGGGTAGGAGTGGGCACGGTCGTGGTGGAGGGGAACGGCCATGTTGGCTAAGTGTTAATTTAACAGGTTGGTGGGTGAAAACGAGGGCTGGTGGCACGGCCGTGCTGGGCAGCATGGCCGTGTTGGGTACTAGGTAGAACGGTCGTGCTGGGTAGCATGGTCGTGGTGGCGGAGTTGGGAGGAGGTCATTCTGAGCAGTACGCCCATTCCATCTTCATCCAACATGGCCGTGCTGGGCAACACGGCTGTGGTGGCTGACTTGCTTGAACTTCAATGAGTTGTCGATCTACCTGTAAATTTGCTCAGTTGCCAGCACGGCCGTTCCATGGCACCACGGCTGTGATGGGGTCTTCTAATGCTAGCATGGCTTTAAACTTCATAAATCTTGGATGCATTTGCTTGGAGACGATTCTTGGCCATTGGAGGTAGGTTGAGGGAGACTTTGGGGTCTTCTTTGGGTCCCTCCATGAGTGGGGAAACCCTAGGATTCCTTCTTTCTCTCTCTTCCATCTAGGCATGGTCCAAGTACCTGAAAAGCAGTGCAAAGAACATCCATAAGCATATTTGCAATGATAACCAAATTGGGGAGAATAACATGTAATTCTAACATGTTCAGATGCAACTTAAGTACAAAATGGCACAGGATGGAGCCCTAAAATAGGGCTGCATCACCACCCCAAACATAAAACATACTTGTCCTCAAGTATGCTCCAACTTAATCTCTCTTTTTCTTTCTTTTCAACAAAAACAAATGACAAATGCTAGACAACAGAAAATTATTGACTATATGGTCTTGGAAGTGACTAAGTGCATGTGTCTCACATCTCTCCTCTCCTTCTTTCACAATCCAATCATGAACTGAGCACTGAGCATACAAACTTCAAATATAAAGCATAGAAGCGCAAGTTGTCCATATGTCCTTCATGTTATTCCGGGTAAACCGTTTCATGTTGGTGTTAATCAAAGGTGACTAGGAGTGTTGTTTCACTTTCATGCATTCGGTCTTATGCTTCAAATCACACTAGATGACCCACTTGGCCGTAGAAAGGGTAAAGTGAGCTAGAATTGATGTTTTCTAGCTCAATGGGTATAAAAGAAGAAGAAAGGGTTGCGATAAGATTTGGGGTGCTTTTTCACACTCCTCTTTTCTTTATTTGAATGCTCTTAAACAGGAGCATCCTTTTATTTTATTTTTGCTTTTATTTTTCTTTTTTCTTTGCCCTTGGTGTAGGTAGGGCACATGGTGGATGGAGTGAAGCGGGGAGATAAAAATGTGGCCACCCCAAACTTTTGGAGGTGGCCACGGCTAATATGTGCACTTTGGCATCTTTTTATGTGGTGGAGGGGTATGAAGATGGTGGAAGAATAGTCGGATCAAAGAGAGGTCATCAATGTAGTTTTCAACATAAGATTCCCTGCATGAAAGCTAATTCAACAGTTCACCAAGTAATATCACACCACATGATAGAATGAACACAAAATTCATATTTCTACCAAGTGATTCCATTGGCTTTAAGCGTTTGTCGCTTGCTCAATTCATGATTCAACCAAAGCATTCACAGACTTAAGAGATGTGGTTCACATGTAGAAAGTCACAAACAAGACCATATATCAATAAAATCTAAGAATGTAGCATGCATTTGTCACAAGAGTAAACCTTTTCATTTCAAACATTGGAGATTAAGTCAAAACATCCCATCGAAGCAAGAATATTCAAATCTGGGCAAAATTGGCCAAAATGGTGCCAATTTGCACTAAATCACATCTAAACCTACTTTAGGGAATTTTAAAGACATAAGGCAGCAAATCCTACTTATCATGCACAAGAAATTATCAAAACTATATGAGAATGCAATGCATAGTATGAAAAGCAAAAATTTTGAAAAATTACTCAAAAATGCAGAAATCAACTACATGTCATGCGAAGATGCAAGCAAAAGACAATCTATACTAGGTGGGTTAAACATAAAACAAACAATGATCAGGTGGAACAGAGAACTATCAAAATAAGCTGAAAATAGAGGGCTTACCGCCCTACCACCCCAAACTTTTGAACCATGCTGTCCTCAGCATGAAACTAAAGCTTAGGGATGATAGGGTAGAAATCAGGGTTGTGGTGGTGTGGGGTCCTGCGACGGGCCAGACTGTGGAGGAGGCTGGTGGTAGTAGTGGCCCCAGTACTCCGCCTGTGGAGGTGGGTATGTCTCCTGGTAGCTAGCAATTGACCCCCAAAAATCCTCCCCCCATTGGGGGTTTCTTTGTGTCTGCGCATGCTGGTACTGATACATGTGGTTGATTTGGTGATGCATTTGTTGCTGATCCAACCACATGTCCTGTTGCATTTTCCGAATCTCCTCCAACTGTGCATGGATGGATGCCATATCATATGCATTTGTCGGAGGTGGCTGCGCCTCAAACTCTTCCATTCTCGGCCTTGTGCGGCGTGGATGCTCCAAAGATCATTGCTGTTCTGGCACGTTTGTTTCCCCCTCCTCATCAGGTAAGACTACACTTGGTGCTATGTATCCTTCTCTAGGGGTTTCTTCCTCATATCATGATAAATGATTGAGAAAATCATTCACATGCCCTGCATTCTTGAGCAAAAGGGGGGCATGGTAAGGGAGTTCCAAAGTGATTCCAGGGTAGCCGGGGTTCAGCACATAAATTTTTTTGTCATCCTTGACAGATAACATCTGTGACCTCGCAAGATAGTTTAGGTCCACATGTTTGTTTCCATCTACCTTGGTGAGACCTTCCAGATTGCATCCCAACACCCTCGCCAAAGTGGTGACAATCCCTCCCATGATGAATGGATTTTTACTTTTGGATGGGATTGTCTTCACGTGATGAATAAACATGGCACCCATGTTCACGAACCCCTCGCTTGCAACTGTAGCTATGAGAAAAAGGTCTTTCTGGCCGCCTGATCCTTGATTATCATAGAGACCAAACACGGTATTTGCCAGCACTTTTTGCAAATATCCCAAGAATGGGTTGTGGATCTTGCTTGTTTTGGATTTCCCTGAAGAGAAAGTGGATTCGCCTGTGATCATCTTCCACATATTGGCGTAATCTGCCTTACCATTCTTGTCAAATCTTCCCCCGTCGAATTTCCTTGCCATTTCTGGGTTGGGGGCAAAGATTGCATTGATCTGAGAGGCATTGAGGACATGTGTTGAGCCGTTAAATTTGAACCTGAGAGCATCCTCTCCTCGAAACTGAACCTTCTCTAATGTTGCGAAGAACTCACAAGTGATCTCCAAGTATGCATCTTCGGCCGCAGTTAAAATGTCGTACAATCCACATCGTTTTAGATGAAAAGCAAAACTGAAATAGACACCTAAATCTTCCATTGTGGGCACACATGCATATCTAGTGGCAATCACCCTTCTTGTCAGGCATTTGGGGTGAAGGGGTTTCACTACTTTGCTTCTTGTGATTCCTCTGCCATGAATGGTTCCTTGTGGTTGCTTTCCCACCCATGTGAGTCTGTCCTCCTCTAGCCTTGATAGGATATCCACCGGTTCATCCTCCAATTCCTCGCTCTCAGTATCATCCACTTCTTCTTCTTAATATGTATGTGACCCCGAACTTGTGTCCAAGTTCAAGGGCACTCTTTCAATGCTTCCACTGGGTCGGGCAGATGACGTTGAATGCCTTGCTGGAGTTGGTCGTGGCGGTAGGCGTGAGGACGAAGCTTCATTAGTTTTCTTAGCCCTTCGCTCACGAGCCGGTGCGGTGACTTCAATAGAATCCACCAGATTCTCCAGCTCTTCCTCTTCTTCCTCCTCCTCTTCCCCCGGGTTGTTGTAGCTTGGATCTGAGAGGTGCTCGCTGGAGGGAGAGCGTAGCCGAGATGAGCTCATCGACGCCGACTGTCCAAAGGAATGTGAAACTGAGTTGGATGGTGAGGAGGCGCTGCCGGACTGCTGTGAACCAGCCGCTCGTTTGGATCTTCTTTTACCACCGGTGAGGATGCTTGTGGTCTTCTCCACTCCTTTCTTGATTGCCTTGCCCATGCCCTTCATGATTGCAAGGTTCTTTGACGAGGAACGAAGCTTGTACTGGAAAAACGTAGCTCCGGGCTGATCGGGTGGAATATGCATGTAGCTGGAGAAATCGGTGGTGATGAATGGTGGAAATCAAAGCTAGAGGCTGGGGAAGATGATTAGGGACCAAAGGAACCTCAAATTCGGAGTTTGGGAGCAAGAGGAGGTGATTTGGGGGTGTGGGGGACTCGCCCTAATTGCCAGAAATCGCAGCACGGCCGTTCTGGTTCGCAAGAATGAATGAGGGGTCGTGTTGGGTCGGAGTATATTTTAGGTTTATATGGGCCAGCACGGCCGTTTTGGTCAGCACGGCCGTGTTGGTTTTAAGCCAACACGGCTGTTTTGGCCAAAACGGCCGTGTTGCCAGGGGCCAAAAATCTCCAATCAACCTGTTAAATGCGTCTTTGTCAGCACGGCCGTTCCATTTCAGCACGGCCGTTCTGGTGTGGTCCCAGCACGTTCGTTTTGATCAGCACGGCCGTGCTACTCTCTTTTATGTCAAAACTTCAAAAATTCATCAAAACTCTTCGAAACTCATCGTTTAATCGTCATGAATGAGCTTTTCTTGGTGGGATATCCACCACCTTGACTGATTGTGCCTCAATCTTCAGCTTGGACCTATTCAACCTGTCATTCCATCAAAACTAAAAACAAAACTATCAAGCACAAGTGTGCGTGTGTGTATTTGTGTAAAACAAAACTAAAGTATCAAAAGAAGGGTTCGAGAATCTCAAACCACGTGAGTTGCCTCCCACTAGCGCTAAATTTTACGCCTTCAGCCAGGCTTATTGATTGTTGTGCTCCGTCATTTCTTTGGAACTTTCAAGAGATCTATGTAGTAGATCCCTTTCTCATCCTCATCTAAGAATTCATCTTCATCAAATTCTTCTTCTACCAGCATAACAACATCAAAGTCTTGGTTGGCCTTGTCCGGGCCGACTTCAACGACAGGTTTCATCCTTTGCCCATTAACAGTGAATTCCTTAGCTCCTTTTGCACAAATGATCACTGCCCCTGATGGGTACACCTTCTTGACAAGGTAAGGACCTTCCCATCTAGAACGAAGCTTTCCGGGGAAGAACTTCATCCTTGAATTGTACAGCCATACCCATTTGCCGGGCTCAAACTCTTTCTTCTTTATGATCTTGTCATGTAGAAACTTGGTTCTTTCCTTGTAGTTCTTTGACATTTCATAGGCTTCATGTCGCATCTCTTCTAGCTCATGCAATTGAAACTTTCTTCTCATTCCGACACTCTCTTCATCAAAGTCCATCCTCTTCAAGGCCCACAGTGCCTTGTGTTGCATCTCAACCGGAAAATGGCAACTCTTACCATAGACAAGCTTGAACGGTGTAGTGCCAATCGAGGCTTTATATGCAGTCCTATATGCCCATAAAGCTTCATTGAGTCGAAGTGACCAATCCTTACGGTCCAGTCGCACCGTCTTCTCCAAAATGAGCTTTATCTCCCGATTTGCCAGCTCAACTTGACCACTCGTTTGAGGGTGATAAGGAGTAGCTACACGATGGTTAACTCCATGTCTCTTTAGTAGCCCTTCGAAGGTGCGGTGAATGAAATGACTCCCGCCATCACTAATCATAGCCCTTGGAACACCAAAACGGCTAAAGATGTTGGATTTCACAAAATCACACACCACCTTATGGTCATTTGTTCTTGTTGCCACAGCCTCAATCCATTTTGATACATAGTCTACGGCGACCAAGATGTAGACATACCCGAAAGAGGGAGGGAAAGGACCCATAAAGTCAATCCCCCAAACATCAAACACTTCTACCACCAAGGTAGGTGACAAAGGCATCATGTCCCTCTTTGAGATAGTGCCTACTTTTTGGCACTTGATGCAACTCTTGTAAAAGTCATGAGCGTCTTTGAACAATGTCGACCAGTAGAATCCACATTGAAGAACTTTGGCGGCCGTGTGTTTCCCTCCAAAATGGCCTCCACACACTCCGGAATGACACATAGATAAGACTTCTTGCTGCTCCAACTCCGGAATGCACCTTCTGATGAGTTGGTCCGGGCAGTACTTAAAGAGGTGTGGGTCATCCCAAATGTAGTTCTTTACCATAGCAAACAATCTCTTGCTTTCCTCTCTTGTCCACATGCTCGGTATCGTCCCACTAGCTAGGAAATTCACTATGTGCTTGTACCATGGATTTTGGACAGACGAGACTAAGATGAGTTGTTCATGTGGCATTGTCTCTTTGATTGGACTTGTCACATCAAAAGGCCCCTCAAGGCGGGATAGATGATCTACAACACCATTTTATATTCCTTTCTTATCCACAATTTCTATGTCAAATTCTTGGAGCAACAAAATCCATCGGATCAACCTTGGCTTTGAGTCTTTCTTGGACATAAGATACTTCAACGCAGCATGGTCCGTGTAGATTGTCACTTTGTTTTGCAAGAGATACGGCCGGAACTTGTCAAGAGAGAAGATCACCGCAAGCAACTCCTTCTCGGTAGTCGTATAGTTTCTTTGAGCATCGTCTAACATTTTGCTTGCATAATAGATAGCATGAGGAACTCAGCCAATGCCTTGACCCAGCACAGCCCCCACTGCCATATCGGATGCATCCGTCATGATCTCGAACGGCAAAGAGAAATCTGGGGGCTGCATGATAGGAGTAGAAATAAGCCTCTCTTTTAGATGATTGAAGGCTTCAACACATTTGTCATTAAACTGAAATTCAACATCTTTCTCAAGTAATCGATAGAGTGGTCTTGAGATTTTGCTAAAGTCCTTGATAAAACATCGGTAGAAGCCTGCATGTCCCAAGAAAGATCGAACATGTCTTACGGTCGAAGGAAGGTCGAGTGTAGAAATAAGGCCCACCTTGGCCTTGTCAACTTCAATCCCATCTTTCGAAACTCGATGTCCCAGAACTATACCCTCAGGTACCATGAAATGACTTTTTTCCCAAGATAGAACTAAGCAAACTTTCACACATCTTTCCAGAACCACAGCTAGATATAGCAAGCATTCATCAAAGGTCTTCCCGAAAACTGAAAAATCATCCATGAAAACCTCAAGTGACGAATCAAGCATGTCAGCAAAGATCGAGGTTACACATCTCTGGAAAGTGGAAGGGGCATTGCACAATCCAGATGGCATTCTCCGGTAGGCAAATGTACCACTTGGACAAGTGAATGTCGTCTTTTCCTGGTCCGCCGGATGCACAACAATATGAAAATATCCTGAGTACCCATCAAGAAAACAGTAGAAGCTCTGCCCAGCCAATCTCTCTAGAATCTGATCAAGAAACAGAAGTGGGTAGTGATCCTTCTTTGTCTTTTCGTTGAGCTTCCGGTAATCCATGCACATTCTCCACTTTGATTGCTCTCTCACCGACATAAGCTCACCATCAACATTTTCTGCAATTGTCATCCCGCCCTTCTTGGGGACAACTTGGATGGGACTCACCCACGTACTGTCAGAAATGGGATAGATAATCCCTGCATCAAGCAACTTTACAACCTCTTGAGTTACAACATCCTTCAACTTTGGATTTAGCCTTCTTTTCATTTGACGGGTCGGTCTCGCATCTTCTTCTAAGTATATCCAATGCACACAAATGGAGGGGTCAATCCCTCTCAAGTCAGCAATGGACCATCCAATGGCTTGGATGTTCTTCCTCAAGACTTCCATCAAGGCATCTTCTTGCTCAGGAGAGAGAATGGAGGAAATGATCACCGGGAGGGTGTCATTTGAGCCAAGGAAAGCATACTTCAATCCTTCAGGAAGTTTCTTCAACTCAAGAACCAGGGGTGCTTCAAGGGAGTTTTTCAAAGGTGCAGAAATAGACGGGAGGTCCTGGCTTGCAACCACTAAGGCTAGCTCGCACTCTTCATCATCCTCATCATCGTCGTCAGGGAACTCAACAATTGGTTCAAGACCTCTACCTTGAGTAGCAGTCTCAATCCACGCAGGTAGGAACTCTTCAACAATCTCATCTAGGCATTCCACCAAATAACAATCTTCTTCGGTGGCCCCTATCACTTCAGCTGTAGTGGAAGACTTGAAAATGTTCAACCGGATCTTCATGTGCATGAAAGTAACTGTGGCAACACATCCCATTATCATAAAGATAATGAGGTGTTACACGAAAACGTGCGGAAATCACCATAACCACAGATTATGAAAATACGAGTTAATTAAAACCGATAGCGAAAAACATATAAACTGTGGAACTATTACTTTCCAGTCCTCATCCTGCACAAAAACTTGCCATATCTATACATACACGGGATCTGATACGTGTCCACAGCTCAGGAACAGTTGTTCATCCATCCCATGAGTTCACCACCTGTTCATATACATCGAGGCCCGCATCCGGCCAACAGCAGGATATACAAACATCATCGATCGTTCGTCGTGAAACATCATCAAAACACTGCCAAGGACCTGAGAGTACAGGGATGACTCTAGACTCTACTACAAAACATCCAAAACAACAACATATCCATTACTTGCCTTCTACTGCTCTTCAAGCTGCTCGACCGCAACACCACAACCACGACCACGTCTACCTCGACCACCTGAAAACCAGTGGAGTGAGACAATTGAACAATTGTCCCAGAGGGAAACATAACTTCCCACCACAACTACAGAACCTTAGCAAGATAACTATAACAACAGATAATTATCAACAAGTATAACCAGAGTAGTCTATATATATATATATATATATATATATATATATATATATATATATATATATATATATATATATATATATATATATATATATATAGCAAATCTATTCGTACTGACAATCTTACCAACTGTACAAAATATCTCTCAACAGAACATGTTTAACAGAATAAGATACAATGTTACATAACCTGATTATTCAGACAAGGCATATTACCACAAACCTGATGAATCTAGAAGTACCTGCAGATATACCATAATTTAATACACAAACAAGGCCTCAACCAATGTTTCGTGTTTAACCTATGCAGTAAATACTAAACGGTTGTATTACGTGTTATAATGCCCCGAGGATTTGAATCGTACCATTCAAATCCAACCTCTGGCTGCGAAGCCCAAGACTGGTGCCATACAAGGTCAATGGAAGAGCCGAACTCCACAACCTCCCACCTCGTGGTCAGTACACGAGTACAACACAAGCTGGACCGTAGTCACATGCTGAAGTGGTCTAAGCCACTGGGTTAGCTCCATAGGCTACCCTCACTCTAGCCCGCCTTGGTACAGGTCTCGGCGCTAGTACAACTGAGCCACGGGCCTGATCACCATGCTCTGAGCCATGAACGCATTCATGCTCTTCACATCACATATCCTGAGCCATGGGCATGTTCACCATGCTCTATATACGTATCTGAGTCTGTAACCGAAGTTACACTCTTACCTCCTACTCTAGGCTAGGAGTAACCTCGCATATTCAACAATATGCGCTCCGGGTTAACCCGTAGGAGAACCCGTTTCACCATCACCAAGTCCTGACGATGATGGATCTATGGCCAGGGCAAACTACATGAGATATTTCATTGTGATTAATTAGTATCTTTTAGATGGATTGTAGGATTCAACCAAGTTATATAACATGCAAGATGTAACAGAGAATAAAGAACATTATATTATTATTGAAACCTCATCAACCCGATCCATCACAAGGATCTATCATCACATGTTACCACTTGGCCTCTTGCCAACCATCCAGATCCATATCAAGGATCATCACATACCATAGGATATCAATCCTTCATCATGTACCGTCACTGCCTCTCAAGGCTCACATCATCATCATGGGACCAACACATTACATATATAATCTCATAGAACAAATATCAAGGCAATGTTATTCATCACATATGTCGCATAGCCCTTTCTTGGCTACACATCACCTGCATGATTAGGATACACAACAACCATAGATTCAATCATAAGGAATATGCTCACTATCATGGGCTATCGTTCAAGATAATCTATTTATCAACATTACACTATTTGATGATCAAGCTTGTTAAGCACATCATACCATAACCTTGCCTACCCTTATCTCAAGATTATACGAACAATCAAGGTATTCAATTTATAATAAAAAGTCATGTTGAGTATACAGAGCAAACACTATTGCTACCAATTGTCATTATCATCACCATCAACTATCATCATTATTATCTCTATCATTAAGTAACCATTAATGCAACTACCATTGTTACCAAAATCATTACTACTCTTGATTCCATTATTACTATTATCAGCATCATCATCTACTATTATCTTCATTTCTATATCATTACTGTCATTATTGCCATCATCACTATGATCAACATCATTACTATCATTATCATTATGCAACTACCATTATCATCATTGTTACTATCATTAGCATTATTATTGTTTGCAAGGCATCATTATCGTTTGAGCATAAACATGCACTTCCATAGTACATGAGACCGTCACTATAAGAACACATGACCCTCACTATAACTCATCACCACCCTTACTAAAACCCATTAAGGCCTATCGGCCGACACACACACCCAACCTAGGTTATCGCCCACCTTGACTATCGGCCACCATGGATGTCGACCAACATGGATATCAGCCAGCACACCATGCATGGCTATCGTCCAGCACCAACCAACCACGAGAACATAGGTCTATCATCCACTATAAAGAAGAGGATGTCTCTCAACACAAGAAGGTCCATATCACCCATCATACTCACCATGTCGGCCGACACAACAAGCGGTCTCGCCCGATACACAACCACACTTATCGGCCGAGTCACCATACTTGCCTATCGGTCAACATAAGGAAGCAAGCCAAGCATGGTCGTGTCGTTCAACTCAACCCATACCGGACAACACCTCACTAACTTGACCTATCGCCCACACAAGGGCAAGGATATCACTCAACACAAGAGAACCATCATGCCGCCCAACACCAAGAGCTCTCATCCTATCGTTCAACTCAAGAACAACAGTAAACCAAACACAAGGACCATATCGCCCAACATGGTCACCATATCGGCCAGCACAAGGGACACCACTTATGTCGTCCACCACAAGAACATGGGTGTCGCCCAACACACCAAAACCAAGGAGGGTATCTGTTATGACCCACGTTTCGTTTTACCAGTAAGTACCTTGGTTAGTGCATAATTGAACTAGTTATGTTGAGATGAGTACTTGCTTTTGTTAATAGTGTTTTGAGCTTTGAGCTAGTGCTAATGTATCATTAGGTTGTTTTCTTGTCCTGAGGTTGAGGACAAGTTTGTGCTTAATCTGTTGCCGAAGAAATCATGCGAAACTGACCTACGAGTAAAAAGATATAAGCTTTTCAGTGTGCAGGGACCTATGTGTAATTTCGAAAAGTTTTTGGGCAATTTGCATCCGGCCCCCTGGGCGCCCTTCCTTATCCTTTCCTTCAGTTTTTCCTTTTTAACTCTATTAACCGACTTTGGAATGAACGATAGTTCATTTCCTTCGGTTGCCGCTTGGGAAAAACAGAGAAGGAGAAAGGGAGAGAGAGCAAGCTAGAGGAGAAGCTAGGCAACCAAGCTCCTTCCTTCTCCGTTCTTCTTCGATTTCTTCATCTTCTCCAGCCAAACCAACCGGCTGCATCATCTTCTTCTTCTTCACCTTCTTCTTCCTCCTGCAGCCATGAAGAAGCCGACCATGGAGATGGTCTAGGGAGCGAACGGTGCTTCCCCCTCCGTTCTTTCTTCTTGCCAACTGCTTGCTAGGTCAATCCGAAGCTATAGGAGTGATTCGGGTAAGAATCGTCCACCGAATCGACCCCAATCTCCTCTTTTATTTCTGCAATTTCCGCCTCTGCGCAGGTTGCACGACGTGCAAATCCGTTTTGCACGGCGTGCAACATCACAGAAAGCTTATATCGGGAAATTCTGTTTTTGCGCAGGTGCACGACGTGCAAAGTCAGTTTGCACGACGTGCAAAGTTTCAGGAAGCGGAACGAGTTTCTGCCCAGGTGCACGGCGTGCAAAGTCAGTTTGCACGGCGTGCAAAGTGGCAGAAAAGTAGAACAGAAGTGCACTGAAGGTGCACGGCGTGCAGTCTGGGTGCACGGCGTGCGCGCTGCTGTAAAGGGCAGAATTAGGCGTGTTTGTGGACGTTTTTCGGTGTATACGAGCACACCGAAGTGGGTGAGTGGCAGTTCATTTAGAAATCATTATTTAACTCATTTTAAATGCTTATTTGCTTCAGTATCAGTTGATATGACCTTTAAATAGTGTAGTATGTACATTTTAGTGTGATAAGTTCATTGGAACTTGAAATGCATGATCTGAATGATGAGAAAGAGGAAATTCTATGTTATACAGTTGTAATGCGATATTCCTGTTAAATTGTTTATCTGTTAATTAATTAATAGACCTAGGTGCCCTAACACCGTAGAACCCCTAAGAGGTATCTGCAACTTAGGGGTGAAACTCGTGTTGCAACATTATCCATGTGGAGTCATGGAGACACGAGGACAGAGAGGCAGTGTCCAACAACAACGCGTGCGGAGTCACGGTGGCACTGGAGGAAAATGGGGGTTATTCAACATTAATCCGTGCGGAGTCACGGTGGTAACCCCGTGAGACTCTGCGCCTGTGTACTCAGGTTAGAGGAGGAGTCTAGAGCACTCGGAGTAGCGCATTGAGGCCGGAGAGCATGTAGGCCGGAGAGCCTGTGGTCCTGTGGTAGAGCAGGGCTGGCGTCAGACTTAGCATTTCCCGGGTGTGTGGCTAAGTCTTGTACGGTGGGATCGTGGCATGAACTTGCTACGGATCTTCATAGGCAGAGTACACTGCATATGATTAGGGCACAATAATAATATGAATAAGTAATCATATAGGATCACAGTAAATTTATATATCTGTTCATTTACCTGAAATACCTATTGATGCATAGAAATGTGATTATTATCTGTATATCTGTCATGACAATAGAACTACCCTGTTTGAACTGTATATTTATTTATTTCAGTTATAAACCTGACGAGTTGTTTAGTGATAGCTAAGTGAAATGCTATTCACTGAGCGAGTAGGCTCATCCCTCTACTCAAACATTTTCAGGTCAGCATCATCAACAGGAATCAGAAGGATCATTTCATCCTAACGCCTAGTCTATATAAGGTTTGTAGTTAGTCTAGTTAGAGGTCTCTTAGTCCTTTCCCCTCGATCTTTGGGACATGGTGTGGGTGAGAGAGCGTATGTTTGTGGAATGTGTATAAAGATGTAAATTAACTGTTATGTTTACTTTCTGTTAAACAATGTTACATGTTGTAAACTTTGTTTATGTTCTCTACCCAGTTTAATTGAAATGCTTCCGCAATAGTTTGTTATGTTTTAGTTTACAACAATAATCCGGATATCATTACGAGATTTTAAAAAGAAAAAGTTTTTAGTGATTTGTTTATGTGATAATCCCTCCGTCGCGCCCTAATCTCGTGATTAGTGGTTAGTGTGAGATCGGGGTGTGACATCTTGGTATCAGAGCTGAAAAAGTGTCATCCCGGTACTGAAAAGATTCTAGATCCAGAACCGGCGCAGCTTAGAACAGATGTGTCCTATGTTGAAGGACCAGTGCAGATAGTTGATCACCGGATCAAAAAGCTTAAGAACCGCGAGATACCTTTAGTGAAGATTTTATGGAGAAACCATAATATAGAGGAAGCTACGTGGGAGCTTGAATCAGAAATGCGTAACAAGTTTCCTTTTCTCTTTTAGGAATTTCGGGACGAAATTCTTATAAGGGAGAGAGATTGTTATGACCCACGTTTCTTTTTACCAGTAAGTACCTTGGTTAGTGCATAATTGAACTAGTTATGTTGAGATGAGTACTTGCTTTTGTTAATAGTGTTTTGAGCTTTGAGCTAGTGCTAATGTATCATTAGGTTGTTTTCTTGTCCTGAGGTTGAGGACAAGTTTGTGCTTAATCTGTTGCCGAAGAAATCATGCGAAACTGACCTACGAGTAAAAAGATATAAGCTTTTCAATGTGCAGGGACCTATGTGTAATTTCGAAAAGTTTTTGGGCAATTTGCATCCGGCCCCCTGGGCGCCCTTCCTTATTCTTTCCTTCAGTTTTTCCTTTTTAACTCTATTAACCGACTTTGGAATGAACGATAGTTCATTTCCTTCGGTTGCCGCTTGGGAAAAACAGAGAAGGAGAAAGGGAGAGAGAGCAAGCTAGAGGAGAAGCTAGGCAACCAAGCTCCTTCCTTCTCCATTCTTCTTCGATTTCTTCATCTTCTCCAGCCAAACCAACCGGCTGCATCATCTTCTTCTTCTTCACCTTCTTCTTCCTCCTGCAGCCATGAAGAAGCCGACCATGGAGATGGTCTAGGGAGCGAACGGTGCTTTCCCCTCCGTTCTTTCTTCTTGCCAACTGCTTGCTAGGTCAATCCGAAGCTATAGGAGTGATTCGGGTAAGAATCGTCCACCGAATCGACCCCAATCTCCTCTTTTATTTCTGCAATTTCCGCCTCTGCGCAGGTTGCACGGCGTGCAAATCCGTTTTGCACGGTGTGCAACATCACAGAAAGCTTATATCGGGAAATTCCGTTTTTGCGCAGGTGCACGACGTGCAAAGTCAGTTTGCACGACGTGCAAAGTTTCAGGAAGCGGAACGAGTTTCTGCCCAGGTGCACGGCGTGCAAAGTCAGTTTGCACGGCGTGCAAAGTCAGTTTGCACGGCGTGCAAAGTGGCAGAAAAGTAGAACAGAAGTGCACTGAAGGTGCACGGCGTGCAGTCTGGGTGCACGGCGTGCGCGCTGCTGTAAAGGGCAGAATTAGGCGTGTTTGTGGACGTTTTTCGGTGTATACGAGCACACCGAAGTGGGTGAGTGGCAGTTCATTTAGAAATCATTATTTAACTCATTTTAAATGCTTATTTGCTTCAGTACCAGTTGATATGACCTTTAAATAGTGTAGTATGTACATTTTAGTGTGATAAGTTCATTGGAACTTGAAATGCATGATCTGAATGATGAGAAAGAGGAAATTCTATGTTATACAGTTGTAATGCGATATTCCTGTTAAATTGTTTATCTGTTAATTAATTAATAGACCTAGGTGCCTTAACACCGTAGAACCCCTAAGAGGTATCTGCAACTTAGGGGTGAAACTCGTGTTGCAACATTATCCATGTGGAGTCATGGAGACACGAGGACAGAGAGGCAGTGTCCAACAACAACGCGTGCGGAGTCACGGTGGCACTGGAGGAAAATGGGGGTTATTCAACATTAATCCGTGCGGAGTCACGGTGGTAACCCCGTGAGACTCTGCGCCTGTGTACTCAGGTTAGAGGAGGAGTCTAGAGCACTCGGAGTAGCGCATTGAGGCCGGAGAGCATGTAGGCCGGAGAGCCTGTGGTCCTGTGGTAGAGCAGGGCTGGCGTCAGACTTAGCATTTCCCGGGTGTGTGGCTAAGTCTTGTACGGTGGGATCGTGGCATGAACTTGCTACGGATCTTCATAGGCAGAGTACACTGCATATGATTAGGGCACAATAATAATATGAATAAGTAATCATATAGGATCACAATAAATTTATATATCTGTTCATTTACGTGAAATACCTGTTGATGCATAGAAATGTGATTATTATCTGTATATCTGTCATGACAATAGAACTACCCTGTTTGAACTGTATATTTATTTATTTCAGTTATAAACCTGACGAGTTGTTTAGTGATAGCTAAGTGAAATGCTATTCACTGAGCGAGTAGTCTCATCCCTCTACTCAAACATTTTCAGGTCAGCATCATCAACAGGAATCAGAAGGATCGTTTCATCCTAACGCCTAGTCTATATAAGGTTTGTAGTTAGTCTAGTTAGAGGTCTCTTAGTCCTTTCCCCTCGATCTTTGGGACATGGTGTGGGTGAGAGAGAGTATGTTTGTGGAATGTGTATAAAGATGTAAATTAACTGTTATGTTTACTTTCTGTTAAACAATGTTACATGTTGTAAACTTTGTTTATGTTCTCTACCCAGTTTAATTGAAATGCTTCCGCAATAGTTTGTTATGTTTTAGTTTACAACAATAATCCGGATATCATTACGAGATTTTAAAAAGAAAAAGTTTTTAGTGATTTGTTTATGTGATAATCCCTCCGTCGCGCCCTAATCTCGTGATTAGTGGTTAGTGTGAGATCGGGGTGTGACATCTTGGTATCAGAGCTGAAAAAGTGTCATCCCGGTACTGAAAAGATTCTAGATCCAGAACCGGCGCAGCTTAGAACAGATGTGTCCTATGTTGAAGGACCAGTGCAGATAGTTGATCACCGGATCAAAAAGCTTAAGAACCGCGAGATACCTTTAGTGAAGATTTTATGGAGAAACCATAATATAGAGGAAGCTACGTGGGAGCTTGAATCAGAAATGCGTAACAAGTTTCCTTTTCTCTTTTAGGAATTTCGGGACGAAATTCTTATAAGGGAGAGAGATTGTTATGACCCACGTTTCTTTTTACCAGTAAGTACCTTGGTTAGTGCATAATTGAACTAGTTATGTTGAGATGAGTACTTGCTTTTGTTAATAGTGTTTTGAGCTTTGAGCTAGTGCTAATGTATCATTAGGTTGTTTTCTTGTCCTGAGGTTGAGGACAAGTTTGTGCTTAATATGTTGCCGAAGAAATCATGCGAAACTGACCTACGAGTAAAAAGATATAAGCTTTTCAATGTGCAGGGACCTATGTGTAATTTCGAAAAGTTTTTGGGCAATTTGCATCCGGCCCCCTGGGCGCCCTTCCTTATTCTTTCCTTCAGTTTTTCCTTTTTAACTCTATTAACCGACTTTGGAATGAACGATAGTTCATTTCCTTCGGTTGCCGCTTGGGAAAAACAGAGAAGGAGAAAGGGAGAGAGAGCAAGCTAGAGGAGAAGCTAGGCAACCAAGCTCCTTCCTTCTCCGTTCTTCTTCGATTTCTTCATCTTCTCCAGCCAAACCAACCGGTTGCATCATCTTCTTCTTCTTCACCTTCTTCTTCCTCCTGCAGCCATGAAGAAGCCGACCATGGAGATGGTCTAGGGAGCGAACGGTGCTTTCCCCTCCGTTCTTTCTTCTTGCCAACTGCTTGCTAGGTCAATCCGAAGCTATAGGAGTGATTCGGGTAAGAATCGTCCACCGAATCGACCCCAATCTCCTCTTTTATTTCTGCAATTTCCGCCTCTGCGCAGGTTGCACGGCGTGCAACATCACAGAAAGCTTATATCGGGAAATTCCGTTTCTGCACAGGTGCACGGCGTGCAAAGTTTCAGGAAGCGGAACGAGTTTCTTCCCAGGTGCACGGCGTGCAAAGTCAGTTTGCACGGCGTGCAAAGTGGCAGAAAAGTAGAACAGAAGTGCACTGAAGGTGCACGGCGTGCAGTCTGGGTGCACGGCGTGCGCGCTGCTGTAAACGGCAGAATTAGGCGTGTTTGTGGACGTTTTTCGGTGTATACGAGCACACCGAAGTGGGTGAGTGGCAGTTCATTTAGAAATCATTATTTAACTCATTTTAAATGCTTATTTGCTTTAGTATCAGTTGATATGACCTTTAAATAGTGTAGTATGTACATTTTAGTGTGATAAGTTCATTGGAACTTGAAATGCATGATCTGAATGATGAGAAAGAGGAAATTCTATGTTATACAGTTGTAATGCGATATTCCTGTTAAATTGTTTATCTGTTAATTAATTAATAGACCTAGGTGCCCTAACACCGTAGAACCCCTAAGAGGTATCTGCAACTTAGGGGTGAAACTCGTGTTGCAACATTATCCATGCGGAGTCATGGAGACACGAGGACAGAGAGGCAGTGTCCAACAACAACGCGTGCGGAGTCACGGTGGCACTGGAGGAAAATGGGGGTTATTCAACATTAATCCGTGTGGAGTCACGGTGGTAACCCCGTGAGACTCTCCGCCTGTGTACTCAGGTTATAGGAGGAGTCTAGAGCACTCAAAGTAGTGCATTGAGGCCGGAGAGCCTGTAGGCCAGAGAGCCTGTGGTCCTGTGGCAGAGCAGGGCTGGCGTCAGACTTAGCATTTCCCGGGTGTGTCGCTAACTCTTGTACGGTGGGATCGTGGCATGAACTTGCTACGGATCTTCATAGGCAGAGTGCACTGCATATGATTAGGGCACAATAATAATATGAATAAGTAATCATATAGGATCACAATAAATTTATATATCTGTTCATTTACCTGAAATACCTGTTGATGCATAGAAATGTGATTATTATCTGTATATCTATCATGACAATAGAACTGCCCTGTTTGAACTGTATATTTATTTATTTCAGTTATAAACCTGACGAGTTGTTTAGTGATAGCTAAGTGAAATGCTATTCACTGAGCGAGTAGGCTCATCCCTCTACTCAAACATTTTCAGGTCAGCATCAGCAACAGGAATCAGAAGGATCGTTTCATCCTAACGCCTAGTCTATATAAGGTTTGTAGTTAGTCTAGTTAGAGGTCTCTTAGTCCTTTCCCCTCGATCTTTGGGACATGGTGTGGGTGAGAGAGAGTATGTTTGTGGAATGTGTATAAAGATGTAAATTAACTGTTATGTTTACTTTCTATTAAACAATGTTACATGTTGTAAACTTTGTTTATGTTCTCTACCCAGTTTAATTGAAATGCTTCCGCAATAGTTTGTTATGTTTTAGTTTACAACAATAATCCGGATATCATTACGAGATTTTAAAAAGAAAAAGTTTTCAGTGATTTGTTTATGTGATAATCCCTCCGTCGCTCCCTAATCTCGTGATTAGTGGTTAGTGTGAGATCGGGGTGTGACAATATCGCCCAACACAAGAGCAGGTCATCTTCTACCTCCAACTCATGGAGACTCAAACCCTAGAAAGCAAGGTGTGCAAGGGAACCCTAAACCCTAAGGAGGATCGGCCACCCAAGGTGCACAAGAAAGATACAAAAGCAAGGAACTAAGCTAAGCTACTAAAATGCAACAAGATCATAGCTAGAGGTAAAGAAGTTAGGGTTAGAAGATATGCAACCCGCCTTTAAGCTCCAAGGAAGAAGAAGCACTCCAGCTCCAAGGGGTATCGTCCAACACAACTCCAAGGTCCAAAGCTATCGTCCACCAGGCTTCTCCAAGAAGGTGTATCGGCAACCACTTCAACCCCTAGGGAGTGTATCAGCCAACACAAGCTAGATGGAGAGGGATATCGTGCACTCAAGGTGGAGGGGAGACCAAAAGAGCAAAGGAGACTAAGGCAAGGAGAAGAGCTGCTTATATAGAAAGAAGGGGAGGAGAAACCAAGGTAAAACCATGCAACGTGTCACCCAACCAAGGGACACTCGTCCTAGGGTTCAAGCCACCACATGCAAGGTCTAAGACACTTGTCCAAGATAGGCACCAAGTGTCACCAACCAAGGTCAAGCCATATGGGCGACACAAGCAAAAACTCCTACTGGGCGACACAAACAAGCTGCTGGGCGACACACCAAGGTGTTAGACGACACAAGACTTCCTTGGACGACACACACTCACCCTTGGACGACACAAAGCAAGCCATGGCCAACACAAGGCTCAACCAAGCCCAAACAACACATCTCAAGGCCCAAACAAGCTCAACTCAGGCCCAAAGAACTCAAACAACAAGCCCAAGCCTTCCTCTCAACCCTAGAGGAAGCAAAGAGGGAAAAACATCTCACAAGATGACCAACTTGCACACAAAACCCTAAACTTGGGTTATTTGCAAGTAGCCCCTCGAACTCTCAACAAAGCACCAAAAAACCCTAATCACCTCTCAAGGGTGATTAGCAAGCATCAAACCACTAAGGTTAAGCAAAACAAACAGGGTAAACCCTAAACACAGGTCAGGGTCCTTACAGTAACATACATGGTCCCAGTCCTCACATGGATCATGACATCATCTGTGGCTAAGAAAGGTCTCCCCAAGATGATTGGCACCTTTCTAGCTTCCTTTTCCATATCAAGAATGATAAAGTCGGCTTGGAAGAAAGTAGAAGTATCCTCATCAAGACGGACCAGCACATCATCCACACGCCCTCTAGGCGTCTTCATAGATCGGTCGGCCAACTGTAGAGTGCAATGGGCCGGCCTCAACTCCCCCATTTGGAGCTCAGCAAACAGGTCATACGACCTAAGTCAAGAAGAGCCTGGTCTATGCGATGTGCCCCGATGTAGCATGAGATGATGGGAGCACCGGGGTCTTTTCTTTTCTGGGGGATGGTGTGTTGGAGAATGGAGCTCACTTGCTCAGTGAGCTTGATCTTCTTAGGCATCCTCCCTGTTGTTTTTCTTTTTAAGGTGCACAATTCTTTAAGGAACTTTGCATAGGACGGAATTTGCTTGACTGCATCTATAAGAGGTACATTGATTTTCACTTGCTTGAAGATCTCTAGAATATCTTCCGCATGCTTCTTCTTTTTCTTTACAGCAGAAGGCTCCTCGAGTGCATCAGGATATGGAGGGAGTTGGGAACCCAATCGGTCCAAATCAACAGTATCATCCACCGGTATCACTAGAATCACAGTATCACGGCTCGGTGTCACAGTATCACTGCTCGGCGTCACGGTATCAACATTGCCTCTTATCACAGTATCATCAATCTGCATCTCAGTATCAACCTGCTCTACCTCATTGTCATCTCTGCCAACAACTGTACCATGGGGCCTCTCCAAAGTCCTACCACTCCTCAAAGTAGTCACAGCCTTCACATGCTCATGGGTGGTAGAAGAGGGAGCTTGTGGAGGTGGTTGTGGTTGTTGCGGTGGTGGAGGCCTTTGGTGAGGGGAGTTGGGGTTTTGAAGGATGAATTGGGGTTGCGGTTGTTGTTGTGGTGGGGGATGATATTGTGGCGGGGGTTGTTGGTAAGGTGGAGGTGGAGCATATTGATAATTGAGCGGCGCTTGAGGAGGCGGAGGAGCATATTGAAAAGTCCCATCATTGTTTGGATTTGGCATAGGTTGAGAGGGGAGTCTCCCTTCTTCTCTTCTAGCCAAAGAGAGAGAAATCTGATCCAACCTCTGCTCAAGTCAGCTTATAGACTGGCCATGTGCGTTGACGTCCTTTTTGACTTCATCTAGGCTTCTTAGCCTTCCAAGAACCTCGTCCTCAAACTTAGAGCTGTAGCGTGGCTTATGCTGCCCCTGTCCTTGTCCATCCTCATTTGGTTGTTTCCAAGAGAAATTTGGGTGGTTCCTCCACTCGGGAGTGTAGGATTGGGACATCGGGCCCTGGTTGTTGCGGCCACCAAAGGAATGTAAAGCGTTAACTTCCTCGTCTACAATGTCCATAGCCATTGCGGGTTGGCTAGAAGAGCCACCCACTTGATTCTTCATCATTTGCATCATATCTGCCATCATTTTCATCATATCGGGGTTGGTGGCATTGCGTGCGGGAGCCATGGAGGAAGGCGGAGGAGTGTAGTTCCGGCCACAATGCCCCCCTTTAGTGGAAGCTCGGTGGCAAGAATTCTCTGTGAGATGTTCAAACAGTGGCCATGAGTCCTTGGGCGGCTTGGCCATGAACGTGTCCCCGCAAGAAGAATCTACATTGTTTTGGCTCTGCTCCTCAAGCCCGGTGTAGAAGGCTTGAACCAGCTTCCAAAGCGGGACCTCATGATAAGGGCAGTCACGAAGCAACTTCTGGAATCTCTCCCACGCCTCGTGGAAGGGTCCGTTCTCTTTTTGGGCGAAGGACGTGATGCATCTTCTCATGAAGGATAACTTGGCTATTGGAAAGAACTTCTTCAGAAACTCATTCTTTACTTCATTCCATGTGACGAGCTCTGGCCTCGAGACGTACCACTCCTTGGCCTTCTCTTTGAGAGAGAAGGGAAAGAGCGTTCTGCGGATCGATTCGTCGGTGGCAGCAGGCGTGCGGAAGGTCGAACACGTTTCTAAGAACGCGTCTATATGGTGATAAGAATTTTCGTTCTCCATTCCGTAGTATGTGGGAAGAAGTCCCAAGAGTGCCGACGGAATGGAGAACTGCTGACCGGGCATCTGGTCCACCAGCGTGGCTATGGGGGAGTTGTAGTTCCCCGACGTGAAATACTCATGAAGCGGGTGATGTGGCGGTGGAACCTCCGGTGGTGATTCGTTTTGTGCCATCTCGGCCTCTCGGTGTAGGTTGTGGCGAGCTTGACGTCTTCTTCTCCCAATCTCGGGGTCGTAAACCACCAAGTCGGTGCAAGTCGAACGCGTGCTACGCATGCACAGCTGTCACCTGCGCAAATCACAAGCAAACAACAAGGAGCCAAGTTAGCAAACCAATATGCAAGAGTAACACAAAGAATAAATAATAGCAATGGTGAGGGCAAAAGGAAAGGCTAAGCTACACTATCTAACTAGACGGAGCACCTCTATCCCCGGCAACGGTGCCAGAAAGCTTGGTGCGACTCCGCTAGTGGTGCTTTTACACCCCACGAGGTCAGAGTGCACAGGATATGGGATCGTGCTTTCAAAATTTATATGGTCTCACACTAACTACCTACGTCTACTAAGACACTACACCCGTAAGCGCACGTGATCGTGTCGTAGTATAGGTGAGGCGGCAAGTACAGGGTCGATCCATGAGGATAAAGGGGGCGCTAGAGTTAGACAGCGTGAGCTACGTTCCTAGTGCGAAGAGTAGGGTTTTAGGGTTTTAAGATTGATTGTTGGTTGATTACACTAATGAGCAAGTAAGAAATGCGAAAAGGAAACTAAATTATGAAAGAACAAGCAAATAAACAAACTAAGTTATCAAACTAAATAAGTAGTAACAAGAAGGGTTACACTACTCTAGCAAGACAAGAAGCAAGAACGAACTAAACTAACCACTAGCAAGAGCAAAAGCCTAAGTTATCACTAAAGAGTAAAACCAAGCAATTGACTAAGTTAAACCAAAGCAATTGAACTAAGCTAGCATTAATAAGAAGACTAAGCGATTAGGGTTTAAGAAAGGTGATTAAGGTGGGTGGGCCGTTTGGGAAATGTCACTTTGATTTTAGTTGGGGGAGTTCATTAAACATGCATGGTGCTCGATCCATATCTAGATTGCCAAACCAAACAACAAGGGAAATGTCATTAGAACATACCCTAAACTACTAGTAGAAGACTAGGGTTAGGTGTAGTTCTAGTGAGATTGGCCAAATCTAGGTTTCTAGGGTAAGTGATAGTGGACAATTGAGGGTTGAGGGTAGAGATGGGAGTGGAGATGAAGGGGTTAATCCTCATGCCACTAGCCACTCTAGCCTTTAGAAGGCCCTAGGCAATTGCATCACTCTCACTTACAGTAGCCATTTAAATCTCACATTCATTTGTAAGAGGAGGGGTGTGTATATAGGAACAAAGGGGGCTAGCTAGGGATCCACTAGTTGGACCTAGGAACCATTCCTAAGATTGCCACATACACCCCAATTCCTTCTAGAAATGAAGTGTCATCAAAAACCTCAAAACAAGCAATTCATACAAGAAGCACAAACCACATGCAATAAGATAGGAAAAGAGATGGAAGCAAGAAGTAATCATCATAAATATGAATTGAGTTCATTACAAGAATTTATCCCCCAACATGATATCAAAGTAACATTTTAGTCCCAAACAGCCCACCACAAGGGGGCTTAGCTATACATTATCATGAAAACAGGAAAAGAAAGGGGTAGAAGAGGAAGAAACTCCATGAAGCTTGATGAAGTGGCCTTCTTCTTCACTTCCAAGCAGCTACAGACGTCCTCCCTCCTCCAATGGTGCAAGGGTGCATGAAAATGGTGGAATGGATGGATAGAAACCTAGAGAAACTAGGTTTCTATGGTGGAAATGAGTGGAAAGTGGGTGGAAAATGGGTGGAATGCAAGGAAATGGGTGGATGGGAGCAAGGGATGCAAAGGAGCAGCTGGGTGACGGCTGGGGAGTGCTCTCTCTTGAGCCCTAGAAGCAAGTAGTGCTTATATAGGGGCTAGGGCTAAGTAGGGGTAGAATGGGAAAATAAGTGAAAGGTGTATAGGTTTTGGGGTGGTGGCATGACCGTTCTGGGCAGCACGACGGTGCTGGGTAGGAGTGGGCACGGTCGTGGTGGAGGGGAACGACCGTGTTGGCTAAGTGTTAATTTAACAGGTTGGTGGGTGAAAACGAGGGCTGGTGGCACGGCCGTGCTGGGCAGCACGGCCGTGTTGGGTACTAGGTAGAACGGCCGTGCTGGGTAGCACGGCCGTGGTGGAGGAGTTGGGAGGAGGTCATTCTGAGCAGCACACCCATTCCATCTTCATACAACACGACCGTACTGGGCAACACGGCCGTGGTGGCTGACTTGCTTGAACTTCAATGAGTTGTTGATCAACCTGTAAATTTGCTCAGTTTCCAGCACGACTGTTCCATGGCACCACGGCCGTGCTGGGGTCTTCTAATGCTAGCATGGCTTTAAACTTCATAAATCTTGGATGCCTTTGCTTGGAGACGATTCTTGGCCATTGGAGGTAGGTTGAGGGAGACTTTGGGGTCTTCTTTGGGTCCCTCCATGAGTGGGGAAACCCTAGGATTCCTTCTTTCTCTCTCTTCCATCTAGGCATGGTCCAAGTACCTGAAAAGCAGTGCAAAGAACATCCATAAGCATATTTGCAATGATAACCAAATTGGGGAGAATAACATGTAATTCTAACATGTTTAGATGCAACTTAAGTACAAAATGGCACAAGATGGAGCCCTAAAATAGGGTTGCATCACATGCTCATTGACATTTTGTTCTCGATTATTGATTGGATCAACAACATTAGCTGGAACAATGCCAGTCGGAATTGAGGGCAAGGGAATTGGTATTGGTGCCCTTATTTCTCGAATGATCACTTCTCTAACTTTATCACTCCCACTAATTTTGCCATTCTCAAGGAATTTAACATTAGCGGTTTCTACAATTCTAGTAGTATGATTAGGACAATAAAATATGAACCCCTTTGATCAATCTAGATATCGAATGAAAAAGCCACTAATGGTTTTTGGATCGTGTTTCTTCTCATGTGGATTATAAATGCGTGCCTCCGCTGGACATCCCCATATATGTAAATGTCTTAAACTGGGTTTCCATCCCTTCCACAACTCAAAAGGTGTTTTAGGAATAGCTTTGTTGGGAACCCAATTCAAGATATACACAACGGTCATACGGGCATGCATCCACAATGATATGGGCAGATTAAAATGACACATCGTGACACACCGATCACAAAAACATGATTTACTTAAGCTGATGCATTCGTTAGCAGCGGATTACCGAAAATCACTAAAAATTAAAACCATTTTACAGAGAGATCCACACATAGGAAAAACTCTTTCACAAAGAACTGAAGTAATTTAATTACATACAAGTTTACAAGTACATGTCCTATATCATCTTTTTCTGAGAATTACAAGCATCAACTGCCTTGTTAAACTAAACACATGCAGTATAAAATCTCGAGGCACTGAGCCAAAATCTCAAAATCACTAATTACTACTCGGAGGACCTGAGAGTACAGAGACGACATATAAGACTCTATGTACATCTATACAAGGCATATCAGCCCGTGTCTCCACCTGAGAATTCACTATTGTCCCTACTTCTACTGTTACTGTCCTTCACTTATTGAAGGATTCCTGCCTCCTCGTCCGCATCCACCTAAAAATATGGTTCCCACGGGGGCGAGACAATTGTAAATAGCCCCAGTGAGAGATATAAGTCTCCGCTAGAAATATTATTATTGCAGTTTAATAAGATAAATCTGAACAGATGAATCATAATTATTTAACAGTAGTTAATTCATTGTCTAACATATTAGAACATTATTCTTATCTAAAGCATTGTAGCTTTAACCTGATAGAGAAGCATGTCACTTATCCCAATAAGGAATATGAAGAACATGTATAACATTTATCCGTTATACTAAGCAGGATAATATCAAGCAATATTTCTCGTATTTCAACTTTATGCACATATACTACATGGCTGATTATATTTTACACATCATGTGTCAAACTGCAATTAGCTTGCCAGGGTATGTTGACATCTTCACTATAGAGTTATAGCCGCAACATATACCCTCTTCAGGCTTAGATCACACAGCTAATGCCTGACATTGTTTTATGGAGTCATGGCATGTAGCCATACTCTTTTAACAAAGTATTGGGATCTTAATCCCTCATCTCATCAAGTACATTTCCATTTCCTTACAAGTTCATTATCATGATTACAGAATATGGGTATTCAAACCCTTAGTTCATCATAGAATACTTGTTACCACTGAACAAGTAACTTAATACCTTCAGGTCATCTGACCAAGGTAATCATCATTCTTGCTACACAAGCATTCTACATTGATCACAAAGCTCATTTCACCTCTTGTTACCTCTTTGTAGGCAACAAGGCATATTATGGCTTATTAACAACTTTAATAAAAGAAACATCATAACTCATACCTGTCTATGTTCATATTCTCATGATACCTACATGATTAATATTTCAAGATAACAGTTATAATGCTTACATATAAGCATTATGCAACACAAAGTAATACAACTATTCCCTTTTTAGGGTTAGGATTTCTCTTGCATATCATCACCCTCCATTAGGGTTTTCCATGAATAACCATTTAGGTTCTCAAGATCATTTTATTAATGATCAAGTCCTATTTCATTTCTTCACACAACTAGGAGTCAATATTGATAACATAAGTATTCAATCGTACTTATTTATTCTCATCATTCATCATTAAATGAATTATCAACAAAAAGTATGAGTTTCTCTCTCATCTTTACCAGAATATGATTATATCAAAGTTTATTGATTTGGATTAGCCTTTTCATAAGGCATGTTAGCCTACAGTTATCAAAGTGCATTACATCTCAATGTAACAATTGACATGACACACTTCATGTGTCACTCATCCAAATATATTGGATTTAAAATACATCGAGGTGTATAAATCTTAAGGTGCTGGATGTGATATGTATCATATCTTGATGTATCACTTCCCTCATCACCTTTATCTTACTTGAGTTCATCCACTTAGCTTGTATTAGGGTACTTCTCATCCTAATACTTTATGTACCAGTTCATCACATTTATCATGTAATGTATTGGTCATAAGTCACTTATTTGGAATATGCAACCATTACCAATGATATGGACTTATCTTTGAGTTGAGGCATTATTGATGTAAGGTTATCCATTACCAATCCCTTTAAATGTTTCACTTATTAGCAAATTAGTCACAATTCCATTATTAGGAATAGGGTTTCCCATCTTCGTCAATTAGGGTTCATGTAACATCTTCCCACATTTGGGTTTCACATAACATCACTCTACATTAGAGTTTATGTTTCACATAACATCCTTCTATATTAGGGTTTCACATAGCATTTCCTAAAATTTGGGTCTGACATCACATCACCCAGTGTTAGGGCTTCACATAGCATTACCTTGTATTAGGGTTTCATATATCTTTAACATATTTTAGGGATTAGGGTTTACCACTCACATACGAGTAGGGTTTCTCATACCTCATTACCCAAATTAGGGTTACATCATCACCCTAGATTAGGGTTTCTCTCAAATTTGCCCTAAATTAGGGTCAGGGCTCAATAATCTTTTCAATTAGGGTTTTATAATCTCATTATCATGGATCAAACCCTAATTACACATTTTATTCAAAATGAGAGAATTAGGGCTTAATTATGTAAGCATTCCTCTCTCTCTTTCTCTCTGTCATCCTTTCTAGGATGTTAAGTACTCCAAGATTAATCTAGGTCAACTCTTCATTTAAGTACACACAGTTAGAGTTAACCATTATAATCACCTTTGGTCTACATTATTATCAATCAAGTAGCTAACTGACCTTTAATCATATTAGGTGTCCAAATGGTTTGACCAATTTGAACCTCAAATAGTCTTGGTCACATAGACCCCAAACAGTCTTAGTCACTCAAACCTAGAATGGTTTGATATCGTTTAAGAAAAACAATAATGAAACTGTATGGACAATTCACACTTGAAACCACTTGGGTCTCCAAACGGTTTGAGACATTTTGGTCCAAACTCTCTCAAAACCGAATGGACCAAAAAGGTCTTCCATCACTTTATCAATTCAGGGTTTCAATCATTAAACCATCTATTAATTGAAGTACTGATTTATTCTTCAATTGAACCATTGAATCACCCTTCAATTGGACCTTCAATTAGGGTTTTGAACCCAATTGAGGGTTTACAATCAAGAAACCATCAATTAGGGTTTTGAAATTGAGGAACCATCAATGGTTGACATTGTTGAACTAATTCAATTGAAATCATTGGATCATCATCAAACCATGACATGACCTGACCTCAAACGGTCTTGAGGTCGTTTGGATGACCTCCAAACGGTCTTGAGACCGTTTGACTCAACCCATCATTGAAATTTGTGAAATTCAATTAGGGTTTGCATCATAGAATCGATCATCAATTGAGCTATTGATTGTGTTTCAATTTGATATCACTGGATCTTCAACAATCTAATCATACTTCATCATTAACTTCCAAACAGTCTTGGTTGACCTCTAAATGGTCTTTACACCGTTTGGGTTAGTCAACCCAAGAATTTAATCAATCAATTGAGAATTTCAACACTCAACCCGATTAGGGTTTGATACTTGATGGACCTTTAACTGATGAACCCTTTGAAACCAATCAATTAAATCTATTAGATCACTATTCAACACATCAACAACCTCCCCTCAAATGGTCAACCCCCTCCATTCGGTCAACCACTCCAAACGGTTTGGAACCCAAACCTCCAAATGTTTGGTGAAACTGATTGGACCAAAATTATAAAACTATTTGCAATAGATATTGGTGTAGGTGTGTGCTTATGATGATGCCATCATCATCAAGCTATAAAACCACGAAACTTGCTGTGATTTTCATGGTGATTGCATCAATCAATCAAAAAAAAATTTGGGAATAAAGAAGGAATCAATAATTGATAAGGATATGGAATCAATAACAAAGTTCAACGGTTCAAGTTATATAACCCACCTTCAATTGAGCTTCAAATCTTGAGCCTCCATGTCTTTAATGGTGAAAGAAACACCTTCCACTATCCCAAGCTCCTCCTTAATCTTTGAGTGAAAAGGAATGGCTAGAATTGAAGATGGAATGGAGATAAGAAGAAATCATGCATTGATTTTCGATCTCCACCATGGAATCAAGGTGAAAAGAGGTAATGGAGCTTACCAAAAGGTTGGGGGTCGTCCTCCTGATCCTCCAAAGATCCCTTGGTCGTTTTACAAGCAAAGAGTGGAAGTGGTTTCGAAAAAGCCTCTCCATTGAGTTGTAAAAGGTGTTTTTATAAGAAATTCAATGAGAGAGAAAACATTTTATAAAATCCTTTTAATTCCAAAATTGGTGCCACCTCTCCCCCATCAATTCCTTTCATGCAAAGACATCTTCCCCTCCTTTGAATTCCTCTTCGTTATCCATGAATTAAGGAAAATCAAATTAAGCACCTTAAATCATATAATACTAATATCCCATTTTTAGTGGATATTACTTTTACTTTAACTAATGTGAGTGGGTTCTCCACTCACTTGGATATCTTCGTGCCTTTTCAAGGAAAATTCTCTTCCAACCTTATCTAATTTCAACCATTACCATTTTGGTTGAAGGGAACTTCGATTAACATATTTATTTTATTCCAATTATGCTTAAATCTTGATTATTTTAATATCAAGATTCTCTTTCTTCCAAAATAATTCAAATGAAGCACCCCTCTCAAATCAGTTTCTCTACATGATGCCAAGAATCATAAGGGACCCTCTTGAAGTGGTATTTTGCATATTGAACCCTAGATTTGGGGTAAATTACATATTACACCAAAACTAGGTTTTAATGCACAAGCATTGCTCAACATGCTCTTTCTTGTTATTCAGGCTTGTAGAAGCCATACAATTGCATAATACTCACTCCTATGATGCTTAAACATATGAGGAACATTTTGCATACACAATTTGCAATTTAACCCCTCAACTTGGGTAATTTGCATTTTAGTCCAAAACAAGTAAAACATTATTTCAACATTATTCAAAAAGGACTAAAATTGAAATATAAGTTTCTCTTGAGCCTTAATTACTTTTCAAGAGAAAAGATAAAGCATATAATCAACTTTATTAAACAAAACATCTAGGTTTAAGCATAACCCAGGTCAGGGATGTTACAAATTATAAACCCCTAACAAGGATTTTGTCCCCGAAATCCCTGGAAAAGGAGAGATAGATTTTATTCATTTATCATAGCATAAAGTCTCCACATAACATCTTAATGTCATGGAGATATCATAGATCTTTAATCCACACAAAGTTCTTCCACACATGGTTATTGTAAGGAAATATTTTTAGCTTGATAAACTTTTCCACCATAATTGCAATTGTTCCTTCCATTAGTTCAACCTTATCAGTGTTTATGTTTATGCAGAGCATAAACCCCTAACATATGATGTCCATATTATTTTATGTAACTAGATTGATTTCACATTTGGCCAATATTGATAATCAACATAAATAATCTATTATTTCTCAAATACCAGAATCCTTACTTTGGTATCCTTCATATGTGTTGAGAACACATCTCATCCTTATCATATTCATTTATCTGTTGTTACCACCAAAGGTACACATGCACAAGGGATTTCTTTTATTTTAGGACATTGCTTGTTCCATATATCATTATCTTGGAACCAAAGTCTAAAGCAAACTGATACTTTTCTAAGTATCCATCAACGGATTATTTCTAATCCATGTACATCAAATGTCATAATACTTACTTGATTGTCATGTTAATGAAAGGAAGAAACATAAAGGAACATACTCCTATCATTACCCAAGTTTGTTCGTCAAAGGGAAAACATATATATTTAACAGAGGTAATCCACTCAGCAATCCTTTATTTGTTTGGGAAAGTTCACTTAGCAAACCCTATGTGGCTGGGAAAGTTCACTTAGCAATCCCTATGTTATTGGGAAAGTTCAATCAACAATCTCTATGTAATTGGGAAAGTTCACTTAGCAATCCCTATGTTATTGGGAAAGTTCACTCAACAATCCCTATGTAATTGGGAAAGTTCACTTAGCAATTCCTATGTTATTTCGGAAAGTTCACTTATCAATTCCTCATTAGTTGGGAAAGTTCACTTTAGCAATCCCTATGTAATTGGAAAAGTTCACTTAGAAATTCCTATGTTATTTGGGAAAGTTCACTTAGCAATTCCTCATTAGTTGGGAAAGTTCACTTTAGCAATCCCTATGTAATTGGAAAAGTACACTTAGCAATCCCTAAGTAATTGGGAAAGTTTACTTAGAAATTCCTATGTTATTTGGAAAGTTCACTACCACAGAAATGACTTATAATGTCACTTTTAATGGTGTCGATTGTATAAATACACCGACACCTAAAACATAAAGTGTCGTTTCAAAAAAAAAATCGACATCTATCTGTGAAGGGTGACCAGACACATGTATCACTTTTATTCAGTGTCAGTTCCGTATTAAGAAACTGACGCCTAAAATTAACCACCAAATCCAAAATTTCCTGTGAAAAAAATTACCTCAAAAATTTAACATATGGCGTCGGTTATTAACTCTTAAACCGACGACGAAAGGTTTTTCGCGAGACAGAAATTGGGCACATTTTGGTCATCAGTTTTACTACAATAACCGACGCCAATGGGTTTTCCCGCGCCATTCCCAGGAGAATTTTCACACCCCTTGGGCGTCAGTTTTCTAAAGAAATTGACGACTATGGTAATTAATCGAGAACAATTTTTTTAATCGGTATATGTAGATAGACATCGGTTTTTGCTAGTAAAAATTGACGACTATCATTGAGCATAGGTGTCAGTGTTGTAAGGTAACCAAAGCCATTCATTCTTAGGTGTCGGTTTTATAAACGACCGACGCCGATGGTGCAGTTAATAGAACCCAAGCGACAGACTCTTCCCCACTCTCTCTGTTTCATTGGTTGATCAGTTAGGTCTGGCAATCCTACCGCCATTTCTCCCCCACACCACTGCCGCTCACTGCTGCTACTCTCCTCGTCGACGCCGTCACTGCTGCTTCTCTCCTCACCGACGATCTCCTGTTCCTCCTGGTCCTCCTTCTCCTCCTGCCGCCGGTTGCCCTGCTCTCCTCGCCGGTTGCCCAAAGGTACCTGCTCCCGCTCTTCTTCCTCCGCCCTCAAGCAGGTACCCTACTCCATGTGGGATTTCACAACATGCACCAGTGCTAGCGACCGCGTGGGATGGTCCTCCACCTCTTCTTCTTCCTCCTGCTCTCTCTCCTTACCAAATAGATTAAAGCAAGGCCACGACCGTGTGGGCTGACGACGACCGTGGCTATGTTGGCCTACCATGGTCGTGGCTGTGTTGTCCTACCACGCCCGTGCTGGCCAACACGGACGTACTGCCCCTAGGAAACACGGCTGTTCTGGCCACCACGGCTGTGGTAGGCCAACACAACCATGGCCATTGCCAGCTCACACGGTCATGGCCTTGCTTTTATCCATTTGGTAAGGAGGGAGTAGGGAGAAGAAGATACATTTGCAATTGAATACTAATGCTTGACCTAATTCTATAAATTTTGATGCATGTTGAATTAAGATATTAAAACCCTAATACACATTTCACCATAATCTTGAATTAACTATATTGCTGAAATCTTGTGATCAATCTATGTAAGATATTAAAACCCTAATGTTAAATCTCTAATTTTGTAGTGATGTGTCACCCTAACATCTACATGAATCCCTATTGTATGATTTAGATTGATGATAATGCATGGGCTAGTTTGAAATTTTGAAATCAATTATGAATCTCTCCATCCCTAGGTCATACTAATTTATGTGTAATCTTTATCTTGATGATGAACATGCATGGACACTCGAAATGTTGAAATCAATGTTATAGAATGACAACACATGTATTTGTTGGCCTAGAAACTCGTCCAAGATTTACTCATTAGGAGTAAATCTTGGATAGTCCCCGGTTTGGGACTGTTCTTGAACACCTAATCTCACTTAGGATGTAAGTGTAAAAATGTGTATTTGGTTTTCAAGAAAATTCCGGTAGCATTTTTCCGTTTGTTCTCTAAGTACATATGTACTTGGAGAACAACGGGGAAATGCTGTCGAAATTTTCTTGAAAACCCAATACACATTATACACTTACTAGTGAGATTAGGTGTTCAAGAATGGGATAGGTGGTACACATTTATTATATATAAGAATGACAACACATGTATTTGTTGGCCTAGAAACCCATCCAAGATTTACTCATTAGGAGTAAATCTTGGATAGTCCCCGGTTTGGGACTGTTCTTGAACGCCTAATCTCACTTATGATGTAAGTGTATAATGTGTATTGGGTTTTCAAGAAAATTTCGGCAACATTTCCCCGTTTGTTCTCTAAGTACATATGTACTTGGAGAACAACAGGGAAATGCTGCCGAAATTTTGTTGAAAACCCAATACACATTATACACTTACTAGTGAGATTAGGTGTTCAAGAATGGGATAGGTGGTACACATTTATTATATATAAGAATGACAACACATGTATTTGTTGGCCTAGAAACCCATCCAAGATTTACTCATTAGGAGTAAATCTTAGATAGTCCCCGGTTTGGGACTGTTCTTGAACACCTAATCTCACTTAGAATGTAAGTGTATAAATGGTCGGTTGTTCTTCATGGTAAAAGATAGTTCATTGAAGATCCTATAGATGAAGAAGAGTACTATGATAAGTATGATGACTCCAATCCATTCTCAGTTGGGTTGCCAATACCAGCAAATATTGAAGCTAATGATGACTTGTATGTGCACGGAGATCACAATGAAGGATTGTTAATTGATAAAAAATAGCAATATTAGAGGCATGTTTATATTTTTTTTATATGTTTTATTTTTCTGAATGTGAACTTTACAATGTGAATGTGAACTTTACAATGTGAATTTTACAATGTGAATTACTTTACAATGTGAACTTTACAATGTGAATTAATTTACAATGTGAATGTGAACTTTACAATGTGAGCTTTACAATGTGAATTACTTTACAATGTGAACTTTACAATGTGAATGTGAACTTTCAGATGGCTGAGCATTCTCCTGATGACCGTACTGATGATTATCGTGAGGGTGAGAACATCAATGCGCCGCCTCGCAATGTAATTTTTAAAAATATGTCATATATTTATATCTATATGTCCATTTATAGTTATATCCTGTAAGTGTGTTTATTTTGTCAAATTTTAGGTTGATGATGCACATGTACCCTCTGAAGCACTTGAGGCACTTGATGAGAAGCATCAAAAAGTTGACAAGAGAAGGAGCATCACTATGATGAAGAAGTTAATAGCACAAAGGGGCAATGGACCCAAACTTCTTGTGGATTTTGATAATGTAGGAAATGCAATTAGAGTGAATCACAATTCGTTTGTTTCATATCTTAGGTATGTTACTCGTAGCCATTGCGGTTGTAAGATAGATTCTTAGCATAAAGTTCCTAAGGGGAAGAAAGACGTAATATGGAAGGATTTATGCGTGAGTTATTATTAATTTGCAATTCTATTTTGTAGATTACTAATTTTTTGGATACTAGTAAATAGCAATTCTATTTTGTAGAGTATATTTGAATTGGATGAAAAGTTGCATCATAAATGTGTGATGCAACACTGTGGGAAAGTCCTAAGGAACTATAAGACAAATCTCACCCGAGAATACATAAAAGAAGGTGACAAGAGGAAGAAGACAACTACTGAACAGTGGAACTTCCTGGACCAAGAAGAATGGGATGTGTTTATTGCTTCAAGACAAACTGATGAATTCAAGGTATTAGGAGTCACTCCCAATTTAATTAATATACATTGTATTCACCTATTCAAGATTAACATTTAGTGTTAATAACCAAATCATTAATGTGCATACTAACTAGGCCCTCAGTGAGGCACAAAAAGCAAGACGTGCACTGAATGTGCATGACCACATAATGGGTCCAAAGGGGTATGCAGGCATTTGCCAAAGACTACAGGCTGAGTCTATTGCTCACTCTACTGCTACTCAGGAGTCCTCTACTATAGGTACCACACCTCTACCTCGCCATGATGTATGGATAGCTGGGAGGAAAAATCATAAGGGAGAAATAAGGAAGCCCGCAACTACTAAGGCGGCTGCAAAAATGGTAAAATACAACTCTTAGAGCAATCGTTCGAATATTGATTATTTGTGGTGTTTACTTAATTACAAATTTTTGTTTTGGCAATTAGTGGGAGCTACACGAGCTGAGGAAACAAGGCAAGTTCATCCTTGAGGGCACATGGGATGAATTGACAGTTGCTTTGGATAACCCAGAGCATCCTGGATGTGTTAGGGCTGCAGGAGCTGGTGTGGGCATCAAAGCATTCTTTGGGCCATCCCAGCACAAACATGTCCCAAAAGCGGGACTTTCACAAGAAGAGGTAACCTATTATTTCTTTATAATGTTACTATAAAAGAGAATTCAATAATCAGAAGCTAACGTTTCTTTTATCCATGTATAGGTAGATAAGACAGTTGATAGGAAACTCGAAGAAGCAATGAGCAAGTGGCAGGCATCTCTGACTGCCACTTAACAGACAGTACCTATGGCATCCCGCTCTTTATCCTACTACAGAGGTTGGGAGTAATCATGTAGACCCACCACCTAGCACATCCGTTGTAAGTATTTTAATGACATAGCAACTAGTCTTTTCAAGATGATATGTTTTCAAGATGATATGTATATATGTATATAACATTCTTTACACAAAAATTTGTAGGGGTTGAAGCCATGTCGTTTAAAAAGTAAAGAATTTGTCATTATAGAGGCGTCGGCTTACCCATCCCTACCAGGGGAAATGTTTCATGGGTCTCCATTACCAGCTGGTTGGGTTCGTGTGAGCTCGCTACGTATATTCCCCAATTGGATGGATCTTCCATTGCCATATGCCTACCCAGATTGTGAAATGCTTGGTGAGGCAGAAGGCAGAGTGATATAGTGGCTAAAAGCATATGTCCTCTATACTGAAACTGTATGGTAAATTTACATTACATTAAATTATTAGTGTGTGTATATGATGTCAATTGATCTGAAATTATATATATATATATATATATATATATATATATATATATATATAGGTTAAAAAGAAGACACCCAGAGCATCTAGGCCTCCACCTCCACCTCCTACATTACCAAGTTGGGTTCCACAGGACCTATCTGTCATGTTAGGTCCTAATTGTAGGGGTATGGAAATATGGTTAGGTGAACATGATATAAATTGTCCTATAACTGTTTCTATAGATGCGGATGCTGCAGGTCAATCACACGAAAGCAAACTATTTATACAAGATATTTTGGAGTTGTTTCAATATGATTGGCTGAATACATCTGTGATAGAGCTATGTATAAGGTGAGATATTCTTTATACATCCATATACCTTGTGTAGGATTTGGTGATCTGGTTTCTTATTTATTAATGCATACATAATACATGTTTTGCAGCTACTTAGACAAGATATGTGCAGATTTTTCATTCGAACATGTAGGATTTTTGATTCCATCTTTGATTAGTCTAGTAGCTAAAGACCCTACGTCAGTTCAACAATACTTTTGTGATGCTTTTACAAATTTTATTCAAAATAACAAGATGGTGATAATAGCTCCATTCAATGCGGAGTAAGTTTACTTTGCTTATAATTTGGACTTAAGAAAATTACATTTTTATTGTGGATTTTGAGTTATTAATTTTTAACTTTTTTACCTCTAGTGGTATGCATTGGGAGTTACTAGTTATTATCCCCGAGACATTCATTGTCTATTATCTAGATCCTAAGGGGACTAAATGAATTCAAAATATGGACACAAAATGAAAATGGCATTATTCCGGTGAGAAATATTTCATTTTCATATCCGTTAACATATGTTATTACATTACTATTTAATTATGTAATGTACTATGTTACATTAACATGTAGGGGTTTAGATGAGTTCAAAAAGGCTGGAGGAAAGGTCCTCAGGAAAAAGAACCAGCCAATAATTTGGAAAAATGTGGAAGTAAGTTCCCGACTACAATGTATATATTATTTATGTGAATAGTGCTTAATTAGTTGTATTTTTAAATATTTTGTATGTTTCAATTTATAGTGTGCTACACAAGACAACGGATGGGCATGTGCATACTATGTGATGTGATTTATGCACATGATTATCAAATATGCCGCAACAGACATCGATACCATTCCTGAGGTATTAGATATAGTCTCATTAGATAATATGAAATATATCAATCTTATTTATATATTATTAATTATATATATAGATCATTCTCTTTGTAGGTGTTTAAAACTGACCACACTATAGGAAAGGCCTTACCAGATGTACATGCTCCCTATACGACAAAAGAATTAAATGATGTAAGAGAAGAATGGGCAACAACCATACAAGTAGTGGGGGTTTTAAAATATAATTGGGATGTTGATAGTGAATAATGACTAAAGAATGATATTTTGTAAATGAATTTCTGAATTATAATATGTGTGAATGTTTCTACATGTCTGAATGTTTCTACATGTGTTTGAATGTTTATACATGTGTGAATGTGAAAATGAATGAAATTGATGGCTGCTATATGAATGTTTCTACATGTGTGAATGTGAAAATGAATGGAACTGTAAATTGCTACATGAATGTTTCTACATGTGTGAAAATCGAATGGAACTGTAGGTTGCTAAATGTGTGAAAATTAATGTTGTTAATTTTGCATGTTTGTGGCCTGTTGTTGGTTGATATCAATGGATGTCGTAAAACCTGCAGTTCATAACTGAACTGCAGGTTTCTCATCTTGCGACCAGCCACAACAGGCCTGCAGACCGATAAGAAAAAAAAAATGAAATAGGCGTCAGTTATTTGTTTAAAACCGACGACAAATGATTACAACGTCAGATAAATAATTATAACCGATGCCTAATGCATGTGATGTGGCATCGGTTATCAATAATAAATTGACGCTGATGGTTCTGGCATCGGTTTCCCTACTAGTAACCGACGTCGATTTCCCTAATGAGGCCAGACACCATGATCGTGCTACCCAGCACGATCGTCGCAGTGGGCCAGACACCACAGCCGTGCTGACCACCTTAGTCGTGGCAGTGGACCAGACACCATGGCTGTGGTGGCCAGCATGGCCGTGGCAACGGGCCAGACAACATGGTCGTACTGGACAACTCGGCCGTGCTGGCCAGCACGACCGTGGCAGCGGGTGAGATGGCGTCAGTTATCACTAATAAACCGACGTTGATAATGACCCAGATGGCGCCCTTTCTTTGGCGCGAAGGTTTATGGCATCAGTTTCAAAGCTAATAACTGACGCTGATACCCCCTGCTGGCATGTTTTCGATGGCACACGAAAGGTTGTGGCGTCGATTTGAGAACTGACACCTAACAGTTGGCCTTTTAGCGACTCCCACATAGGTGTCCCCTTAAAATCGACACTAAAGGCCTTAAATAACTGACACTAAAGGTTGGTTATGTACTAGTGGTTCACTTAGTAATTCCTCATTAGTTGGGAAAGTTCACTTAGCAAACCCTATGTAATTGGGAAAGTTCACTTAGCAATCCCTATGTAATTGGGAAAGTTCACTTAGAAATTTCTCATTAGTTGGGAAAGTTCACTTTAGCAATCCCTATGTAATTGGGAAAGTTCACTTAGCAATCCCTATGTAATTGGGAAAGTTCACTTGGCAATTCCTCATTAGTTGGTAAAGTTCACTTTAGCAATCCCTATGTAATTGGGAAAGTTCACATAGAAATCCCTATGTAATTGGGAAAGTTCACTTAGCAATTCCTATGTTATTTGGGAAAGTTCACTTAGAAATTCCTCATTAGTTGGGAAAGTTCACTTTAGCAATCCCTTTGTAATTGGGAAAGTTCACTTAGCAATTCCTCATTAGTTGGGAAAGTTCACTTTAGCAATCCCTATGTAATTTCATTATACTCACTAGATTGTTTTAGAATGACTACTTGATCAGAGTAATCAGAAAGATAACAATCTAAGAGTTCCATACTTGCCCTATCTCCAATAATCATATACCTGGCCAGGGTATATATGTATTGAGATTAGGTAGTATGTATTTTATTTACTATCATGTTCCTCACTTTTCATATCATTATACACACATGATTTTTCATTCCTAGATTTTCTTCAGGCATCACTTCTATATCTCATCTTTTATCATACATATAAGAAAGATTATAAAGCATTTTAAGGAATACTGAGTAAAATGTAAATTCTCATCTTCCTTGTGTCCTTATAGGACTAGTCAGAAAAAGTTCAAAAACAACTACTTTCTTATTTTTAACACATAGAATCATGAAATGAAATATCAGAATGAATCTATTTCATTTTACCTGTCACAACTTGAGGGTTGACTATTGCATCAGATTGATTCATTGCATAGAACCTCACAGTTGCTTGTTGTTGACCATGTGCTTCATTGTTAGGTGTTGATGAACCAGCTTGGGACGTTTATCCACTTCCTCTATTGTTACTAGAAAACTGCCTCCTTTGTGAGCCTTGCTGACTCTACCTTGGAGGTAGAGTCACCATTGAATTCCTGTCTGGACAAACCTTTGCTAGATAGCCTCTTTTTCTACATTGGTAACAGACCCTGGTCGCAAAATAGGGTCTGTGAGATCCATTCATCGATGCTAATGCTATAACGGGGCTCTACTTGGGGCAATACTATGGTCCCTACCCCTACTTGATGCTCATTGCATCTGGGTATTGAATCTCGATGCTGCTGCCGATGCAGGAAATCTCAGCGTCTTAAAACTTTCAGATATTTGTCCTTGAAACTGAGTGTACACATTCTTATCAATGGTCTGTCGTTTCTCGATTTTAGACCTTTCTATCCTCCTTACTGACTCCACAAAAGTGGCAAACCTCTCCCTGTTCTCTAAAACAGACATAGGAGTGGTTAGTTCAACGTTCAACCCCTTCTCAAAATGCCAAATTCTTTCCTCGTCATTAACTGCCATATGCAGACAAAATCACAACAACTCCATGAACTTATCTTCATACTCGCTAACGTTCATCCGTCCTTGTCTGATCCTCTCAAATTGAGATATCTTCTCATCTAGATACGTCTTAGGGAAGTATCTACTAATGAATTCTCATCAGAATTCCTCCCATCCGACCTCAACACCTGGCCTTTTATCTTCTTCTATAATCCACCAGTGACCAGCACTCCCTTTTAGGAGGTACACTGTATGTCTTACCTTCTCGGCTTTAGGAATATCAAGGATCCTGAAAGCCTTCTCCAGCTCTGTCAGCCACAAATTAGCATCTATTGGATCAGATGTACCAACATAATCTATTGCTCCAACCCAGCAAAGTCTCTTAAAAGTCTTGTCGGCTCCCTGTCCCTCATTATGGGACGGTTCTCGAGGTGCGGGTGGTGGCATCCTATTCACCATGTGTGTCATGGTCACCATAAACTGGCCGAACAGGGTATGGAAGGCTGGATTTTGTATCATAGTTGGGTCAAACTGGGGATGTTCAGGTACTGGATCCTCCCTAGCTTGATCCCTTGCACCTCCTCCTGGTGCAACAATGCTACTCTCAACATCATGTTCTTCATGTGATCCAGACATCTTTGAGTTCTTCTTCTCCTATGTGAGCAGAAGATACTATCAGATAAACTGGAAGACACTTAGAATAGACTCAACAACCTTTATCCCATGTCTCTGTAGACTGCGCGAACCTAGAGCTCTGATACCACTAAATTGTGACACACCGATCACAAAAACATGATTTTCTTAAGCGGAAGCATTCATTAGTAGCGGATTACCAAAAATCACTAAAAATTAAAACCATTTTACATAGAGGTCCACACATAGAAAAAACTCTTTCACAAAGAACTTAAGTAATTTAATTACATACTAGTTTACAAGTACATGTCATGTATCATCGTTTTCTGAGAATTACAAGCACTAACTGCCTTGTTAAACTAAATACATGTAGTATAAAATCTCGAGGCACTGAGCCAAAATCTCGAAAGCACTAACTACTACTCCAAGGACCTGAGAGTACTGAGATGACATATAGGACTCTATGTACATCTATACAAGGCATATTAGCCAGTGTCTCCACCTGAGAATTCACTGTTGTCCCTGCTGCTGCTGTTGCTGTCCTTCAGTTATTGAAGGATTCATACCTCCTCATCTGCGTCCACCTAAAAATGTGGTTCCCACGGGGGTGAGACAATTATAAATTGCCCCAGCGAGAGATATAACTCTCTCCCAGAAACATTATTATTGTAGTTTAATAAGATAAATATGAACAGAGGAATCATAATTGTTTAACATTAGTTAATTAATTGTCTAACAGATTAGAACATTATTCTTATCTAAAGCATTATAGCTTTAACCTGATAGAGCAGCATGTCACTTATCCCAATAAGGAATATGAAGAACATGTATAACATTTATCTGTTATACTAAGTAGGATAATATCAACCAATGTTTCTCGTATTTTAACTTTATGCACATATACTACACGGTTGATTATATTTTACACATCATGTGTCAAACTGCAATTAGCTTGCTAGGGTATGTTGACATCTTCACTATAGAGTTATATCCGCAACATATACCCTCTTCAAGCTTAGATCACACAGCTAATGCCTGGCATTGTTTTATGGAGTCATGGCATGTAGCCATACTCTTTTAACAAAGTATTGGGATCTTAATCCCTCATCTCATCAAGTACATTTCCATTTCCTAACAAGTTCATCATCATGATTACAGAATATGGGTATTCAAACCCTTAGTTCATCATAGAATACTTGTTACCACTTAATAGGTAACTTAATATGTTTAGGTCATCTGACCAAGGTAATCATCATTCTTGCTACATAAGCATTCTACATAGCTCACAAAGCTCATTTCACCTCTTGTTACCTCTTTGTAGGCAACAAGGCATATTATGGCTTATTAACAACTTTAATAAAAGAAACATCATAGCTCATACCTGGCTATGTTCATCTTCTCATGATACATGCATGATTAATATTTCATGATAATAGTTATAATGCTTACATATTAGCATTATGCAACACAAAGTAATACCACTATTCCCTTTTTAGGGTTAGGATTTCTCTTGCATATCATCACCCTCCATTAGGGTTTTCCATGAATAACCATTTAGGTTCTCAAGATCATGTTATTAATGATCAAGTCCTATTTCATTGCTTCACACAACTAGGAGTCAATATTGATAACATAAGTATTCAATCATACTTATTTATTCTCATCATTCATCATTAAATGAATTATCAACACAAAGTATGAGTTTCTCTCTCATCTTTACCATAATATGATTGTATCAAAGTTTATTGATTTGGATTAGACTTTTCATAAGGCATGTTGGCCTACACTTATCAAAGTGCATTACATCTCAATGTAACAATTGACATGACACACTTCATGTGTCACTCATCCAAATATATTGGATTTAAAATACATCAAGGTGTATAAATCTTAAGGTGTTGGATGTGATATGTATCATATCTTGATGTATCACTTCCCTCATCACCTTTATCTTACTTTAGTTCATCCACTTAGCTTGTATTAGGGTATTTCCCATCCTAATACTTTATGCACCAGTTCATCACATTTATCATGTAATGTATTAGTCATAAGTCACTTATTTGGAATATGCAACCATTACCAATGATATGGACTTATCTTTGAGTTGAGGCATTATTGATGTAAGGTTATCCATTACCCATCCCTTTAGATGTTTCACTTATTACCAAATTAGTCACTATTCCATTATTAGGAATAGGGTTTCCCATCTTCATCAATTAGGGTTCACGTAACATCTTCCCACATTTGGGTTTCACATAACATCACTCTACATTAGAGTTTATGTTTCACATAACATCCTTCTATATCAAGGTTTCACACAACATTTCCTAAAATTTGGGTTTCACATCACATCACCCAGTGTTAGGGCTTCACATAGCATTACCCTATATTAGGGTTTCATATATCTTTACCCTATTTTAGGGATTAGGGTTTACCACTCACATTCGAGTAGGGTTTCTCATACCTCATTACCCAAATTAGGGTTACATCATCACCCTATATTAGGGTTTCACTCAACTTTTCCCTAAATTAGGGTCAGGGCTCAATAATCTTTTCAATTAGGGTTTCATGATCTCATTATTATGGATCAAACCCTAATTACATATTTTATTCAAAATGAGAGAATTAGGGATTAATTATGTAAGCATTCCTCTCTCTCTCTTTCTCTCTCTCATCCTTTCTAGGATGTTACGTACTCCAAGATTGATCTAGGTCAGCTCTTCATTTAAGTACACACAATTAGGGTTAACCATTATAATCACCTTTGGTCTACATCATTATCAATCAAGTAGCTAACTGACCTTTAATCATATTAGGTGTCCAAATGGTTTGACCAATTTGAACCTCAAATAGTCTTGGTCACATAGACCCCAAACGGTCTTAGTCACTCAGACCTAGAATGGTTTGAAATCGTTTAAAAAAACAATAATGAAACCGTATGGATAATTCACACTTGAAACCACTTGGGTCTCCAAACAGTTTGAGACCATTTTTTCTCAAACGGTCTTGAGACCATTTGGACTCAAACGGCCTTAAGACCGTTTGGTCCAAACTCTCTCAAAACCAAATGGACCAAAAAGGTTTTCCATCACTTTATCAATTCAGGGTTTCAATCATTAAACCATCTATCAATTGAACTACTGATTTATTCTTCAATTGAACCATTGAATCACCCTTTAATTGGACCTTCAATTAGGGTTTTGAACCCAATTGAACTAGGGTTTATAATCAAGAAACCATCAATTAGGGTTTTGAAATTGAGGAACCATCAATGGTAGACATTGTGGCACTAATTCAATTGAAATCATTGGATCATCATCAAACCATGACATGACCTGACTTCAAACGGTCTTGAGGTCATTTGGATGACCTCCAAAAGTTCTTGATACCATTTGACTCAAACCATCATTGAAATTTGTGAAATTCAATTAGGGTTTTGCATCATAGAATCGTTCATCAATTGAGCTATTGATTGTGTTTCAATTTGATATCAATGGATCTTCAACCATCTAATCATACTTCATCATAACATTCCAAATGGTCTTAGTTGACCTGAAAATGGTCTTGAGACCATTTGAGTGACCTCCAAACAGTCTTGAGACCGTTTGGGTTAGTCAACCCAAGAATTAAATCAATCAATTAAGAATTTCAGCACTCAACCCGATTAGTGTTTGATACTTGATGGAACTTTAACTGATGAAACCTTTGAAACCAGTCAATTAAATCTCTTAGATCATTATTTAAAACATCAGAAACCCCCCCTCAAACGGTCAACCCCCTCCATTCGGTCAACCACTCCAAACGGTTTGGAACCCAAACCTCCAAACGGTTTGGTGAAACCGATTGGACCAAAATTATGAAACTGTTTGCAATAGATATTAGTGGAGATGTGTGCTTATGTTGATGTCATCATCATCAAGCTATAAACCCACAAAGCTTTCTTTGATTTTCATGGTGATTGCATCAATCAATCAAATAAAATTTTGGGAATAAAGAAGGAATCAACAATTGATAAGGATATGGAATCAATAACAAAGTTCAAGGGTTCAAGTTATATAACCTGCCTTCAATTGAGCTTCAAAGCTTCAACCTCCACGTCTTTAATGGTGAAAGCAACACCTTTCACTATCCCAAGCTCATCCTTAAGCTTTGAGTGAAAAGGAATGGCTAGAATTGAAGATGGAATGGAAATAAGAAGAAATCATGCATTGATTTTCAATCTCCACCATGGAATCAAGGTGAAAAGAGATCATGGAGATTAACAACAGGTTGGGGGTCGTCCTCCTGATCCTCCAAAGCTCTCTTGGTCTTTTTGCAAGAAAAGAGTGAAAGTGGTTTTGAAAAAGCCTCTCCATTGAGTTGTAAAAGGTGTTTTTATAAGAAATTCAATGAGAGAGAAAATATTTTATAAAATCCTTTTAATTCCAAAATTGGAGCCAACTCTCCCCCATCAATTCCTTGAATGCAAAGCCATCTTCCCATCCTTAGAATTCATATTCATTATCCATAAATTAAGGAAAAGCAAATTAAGCACCTTAAATCATATAATACTAATATCCCATTTTTAGTGGATATTACTTTTGATTTAACTAATGTGAGTGGGTTCTCCACTCACTTGGATATCTTCATGACTTTTCAAGGCACATGCTCATCCAACCTTATCTAATTTAAACCATTACCATTTTTTTTGAAGGGCACTTCGATTAACATATTTATTTTTGCATTAATTTGAAGTAAAGTTCCAATTATGCTTAAATCTTGATTATTTTAATATCAAGATTCTCTTTCTTCCAAAATAATTCAAATGAGGCGCTCCTCTCAAATTATTTTCTCTACATGATGCCAAGAATCATGATGGACCCTTTTGAAGTGGTATTTTGCATATTGAACCCTAGATTTTGGGTAAATTACACATTACACCAAAACCAGGTTTTAATGCACAACCATTGCTCAACAAGCTCTTTCTTGTTATTCAGGCTTGTAGAAGCCATACAACTGTATCATACTCACTCCTATGATGCTTCAATAAGAGGAACATTTTGCATTACACAATTTGCAATTTAACCCCTCAACTTGGGTAGTTTGCATTTCAGTCCAAAACAAGTAAAATATTATTTCAACATTATTCAAAAAGGACTAAAATTGAAATATAAGTTCCTCTTGAGCCATAATTAGTTTTTAAGAGATAATATAAAGCATATAATCAACTTTATTAAACAAAACATTTCGGTTTAAGCATAACCCAGGTCAGGGATGTTACACACATCATGCTCCTAATGTAATGACCCTGACCTGGGTTATGAGGTAACCCTATTTGTTTTGGCTAATAAAGTTTCTTAGAACTTTAATATAATCCTCTAAGTGTTTTGTTATCATGTGACACACTTATGTTCCAAGTTTGGTCCTGATTGAATGTTGTTTGAGCAATGTTCCTTTGTTTTGGACCAAAGTGCAATTTACCCAAGTTGAGGGGTTATATTGCAATATGTCATAAGTTGAACATGCCTCATGTGTTTTAGCATCATTATATATAGAATGATGCAAGGTTGTGTCTGGTGGAAAGCCCAAATTCCAAGTTTGAACTTGTTTGAACAATGTTGGTACCTTGTGCACCAATTTTGGTACAAATTGCAATTTACCCAAAATGTGGGGTTTATATGAAAATTACCACCTCTAGAGTATCCCTACTCCCTCCTTGTATCATTTATAGGAGAAATAACGAAGGATACACCATGTTTTATTCCATTATGAATGATGGTTATCTTGGTGATGAAATGACCAAGAAAAGGGTTGAATATGAAAGCTTAACTTGAGTTGTATCAAGTTGAAAAGCTTATATATGAGGGCCTATCGGCCAAGGAGCCATAGGATGAGCCTCATATCGTTTTGGGAACTATTGGAAAAGGAAATGTCGTGCAAAACACCTCAAGGAGGTGAGTTGTGTCAGGTTACATCTTCCTTTGTAAAGTTGTATCGGGTTGTGAATAAAGCGATGATTTAATTGATATATCTTATTCAAAAGGATATGTAATGGATGAATCCTTATCCCTAAATGATTTTCAACCATTTTTCATGTCAATATAAATGTTGATGCATGCATTTACACGTGTCACCCATGCATGGACATGTGGCACCTACTAACTCAAATTGATGACACCTCATTTTCACCTTTCTTCATGAACAAGTATATATACCCCTAGTTTCGCCCCTTAGTGGAATTTTTCGAACCTTACCACCCCCTACCCTAAGTTATCATGCATAGAGATCTTGTATCGTGAATATGTGATGTGGTATCGTGCATGGGCCTTGGGGTATCATCCATAGAAAGATCAGATTGGCCAAGTAGGTGATATCGGCCATAAAGGGGGATATCGGCCATAGTGAAGTGTTTTTGGCACCAAGTGAGGGGGATATCGGCCACAAGTGGTGGCATATCGTGCAAGGGTTTTGAGGTATCGTGCAAAGGTTCTAGAGCAAGAACGAGCTCAAATATTAACCCTAAGGTGAGGCCATGATCATATTCAACCTTGGATTGAAGCATGATTTTAGGGTTTTGATCTTCCTTTCTTTTCTTCTTCACCAATTGCTTATCCATGGTGATTCCTTGTATATGAAGGAGTTGTGAACGAGCCTTGGACTTTTGATAAAGACATCTTCAACCTTAGGAACATGGAGCTTTGGATCTTGGAGCTTGGAGCTTTGAAGTTGTTCTTTAGGCGGGTTATATAACTTGAACTCAACCATGTTATTATTCATCACCTAAATTGCTATATTTAATGATCTACTTTTAATTCCGAAATTTCCTGAAATAGTTGACGAAATTATGAGTTCTAGTAGTTTCTTAGACATGTTTCCATGAACTATAATAGTTAGAACTAATGTATAGAGCTTGAAGATGATGGTATCACTTTATAAACGTGATATCTGGTGCAAGCATGCAAGCAAGAACCTCTAACCCAATATGATGATGCACCTACTTAACTAAAAAAATATGGATATGATTGTATACCTTCTTGCACGATATGGGGGTGTAGTATACACCTCTTGCACTATAGGGAGTCAAGTATAGACTCCATGCATGATACAAGGTTAAATGAATACATATAAGTTGATATGAAACCCTAATTTGGGTAACCCGATATGAGTAAAGAATAGCAAGTGCTATTGCACGATATGGTAGCTGGATACACAAACCTAGATGGTGAGCCACCCAATATGGTGATTGAATGCAGATCTAGCCCTACATTGTGATGGTTTAATACCTCATGCACGACATGGGTCACACATACACACACCTCCAACCCGGTATGGATGGTGTTCATACACCTCTAGCCCGATATGGTGGTGTCTATGCACCTACAACCTAATATGGTGAATATATGAACACCTCCAACCTGAGACAATTTGTAAAGGTGAGGGCAAAACACTCTTAGGAGTGATGAATATAATACCAAGTACGAGTGTGGCTAATACCTTCATAGGTGAAACACTTAAAGTGATTGATAATGGACAACTTTATATCAACAATGCTTCAACCTGAGATAAGTCCATATCAATTGATGATGGTTGGAAAATTCAAATATGTGACTTATGACCAATACACTACATGATAAATGTGATAAGTTAGTGGATAAAGTATTAGGATGGAAAATACCCTAATACAAGATAAGTTGATGAACTTAAGTGAGTTAAAAGTGATAAGGGAAGCGATACATCAATGCATGAAAAGTATCACATCTAGAACTTCAAGTTTGATGCACCTTGATGCACCTTAAATCCAATATATTTGGATAAGTAACACATGAAGTGTGTCATGTAAATGGTTACATTGAGATGTAATGACTTTAATGAACTTTGATAAGTGTAGGCTAATATACCTTGAGAAAGGGTTAAGCCAAGTTAATAAAGTATGATGTAATCAATATCCTAGTAAGGATAAGAGAGAAACTCATACTTTGTGTTGATAATCATTTAATGAAAAATGATGAGAATAAATAAGTATGATTGAGTACTTATGATATTAACGTATGCTACTAGATGTATGGAGCAATGAATTAGGGTTTGGATTGATAATATGAACTTGAAACCCTATTCGGCTATAAAGGGAAACCCTAACCCTAATAGTTGATGCCTAGTGAGAGGTGACAAGATGTTTAATGGGCCTTGTGAGCCATATGGTTATTTGTTTCCTAGTGAGAGGTGACAAGATGTTTAATGGCCTTGTGAGCCATCTAAATAGTTGTTGCCTAGTGAGAGGTGACAAGATGTTTAATCGGCCTTGTGAGACATGAGAATAGTTGTTGCCTAGTGAGAGGTAACAAGATGTTTATAAAAGTCTCATGTAAGAAATGGTAATGTTTAAATAAACTAGGAAATGAAAACTTAGTAACGTAATAATAATAATAATAAATGGATACAATAATAATAATGAAATCTTGATCATACATGCTTTATGCTTATAGCCAAATAAGGGCTATAGTGTTTCCAATAAGCTTAAAGGACATAGGAGGAATACTTGAATTACATAAAGGATGTGAATAAATATGATGGCTTGGCCAAGGTTTAATACCTAGCAAAGGTGATGTGATATTCAGTGATGATGCACATGATTGGCATAGTCCAATGCCCAGAATAGATGCACAAGATTGACATAGTTCAATACCTAGAATAATGTCATAGGATTGGTCATAACCCAATACCTGGAATAATTGCACAGGATTGGTCATAACCCAATACCTGGAATAATTACACATGATTGGTAATAACCCAATACCTAGAATAATTTCACAAGATTGGTCATAACCCAATACCTGGAATAATTGCACAGGATTGGTAATAATCCAATGCCTGGAATAATGTCACAGGATTGGCATAGTCCAATGCCTGGAATAATTGCACAAGATTGGTCATAACCCAATACCTGGAATAATTGGACAGGATTGGTAATAGCCCAATGTCTGGAATAATGTCACATGATTGGCATAGTGCAATGCCTGGAATGGGTGCATAGGATTGGCATAGTCCATTGCCTGGAATGGTTGCAGGATTGTCATAGTCTAATGCCTAGAATGGTTGCATAGGATTGGCATAGTCCAATGCCTGGATTGAATATGATGATGTATACTCACATGACTGGTACAATTCAATATTTGGTTAACAGATTGGCTAAGGTCAACAGACAGTAATGAGAACGATTCATGGATGACATACCATGATAATGAGTATCTCAGGATAAGCTTGAGATGTTGATATAGTATGATGGGTAAATGATATATATGTTCTTCATATTCCTTATAAAGAGAATAGATGATTTACTGCCCTATCATAGATAGTTGCAATAGTTTAAAATATGAGAATATTCTAAACTGCTTATCCTCTGCTCAGTTTAATACAATTTAACTATGATAACAACATTGTTGGTGGAGAGTTATATCTCTTGCTGGGAAAATTGTCTTAGCCCGTGGGATCCACATTTTTTAGGTGGACGTGCACGATGGGGATTGAGACCGTACTGTAGAGAAAGAACAACAACAGTAGGGACATCAGTGAAAACTCAGGCTGAGTGTGCTGTCTGTCATGTTTTGTAGATAGAAGTTTTATGTGTCGTCTTTGTACTCTCAGGTCCTTGGATTTAGTACATGTTGGTTTTATGAATAATTTGAGATTTTGGTTTGTATGCCTCGAGGTTTGATGTTGCTTTAAGTATATGTTTTGAGAAAGCAATTATTATATATTGTCCTCGAGAAGAAATGGTACAATGTATGTACAATATATGATCAATGTGAAAATCAGGTTTTGGTTATTCCTTAAAGAGTTTTCCTAGAAATGGATCTCTTTGCAAAAATGGTTTTAATTTTAGTGATTTTTGTTAATATGTTGTTTATGTTTATTCCACTTAATTAGTAACGATTTGTTTTTCGGTTTGGCGACTGTCGTTACAAGTTTTGGTATCAGAGCTTAAGGTTCGCTGAGTCTACAGAGACATAGGACTAAGGTGTTGAGTCTATGTTTGTGTCCTCCAGTATACCCTATAGTGACTTCCGCTTATGCAAAAGAAAGGGTAAAGTTTATAAATGACTGGGGAACACGAGGAACACATTGCTGAGAGAAATGTTGTTGCACCAGGAGAGGGTGCAAGTGATCAGGCAAGAAAAGAATGAATGCCTGAAAATTTCCATCATGACCCAATCAAGATAGAGAATCCTATGTTTATGCTCTTTTTGGGCAGGCTAGGACAACAATGATGCATATAATAGACTGGATACTAGCATTACAATCGAGGTTACCAATCCTCAATATAGAAACTTTGGGTTTTGAAAAGGTTCCTGAATGACATAGTCATGTTGGAACAGTGGAAAACGTGGGAAGGATTAACATATGGCAAGAAAATAGACTCTACCATAAGTATATACAGATAGTACATATGTGATGGTAATGCCCAAGGAGGGGCAATAAGCTGAGAATTAAGGAAAATCATTACAATTCTAGAGACATTTGCCTAGTTGTTCTAAAAATCCAAAGTTTTCGGTGCCACCAGTGCAATAAACGCCTAGTGCGCCAGTGTAGTAATCACTAAGTAAAGGCAAAAGTCCTAACTTTCCACCTGTAAGAACTCCTGACTTAGCTTCTACATCGATAATAAGACCGATAAGACTATGATATGAGGACAAGACAGGTTATAGATATGGACATGTTAAGCATACTAAACCCTTTTATTCAAAAAGAAGGGAGGAAATGACCCAACAACCGAGGCAGACTCAGCAGGGCTTACGAAAGTTACAACCTAATAAGTGTAAAAAGGCAAAAGAAACAACATGAAACAACTAGACTCTATGTTTGAGTCTGCCTGAAGTGTTAGATGACTGTGAGGGGTGACAGTTAGATAGAGCTTTTTCATTCTGATATGTCTTCTCTTAATTTTATCTAATAATCATAAGAAGGTAGTTGTTGTTGAGCTTCCTGTAATTAGTCCTATGAGGACATGAGGAAGAGATAAGAAGGATAAGGACCTATATTCAGATTAATATTCTCTTATATGTTTTGAAATTTCTCTCTTCATGTAGAAAGGGAGGAGATGTAAAAGAAACACCCAGAGAAAATCTGAGATATTAAGTTGTAAAAAAATTTAAAGAAATGAAACATAATATAAAACAAATGCATACTACCTAATTTCAGTTCTTGAATACCCTGACCATGTATTCATCTATTGAATATAAGATAAGTATGCCACTCTTAGATTGCTATCTTTCTGATTACTATAATCAAGTAGTCATTTTGAGACAATCTAAAGAGCTTAATGAGGTAGGAGATGTGGCACAAATAATTCTACCACATCCTAATTGATATACGAAGGGATCTGAGTTAATCATAAATCAATTTATAAACAAAAGAAGATGTTTAGTATAATGTATACCTTGGTTTGAAGACTTAGAGGTAACAATTACCTGATGAGAGGTAACAATGTTCAGTGATGGACTAAGGGTTTGAATACCTAGATCTAGTAATCATGATAATGATGTGATGTGTTTTTGGAACATACAATGGATACCAAGGTAAAGAATCCTAGTATCCAAGAACTTTCAATGATATGAGAAAATCAGAACATGATTCTTGACAAGGAGTAATGTTTGGTTACCAGGGGTAACCTTGTGATAATTTTAGTAGGAAAATTATATGTTAGGGGTTTATGCTCTACATAAACATAACTAAAGATATATTAATTGAAGGAATAAAGGTCGAATCATTTGAGAAAAAGCTTATCAAAGCTAAAAATGTATGATAAGACTTGTAGCTCCAAGGGGGTGACAAATCAGTGAGGTTTGACACCTGAGTTAAATAAGGTATGTATAATGATTCTTCGACTAAGAAAAAAAATGTCACCCGACACAGAGTTGACTCTACAGTAAATAATGAAAAGGACAGTGGAGTATGTGTCATGTATGACAGATTCTATGATAACTCTATGTGAAAGGACCTTGTGTTGTTTAAAGTTCTATGGCATCTCCATGTCATTAATATGTTATGTGGAGGCTTGATGATATGATGAATGAATTATATTTATCTCCCTTTACCTGGGATTTCGGGGATGAAATCCTTGTAAGGGGTTTATAACTTGTAATGACCCTGACCTGGTTTATGAGGTAACCCTATTTGTTTTGGCTAATAAAGTTGCTTAGAACTTTAATATAATCCTCTATGTTGTTTTTTTATCATGTCACACACTTATGTTCCAAGTTTGGTCCTGATTGAATGTTGTTTGAGCAATGTTCCTTTGTTTTGGACCAAAGTTCAATTTAACCAAGTTGAGGAGTTATATTGCAATATGTCATATGTTGAACATGCCTCATGTGTTTTAGAATCATTATAGAGAGAATGATGCAAGGTGGTGGCTGGTGTAAAGCCCAAATTCCAAGTTTGAACTTGTTTGAACAATGCTGGTACCTGGTGCACCAATTTTGGTACAAATTGTAATTTACCCAAAATGTGGGGTTGATATGAAAATTACCACCTCTAGAGTGTCCCTACTCCCTCCTAGTATCATGTAGAGGAGATATAAAGAAGTAGACACCATGTTTGATTCCATTATGAATGATTTTTATCTTGGTGATGAAATGACCAAGAAAAGGGTTGAATATGAAAGCTTAACTTGAGTTGTATCAAGTTGAAAAGCTTATATATGAGTGCCTATCGGCCAAGGAGCCATAGGAGGACCCTCATATCGTTTTTTGAACTCTTGGAAAAGGACATGTTGTGTAAATAAACTCAAGGAGGTGAGTTGTGTCGGGTTACAACTTCCTTTGTAAAGTTGTATCGGGTTGTGAATAAAGTGGTGATTTAATTGATATATCTTACTCAAAAGGATATGTAATGGAAGAATACTTATCCCTAAATGATCCTCAACCATTTTGCATGTCAAGATAAATGTTGATGCATGCATGTACACGTGTCACCCATGAATGAACATGTGGCACCTACTAGCTCAAATTGATGACACCTCATTTTCACCTTTCTTCATGAACAACAAGTATATATACCCCTAGTTTCACCCCTTAGTGGAATTGTTCGACCCTTACCACCCTCCTACCCTAAGGTATCGTGCATAGAGCTCTTGTATTGTGAAGGAGTGATGTGGTATCATGCATGGGCCTTGGGGTATTGCCCATAGCAAGATCATATTGGCCAAGTAGGTGATATCGGCCATAAAGGGGGATATCGGCCATAGTGAAGTGTTTTTTGCCCCAAGTGAGGGGGATATAGGCCACAAGTGGTGGCATATAATGCAAGGGTTATGAGGTATCATGCAATGGTTCTAGAGCAAGAAGGATCTCAAATATGAACCCTAAGGTGAGGCCATGATAATCTTCAACCTTGGATTGAAGCATGATTTTAGGGTTTTGATCTTCCTTTCTTTTCTTCTTCACCAATTGCTTGTCCATGGTGATTCCATGTATATGAAGGATTTTTGAATGAGCCTTGTACTTTTGATATTGCCATATTTAACCTTAGGAACGTGGAGCTTTGGAGCTTGGAGATTTAAAGTTGTTCTTAAGGTGGGTTATATAACTTGAACTCAACCATGTTATTATTCATCACCTAAATTTGAATATTTAATGATCTACTTTTAATTCCAAAATTTCCTGAAATAGTTGATGAAATTATGAGTTCTAGTAGTTTCTTAGACCTGTTTCCATGAACTATAATAGTTAGAACTAAGGTCTAGAGCTTGAATATGATGGTATCACTTTATAAAAGTCATATCGGGTGCAAGCACACAAGCAAGCACCTCTAACCCGATATGATGATGCACCTACTTCACTAAAACGAAATGGATATGATTGTATACATTCTTGGACAATATGGGGGTGTAGTATACACCTCTTGCATGATAGGGAGTCAAGTATAGACTCCATGCACGATACAAGGTTAAATGAATACATATAAGTTGATATGAAACCCTAATTTGGGTAACCCAATACGAGTAAAGAATAGTAAGTGCTATTGCACAATATGGTAGCCCGATTGTTACAACCCCACCTTCCGGTAACCCCCAACTAAGGGAGACCGAGAGGTCGAAGCCGCACACATAATTTCTGGATCAAAGGTTCGACAATTAACCAAGAACAATTATTAAATTTTTACAGACTAAATTGGAAAGTTGTAAGAAAATAAAATTGTGCATACCTTTTGAAAACTTGGATCTCTAAAATTCTATGCACATATGAATTCTACTCTAACTAATCCTCCTTGTATTTTAATTCATGCATTTCACAATATGACGATTTACTGTTTGTGCTTTTGGCTTTGTACCTAAAACACTGAAAAACAAAACATCGGTCAACATAAATATGGTATGTGAGGGAACCAAAAATCATGCAATTATTCATAATAATGTATTGCAGCCAATTACCATTTAACAAACAATTCAACATTTTAAATATAACTGTGTGATCCATGCATTCCCTATCCTCTGCGCTGTCCCTACAGTAGACCTGGATACTACTTTCCTTATAGTAGCTCCCCATTAAACCCCTCATGGTCCCACCTATAGGTGAACCAATTTCTAGGGTTGAGTCACATGGCACTACTCGTAAGTAGCCAACTCCTTAACTCATGGCATGCTAAAGGGTCGCATGGCACTACACTTGGTATCCCATTTTCTGACCCACGATAACCTAGACCTTACTCTAGGTTACCCCTTTTTAGCCTTTACAAGCCACAAAGGTGGATTCGGATCTAAGCCAGTTATATATATATATTCATGGTGATAATCATAGTCACTTTATAGTTGCATGAAATAAAAGACATCCAACAGTTATTTTCAAGCAACTGATAAACATGTTCAGAAACGCTGTGAAACTAAAGCGATTATTCATAAGCGTAACCACATACATGTGATTGCAGATTTGAGACAGAATCAATCAAATAGAGAAATCTCAACCAAGAAACCAATTACGCACAGAAATCCTAAAACAAAAATACAAATTTTCTTTTATCAAAATTTATCCAATTTTATCTTATTCCTTAGGATTTCTATTCCCATTTTAGGGTTCTCTTTTGAAATTAGGGTTTTGTCTCCACTTTTAATATTATGAACCCTAATTTCATCAAAACTATAAAACCTTTAAATTTCTCATTTTAACACTCCTAACAGTCTTAGGATTATTATTTAGCAACCTTTTTCCATATTTCGAAATCAACAAAAGTTTTCTCTTCTTTTACCCTAAATTAGGGTTTCTATATGCATTATCTTCCATTTATAGACTAAAACCCTGAATTAGCCAACTTTGCATTCAAAATGGATGAAAACTCTATCTTAATAATCAACATGTTAATACTCTTCAAATTAACATATTAACCCACAAAGATTCACCCTTTGTATTCAATTAAGGTTTCTAATTACCTTTTAATACATTTTTCTACCAAATGAATGAACTTTTGCAAAATGGCCAGAACTAGATTACCAAACTATTTTTATATTGTTCATCATATTTTTCTATGCAACTTTCATATATAACTTATTTTTATTAGAGCATCATAACAACTTCTATAATTATTTCAAGTATTATTATGTTTTGGCCAACATAAAAGCGCCACGTCAGGATCAGATTATATTTATTTGCTTACCAAAATTCAGCTGCTAAAAGTAGTAGTTTCCCTTGAGCCCTGAACGTGCAAGCCGGGGTAAAAGAGTCATTTGACTCTGTTCTTCTTCCTCACGCAGGGTAGCCCCTCTCTGGGTGAGCGATCCCGCGTATGTACGTGTTGGACTCCGCCGACTCCTACTGCCCATCGGTGAGGCATCTTTCCTTGATGCAACTGGTCAGTCCCAACTCCATTTCTCCCTGTGGGTTCTCCCTTAATCGCTTGCCCCATGGAGCTCATCCTCTTGTGAGGAAGCCTGCACATCCGATGCCCAGGATTCTTCCGTTGATGCTTGCTACAGCCGATGGTGCAGTGCTAGGCTCGATCCCTCACCGCCGTCCTGTTAAGCCCGACTAATGCATGTGGTTCCTCTCCCTCCAAGCATGCTGCATCCGCATAGAACTCCAGTTGTTCAAGCATTGCACGGTGTTAGTTGGCAACATGCAGCATCCGTGTGCGGCTGTCGTCGACATTGTGCTTGGGATCGATGGAGGTGGGTTGAGAGAATTGGCTGAGGTCGGGGAATCTGGTTGTAGGTGGCACAAGTCGTCAGCCTGGAACAGAGCAAGAGGTTTCTACCTCATGTCCTCCACTCCTCCATCGTCAGTCCAACCCCCCCCACAAGTTCTTGCGGATCCCCTCACAGACTCTCTCCGTTCGGTTATATATACATATACATGTATCTTAACAGAAACCCTAATGGGTCCTATGGATGAGGGAAAGGGTGAGAGGAAACGACTCATGAAAGGGAGTCTATGTTTCTTGCCTCATACTCAACGCAGGGAGAGGCAACACCGCCTCATACCCCTTTCCTTAACTCCTCCTCTTGTTTCCTTGATCCACTCTCCCTTGTGTACGAGAAACACTCATTACTATCTTTATATAGAGATTAAAAAGATGCCTTTTCTTTTCAACAAAATTCTAATACCCGATAAAAAGGCATGGCCCTTTTTAGGGAGTATTATGCTTCCTTATAGAAATTAGTATTTCTTGGTTATTAAGAAATCTCTCTTCATAAAGAGAAATCCTAAAATTACCCCTCTTATTCTCTTTGTTCTTGACTTATAATCTAATGGCCACAAGATTATATTTTCTTTTAGTAGGAAAATACCTCCTTTTTAACAATGCCACCAAATTCTTTAATTATGCACCACATTATCCTCTTATTTTGCATTATTGGTATATTCTCTTTCTTTTCCTTCATTGGGACTCATTGGATCCCAAAAAACTCAAATAATTCGAATTTCCTTTTTAAGGAATACTCATTATCCTTCTAAATGCATCAATATGCATTATTTCACATTATCTTGTTTATTTCTCATTAAAATATCTCTTTTTGAGGATTTCTCTTTATTTCTCTTTTATTTTCCACATTGGTATTCCTTTTAACATTAGGAATGCTTGGGATATGAAATCCCACTAAGGATAACTCAATTCCACCTTTTTCCACTTATTTTGCACATTTTATCATTGTTTTCAATTTCTTTCTTAATAAAGAAATACTTAATTGATCTTTTCTTTAATTATTGCATTCTCTATGCAACTTTGGACTCCTTCGAACCCAAGTAACCCAATAGGCACAGAATCCATCCTTGGATTATATTCTTTTGCCTTCCAGAGGTTTCCACATCATTCTTTTCTAAAAAAACTCAATTATTCATTTACTAATTTAATAATTGAATTTCCTTTCTTCATTTACTTGTTATTGGGCCCAATAGACAATAAAGCCCACAACACAATCATCAAGGCTATTGTAAATGAATCCATTTATTCAAAAAAAATTATATCATTATTTGTTCAATTAGCTTTAATATGAGAAATTACATTTCTCACCAATTGAACCCAAAAATTGGGGTTGTAACATCCTTCCTCTCTTATAGGAATTTTGTCCTCAACATTCTTATCAAGCAAATAAACAATTCAGGATAAGACTTTTCCATGTCCATCATTGGCCCCTATGTGGCTTTACCGTACTCATAGCGCTACCAAAGAACCTTTATCATCACATATTCTTTTCTCTGAGTTCTTTCATCCTCGCATCTATAAATTGCACAAGTGACTCAAGCCATTTCAGCCTCCCTTGGGGCTCACTAGGTTCATTGCTCAGCACATGGTCTGTGTACCTCACATAGTGCTCTAAATTGGACACATGGAACTCATCACATGTTACTTTATCCTTAGGGGTAAGATCAAACTTAACCTTCTCCACCAATCCATCTCAAAAGAACCCATGCATCGTGGACTCATCTCTCTTAGCTATAACTTAGAGGAGTCAGATTTTCATGTCACATAATGTCCCATAGTGAACTGCATGTCAGTCTACTTTGCATCCGCTCATGACTCCCGTCATATCTAGTCTCCTTTCAGCTATTGCACGATCAAAGAGACTTCATCTACACACATTGTGATCCTTTTCTAACCATCATGTGGTCCTTTCACCAACATCACCTTATTGAAGTGGTGACCGACACAACCTCCCTTATAGAGCTTCTTTAAAACCCGATACTGGATATGGTGGTTATCATCACGTCTTACAAAGGACAAGAACTGTCTCTATGTATCACCCTGAACGAGCACACATGCTCTCATCAGACCCTCTAGTCTGGATCATACTAACCATTAGTTAAGGGTGATAAACCGTACTAACATCGAGTTCTTCATGTACCTACTCCCACCTTTTGTAAGGGAACCTTTAGGTCAAACTCAAGAACCTTTGAACTCGCATCATGGTGTAGTTGAACCATCTCTCTCATGCGTAGTTCAACCAGATCTGTCCCTTGACATAACTCTTTCTTTCTCATGCCATCTAGGTAAGGCAATCTACCATAACCCACAATGCATCTTGACCTTCCTTGGTCTAGGGAAGACTTACAACCTCCATAGTGATGAACTACCTTTTCCCCTCTTGGGAACTCTTTATACTCTATATCGATACACTGGGTTATTGGTGTTCGTCCTTCACCTCCTGGCTTGCATGGACACATACCACATGCAACTTCATCTTAGGCATCCAAAGTACTACCGTCACTTACTATCTTCGTAGTACCATGGTGTATGGTGATCTTCAATCATGATCTCCTATATGTCATGATTCCTCAAGATCGATTTCTCAGAAACACTAAACCACTCTAGTCGGGTTCCATCACCTTCTTTTCTAAAGAAGTGCATCTGAGGTTCTACAACCATCCATTTATTACATCAAGGCCTAGGATGGCTAACCAAGCAACCACTAACTTGTTCAACAGATCTCATTACATCTGAGTGTTAGCCAAACTTACCTCTTTTTCAAACTTAGGGTTAGCCTAACCATCTCTTCTAGTCTCTAACTAGGCAGCTGCATCTCAACTAGAGCATCCATTACCACTTCGCATGCTTAGGTATTAGGTAATGTTGAAGACATACACCTCCATATATTCCACTTATCATCTCATCTCAAACTCTAAGTCTATCTCTTGGTTTTCAAACTCAACCTTATATGACTTGCAAATTCCACATATCTCATGATAAAACATCCTCACGAGATGATTACCTTAATACTCATAGTGTTTGTAAACCTTTAATGTATCATTCACTCTACAAGGGAATGTTATCAACTCTGTCCTCATACCTCGTAGCAATGTTCCAACTCACATCATCTTTTATCCTTAATGTATGGCATGCGTACTGTCCTATCTCTCACTCCCATAACAAGAGGAAATAAGCATTTGGTTGCAGTCCAAATACATAGTTCTTCCTGTTCCAAGAGTAGAGATGGTACATCCCACCTTGCCAGTACACCTTTAAATCTAAGTTGAAACGTGCCATTTATGCATCTATATTACAATCATCTTGATATCAAAGTTACCTCCATGGAAAACTAGTTTTGAACCTACTTGGGTCCACACATATTCCTTGGTCGTCACCTCTAGGTCTATAGGGTGCCGACACTTTTGGGGTCATCCCTCTTCCCTTATGCATCCAGAGAGTGCCATGTTCATCTGCCCTTTGGGTCCCATAAGTTCATGAAGGTGATCAATCTCCTATCCCATGGCCCTCAGACAATGATAACTATTACCTCCCAACCCTATGCTCATGTGCAACTAGGGAATTAGGCAACTCCTACTTCCATCATTCTTATCCCTACCTGACCCTAGGATAGACTTAGGATATCATAGTACATGTACAACTTAGAACCTTACCCAATCTCTCTCTGCATTCATGGGCTATCTTTCATCCTTTCATAGGGGTCATGATGACCTGCCTACCTTGGTCAAGTCCCATACCGGTTACCTCCATGGTAACACATCCATATGCACTTAGAGATTGATATCTATGGGTCTACAGGTTCATTCTCATACTGAGTACTTTTCACTTAGCTTCTCAAAATTCTATGAGACCTCTTAAGGTTACCTCAAAACAAGCAAAACTGGTATAAACCCTACCGAAGGGTCCCTCTCCCAGGATGGGAGGAAACTATGCCTTAAAAACAAAGGTCACAAACACCCTTATGTCCAAGGTTTACATCCACATGAGCATGCTTAACCCTAGAAAGCTACTAAGGCATAAGCAGGCCATCTACTAAACCATGTTAGGTCATACTTGTTCTCATCCTCAACATTGGATCAAGATCGTACCTTCCCATGTCATCAACTTATCTGTGAGGGGTTCATCAAACATACCTTAAACTTAAGGGTTTTCCTTTTCCTATACACGTGAGTACCATGCTCGAAACTATAGAGACTCAACTCTCATCATGAGCATTAGGTACCCTACTTCCCCTCTTAGGCCTAGGAACCCTAGGTTCACTTTTGGGTGTCCAAATGCCTACTCAACTTTTAACCATGAATCAAGCATGTATAAGGCATTTACTAAACCTCTCCTAGTCTAAGGAACTCTTCTTCCTAACCCAAGAGGTAAACACCTATACCATAGGCTCATAGGTACCCGAAACCTCATCCTCTCTCTAGGGTTTGGTTCCTCTAATGGCAACCAAGATATCACCATCTTTTAGGGATCATGCATTAGGCAACCACAACCATCCACTTAGGTCGCATCCTCCTCAGCTGCCCACTGTTCCACAGAGTCTAAGCTTCCAACCTCCTTGCATGGGTCCCGCACTCTCTTTCAAGAGCTAACCCTTCAAACAACCTTACTACCTGAGGTCCTCTTTCCATGAAGGTGGATCAAGCTTACAAGCGTACCCCTACATGGTGAAGCCTATTTTCAACTTATGTTTGCTCAAGATTATCCATAGCCCTTTATGCTTATCTCATAAGCTATCCATCATACTCTTCTGGCCTCAGTGTAAGCCTACTGTCAGCACTACTGACATACTCTAGATTCATACTATGTCATGCTCATATAAGCTCACAGGGTTTCCATAGGTTCTTCACTAACCTCATCATTGAAGGAGCTATCCTTCAATCTAATATGCACGACCCCTATCTAGGGTTGGGTCACCAAAGGTGCTAGGTCATCCAACCTCTGATGGCTCATATGGGCATCCAAAATCATGTCCACCCTCACACCTGGTCTATCATGACATCTAACTCATTATGTCATCTCTCTAATGAACACTTAGGGTTAGGGTTAGCATCATCTAGAGGATGTGCCAGGTCTCCACTTATAATGGAGGTCTCTACCTAACTCTCTTTACTTATCCTCCTGACAAGCAAGTCTATACTCAGGTCTCTCCAGAGGTCATGAAAACTTATGTCATATGACCTAAGCATGTATTTTTTCTTTAGTTTGTGCTTAATCTATTAAGCTTATGTCCATGACATCTTATTTACATGCTTTTCATTTAATTTGGTGGAGGATTCCTTAAACCATATCAACCTTACCCATACCTCAAGAGGGTGAGGAAGAGAGAGAAAACCCTAATACTTAAGGTCCTTAATAGAATTTGAGTTGAGAATGGATGAATAAGATGAGAGAGTCCTAAAGGTATCTTATTTCAAATCATACCCTAAGACTTTGGCCAGGCAGTCACACGGATCCGGGAGTCCTCGTATTCCGACTAGCGGTGCGGAGGAAAATATTGCCACCACCGGTCGTGATCCTTTTCTAGACACCTATGTCTTTCAGATAATCCTATAATAACTCCCTTGGGTTCTATGGAGTTTGTAAAATTTAATAATTATTAATGGTTAAGTGAGGAACCTACACTCTGATACCAAATGTTATGACCCCACCTTTTGGTAACCCCCAATTAAGGGAGACCGAGAGGTCGAAGCCACACACATAATTTCCGGATCAAAGGTTCTACAATTAACCAAGAACAATTATTAAATTTTAACAGACTAAATTGGAAAGATGTGAGAAAATAAACTTTTGCATACCTTTTGAAAACTTGGATCTCTAAACTTCTATCCACATATGAATTCTACTCTAACTAATCCTCCTTGTATTTTAATTCATTTATTTCACAATATGATGATTTACTATTTGTCCTTTTGGCTTTGTACCTAAAACACTGACAAACAAAACCTCGGTCAGCATAAAGCTAGTATGTGAGGGAACCAAAAACCGTGCAATTATTCATAACAATGTATTGCAGCCAATTACCATTTAACAAACAATTTTACATTTTAAATATAACTACACGATCTATGCATTCCCTATCCTCTGCGCTGTCCCTGTAGTGGACCTGGATACTACTTTCCTTATATTAGTTCCCCATTAAACCCCTCATGGTCCCACCTATAGGTGAACCAGTTTCTAGGGTTGAGTCACATGGCACTACCCGTAAGTAGTCCACTCCTTACCTCATGGCATGCTAAAGGGTCTCATGGCACTACACTTGGTAGCCCAATTTCTAACCAACAATAACCTAGACCTTACTCTAGGTTACCCCTTTTTAGTCTTTACAGAGAAAGAACAACAACAGTAGGGGCATCAATGACAACTCACGTTGAGTGTATTGTCTGTCGTGTCTTGTAGATAGAAGTCCTATGTGTCGTCTCTGTACTCTCAGGTCCTTGGATTTAGTACGTGTTCGTTTTATGAATAATCTGAGATTTTGGTTTGTATGGCTTGAGGTTTGATGTTGTTTTAAGTATATGTTTTGAGAAAGCAACTGTTATATATTGTCCTCGAGAAGAAATGGTACATTGTATGTACAATATATGATCAATGTGAAAATCAGGTTTTGGTTATTCCTTAAAGAGTTTTCCTAGAAATGGATCTCTTTGCAAAAATGGTTTTAATTTTTAGTGATTTTTGTTAATCTGCAGTTTATGTTTATTCCACTTAATTAGTAACGATTTGTTTGTCGGTTTGGTGACTATCGTTACACCTAACCATTTCTAGAAGTGTACGATTACATCTATCAGCTACACCATTCATCCATGGGGAACCGAGCATTGTGTGCTGAGGGACAATCCCTAATATTTCTAAGAGTTTAGCAAAAGGACCAGGACGTTGTCCTGATTCATCATACTTTCCTTAATACTCACCACCTCTTTTAGACCTAATGATCTTCACCTTTTTACCTAGCTGCCTCTCAACTTCAGTAATGTAAATTTGAACACCATTCACAAATTGAGATTTATCATACAGAAGGTAAAGATAACAATAACATGAATAATCATCTATAAAGGTAATGAAATATTTTTCTCCACCAGAAGACAGAACATGAAAAGGTTCGCATATGTCTTTATGTATAATCTCGAGAAGTTTAGTAATTCTTGTGTCTCCTTTCTTAGTCTGTTTGGTTTTCTTACCCTTAATGCAATCCATACAAACACCAAAATCAGTAAAATTAAGACTCAGAAGAATCTCATCTTTTACCAACCGGTTAACTCTTTCTCTGGATATATGACCCAGTCTCTTATGCCACAAGAATGCAAAACTTTCACACATCCTACTTCATTTCAAACCCACTTTAGGATGCAAGGTAACAAGAAGAGATTCAGAAAATGTATTATCAAGATAATTTTGATATAAACCATTGATCAAAATTCCTGAACCAAATAATCAATTTTCCTTAAACAAACTGAAACATTCACCACCTATTTCTAATGAAAAGCCATCATTATCAAGTTTAGACATGGAAATTAAATTTCCATAAATGGAAGGTTGACACGATTTTACCGTGTGTATAATGCAAGTGCACACATCAGAGTAATAGAGGCCTTTGTGAGGCCTGAGTCGAACACAGGGACACTGAACTATCAGTAGACTACTTACTAACTACTCACGATCAGCTAGACCGATTAAAAAGTGTTGAGAGTTGATTGAAAAATAAAAGAAAAATAAAAGAAAACAAAGCAATCGATTAAATGTTGAGTTTAATCAATTTAGATGGGAATCTTTAGGATTGTGGCTTCACCGCAGGTTCTCGTTGTATTAATTTCTATATAGTTAATCAAATTCATCTCTCATTCTGGGTAGTGGCCTGTAGTCAGAATTGTTCACTGTCATGATACAACTCACTACCTAAATCTAGGTCGGTTCCAAAGTCGTAGTAACCTATACCCTAAACTAGGTGCATGAAGACCAAACTCTGGGTTTCCACCATTAACCGTACATCACCTTGTTCAAGGGATTTTTTAATTAATGTGAATTTCGTCTCTTTTCATCCGTTAATTCTTCTTCCAAAGTAATTAAAGGCATTGGATTATCATTAAGTTGGTCAATCATAATGAAATAATGGAGAAAACGAAATCATACCATGGATTTAAGAGACAAAATATGAATTACTATGATAAAAACATCATACAATGATTACCCGGGCTACTCCCGGTCCTAAAGACAAAGGGGATTAGCCCCGCATGTTCATCTCAATGAAAGACATGATGGAAGAAGGGGAAGACATGGAGAAACGTGAATGAGAGTGATGTAAACCCCTGAATGGAGGAGATCCAATCATTCCTTGATGTAGAGTACACGATCTACAGCCTTCCAGTGGTGGAATTCGTCTTCTACGACTCTGGGAACGAGATGGGCGTGATTCTGGACTCCGTTCTCTTCTCCTCACCTTTTCGGGACTTATGTAGTGGCTAATGACATGATAATCTGCTTAGTGCCGCCATCATTAGATATATGGACCACTTTTGGTCATCAAAAGATTACCACCATCCGATAAAGATTGATCTGAAACAAAACATATCCTGACAGTGTCGATACCATCAACACGGGTTGATGGTATCGACCCGTCATAGTATCGGCAAGTTCTCTTCTCTTCTCTTACGTTCCGCCTGATGCATACTCGATACCATCGACGCGGGTCGATGGTATCGACACCTTTAAGCGTCAGTTTTGTCACCATTCTGATGCTGAAGCTGTGCAATGTCGATAGTATCAACTTTTGTGTTGATAGTATCAACCGTCTGATTGCTGGTTCGCTGAGGGTATCTCGCTACCATCGACTTCCCAGTCAATGATATCGACTCTGCTTGGATCCTTGCGGCTATCTCACCATGACTGTGTCGATACTATCGACGGATGTCGATGGTATCGACAACTATGTATATTGCTTTTCCTGAAATTGCAAGACAAAGCCAAATCGGCTATGCTAAAACCCATTATTATGATCGTTTATAATAAAAAAGATAAAATATGAAAGATTTGATACAAAATGATATTATAGACTACAATGAATGAATCATGTGATACTAACCACAAAAGTGACTAATAAACACATAAAAACATGTAAAACAAGACTATAAAAGCGACTCAAAATCATCGCATCAAACTCCCCTAAGCTTAAACATGACGAGCAGCAAAACTATAGAATAAAATTGTGAGGGTCAACTAAAGAACATATTATCACAACATACATTGCCATATGATCCCCGTCAGACATTCACATACCGGCCCTTACTGACCACAGAATGATAATTACCATCTAGGCGATAATGATCAACCATAAGAGATATCCACCCCAAGATTGATGAACACTTTTGAATAAGGCAGTTAATATAATAAAATGCTTTAGTTCAGGCTTGGTGCATCTTTGTGATCTTCTATCTATGTTGCTCGTTTCCTAACTACCATCTAAATGGAAGCAGATCTCCTGATATTAATGAATGAGGAGATAATCACGGGTGGCCTACCAATTAGAGCAACGGGTGGATGGAATAGGTGGCTGTGGAAGAGATGAAAGCAAATAACAGTCAGTCATGCAATACAAAAATTAATGCCCTATCATGATTGAAAATGCACGTGAAAATGTTCTAATGCTATATTTTAGGTGGAATGATGCATGCACTATCATTCTATCCAAACGAGAGACAGAATATCTACAGACCTACACATGTACTTTCTCTTCTTATTCTGCATATGAACAAATTCCTTTCTCCCTCTGATCTTCATGCTTTTTTTTTTCTCAAGCCCTTATCTTGCTTAATAGAACAAGATGAAATTTTCAATATCTTTCTCTTGGGCTTATTCACATATCTATTATATTTTTTCTTTCTTCCAGAGAGTATGAAATAAGTCCTTTATTTGCAGAAGAGGCAAAGCACATCATTGTACAAGATGATTAGGGTTATGCAAAATGCAACTAAAATGACATTGACATGCACTCGACAATTTGTGAATGCAGGATTATAATGCAACATTTTTTTATCTTTTTTTTCAATGCAATAAAAGTAAACACTAACTACAATGCAATCTTAACTACATGTCATGCAACCATTAGATGACAAACTGTATAGTGCTCCCAATTCTTACGGTGGAGTGTAGATGAGATGAAGTGGATAGATCACGAGATTAATTGACAGAACCACTGGAAGATATTATATGTCCCTCCTTACTGACATGTGTAAAATCAAGAGGTTTCTCTCTCTTATTTCAGATTAAAATCTCATTACCATTTGATCAGTTTAGGCTCAACATCTAATTCCGTCTACTTTTCTTGAATCATAGGCATGTACATTTTATGTTCTTAAGTTGACAAACCCAAATATTTTCATAATTCATATGCTCAAATTCAAACAAAGCAAGCTTGCAAATTCATTAAAAATTTTCAAATTGACCCCTGACTCCCATGTGACAGACAAAGAGATGACACATTAAATTAGACATCCACGATTACACTAGATAGAATGTGGATCCTAAAAACTAAGAAAATTTCTAGAATAAAAGAAAAGGCAATAAATGATAAAAATTAGAAATAAAGATAGAAAAAGATAGAAACTGTTCCATCACCCCCCCTAAACTTGAATTCAACTATGGCCTCATAGTCAAAAACAATCTTAACAGGTGGAACAGTGATACCCTTCATTGTTCAGGTGGTGGGTACTGCGGGGCGGTGGGATCCCATGATGGATACTGCCCCTGGAAATTTGGATCATACGGGGGCATGAGCGGAGGTTGCGGGTATCCCCCAAAGAAATTCTGGCTCTAGTAATGGTCGTAGAATGGTTGTTGCTGCATCTCCATCCTATGCAACCTGTCATGAATATTCTCTTAGTTGACGAGGAGGAGGCGCTTGTTCTCGTAGATGGCATGTTGATTAAAAACAGCCGGTTTGTAGTCTCCTAAATACTGGCGAAGGAAGCAGTGTGTTGCTGCTGGGTCTGCTGAATCTCCTGCAGCATTGAGTACATCCCATGCATAGAGTAGACATCCTCTCCTTGTGGAGAGGGCTGAGGTGGTGGAGGCTGCGAAGATGATGATGCACCTGGGTGGAAGCGTGGACACTTCCACGGTGCCACTCATGAACGAAGAGGAGTGAAAGCCTCCTCTCCCTCTTCTTGCTCGTCGCCGTCGTCATTGTCATTGTCATTACCATCGTCTTCTTCGTCGGAGTCATCTATGGTGATGATGGGCCACCAAAAGTGCTGAGCTCCCTGGATGTTGAAGATAGGATCAGGAAGCACACACTCCTGGTACTCCTGGTTGACATGGCACTGTGCATAGGCCACGCCATCACGGAGCGTAAGAAGGTTGGATCAGTGTAGATGATGCAGGTTGACTTTATTCCTGTTGGACAACGGAGTGAGTTGGGAAAAATCCAACCCAAGGTACAGAGCAAGCGGTGTGATCAACCCCCCAAAATGGATAGGAGCCTTTCTTGTACTCCTCCGCACGGCCAACACACGCGTCAAGAAAAATGTGCCCCAATTGAGCTCTTCCCGTTACAACAACTTATACAGAAAAAACAAGTCCGTCTCCTGAAACTTACTGAGAGAAAGATCGGCTTGAGAAAAGAGAGTAGTGCACAACATGCGATGTAGAATCCGCACAAATGGATGCTCAAAATCAGCTACGGATGCATTATGATAGCTGACGGACTTGCCTGGAGGCGCGGTCACCAGCTGGGCGAAGATCTCATCATAATCTGTCCGATTGTCAGACCTCCTGTGCTGATTCAGAGAATGGTACTAGTTGTAAATTGCATTAAACTGCTGGAGGGTGAGATTGTAATTGTTGTTGTAGAGCCAGAAAGAAACACGGCCCTTGATCCATTCCCGATCGGTGGCAATGAGGTCGTTAGGCACGACGTATATATCCAGCGATGCCATAAACTCCACCACCAGTTCCTTGTATGTCGGCCACTCAGCGAAAAAGGGGAGGCCGTCAGCGTGGTACGGGACCTCGTCAGACCTCCTGCCCGTATGCTGCGCTTGCCCCTGTAGGATGTAGGTGAGGTTGGCTTCGAACCTGAGGTCGCGGACCATGGTCCAATCGACATATCGGGTTGGCTCAATTTTCTGCTTGAGCAACTCCTCGTATATCTTCCTTAATTCCTCCGAGGGATGAACAATCCTCAGACGAGGAATGGAGCCGGGAGGTGGAGGAACAAATGTCGCAATCTCCATCGGGGCCGTCCTTGAAGAAGAAGCTCCTTCTGTCCACACCATCATCACAGAGAGAGAGAGAGGGGAATAAGAAATATAGCTCGGTGAAGGTCAGAGAAGATGATCTCCGCTCGGTGTAGAGATCGGTGAAAATATCCTGATCCTTGGATGCTCGATGAAGGCCTCCGGTTGCCCAACAATGCTCAACACACAAGTGGAAGGAAGAAGCTCTGAAGGTGTGAAGAAAATTGAGAAACAACCCTTTCTTTTATAACTCATTCTATCGCTGCTGCCGCTCTGTCGATACCATCGACGGGGGTGTCGATGGTATCGACACCTATAGCACAATCCATGTCTTTGCTAGTATCGACGGTTGTCAATGGCTGTATTTGGGGGCCCAGATCGTTGACGCCTCGATACTATCAACGCGGGTCGATGGTATCGACTCTTCATGGATCAATTACCCTCCCGATGCCCCGGCGCGACTTCCTTGTTGTTGCTGTATCGATACCATCGACGGGGCCATCGATGGTATCGACTTCACTGAGACAAATCTTTCTGTAAATCTTCAAGGATCTTGTGAGTATCGACTTCCCGGTCGATACTATTGACCTGGAGCTATTATTTTCTTTCGACGTCCCTGATGATGGGTCGATACCATTGACGAGGCCGTCGATGGTATCAACTCAGAAAAATTTCTGCAGCCGATTCCCTATACCCATGTCTCTACCATTGACCCTGTGGTTGATGGTATCGACTCTGACTCAATCCTGCACACTGAACAAAATGATTAAGGTATCGTTTTTACACTAAAATCGAAAGTAAACAAAACTAACTTGTAAATGCGAAAGAACTACCCATGGTTGGGTTGCCTCCCAACAAGCACCATTCTTTAACGTCTTAGGCTTGACAAAATCGAGCTCATCAGCTCAGAGCATCGGAGAGTGTTCCTAGGGAATCACTCGGCAGTTTAAACTCAACTCTATCCTGGCCAATCCCTAATTTCAAGGTACCTCTCCCGATAGTAGTGATAACATCAGCCGTCGCTTGAAACGTCCTACCCAGTAGCATCTCACAACCCTTTAGCTGTGGTATGTCCATGACAATGAAATCCACGGGAAAGATAAACCTGTCGACTTTGACAAGTACATCCTCACACACTCTGTATGGCTTCACAATAGACCCATCCGCCAACTCAATAGTCATAGCAGATTCCTTTAGTTTCTTCAATCCAAGCTTTTGGAATGTGGATAACGGCATAAGATTTATGTTAGCGCCTGAATCACACTGTGCATATGAAAAGTTATGGCCGCCAATTGAGCACGATATGTAGAATCTCCTGGGGTCTTTCATCTTCTTTGGTAAACTCCCATGGATAAGTGAGCTCACTGTCTCATTCACAACACAAATGTCAGTGTCTTTTATCCACCTTTTCTTAGTGATGATGTCTTTGATAAACCTTCCATATGCTGGAAGCTGTTCTATCATTTCCACTAACAGAATATTAATATGGAGCTTCCTAAACATCTCCAAGAACTTCTTATAATGTCTATGCTCTTTCTTCAGACTCAGACTATCTGAAAAAGACACAATTGTCTCCTTTAGACGCTTGTGAGGTGGCACATATGGGCTATTCGGGGTCTCCTCCCCTAAGCTTGCTTTGTTGTCACCCGCTGGCATAGGCTTCAACACATCAGTCATAGTTGGTGTGACTCGTGGCTGCTCATCCTTCTCGGTGGTTGTGACTTCACTATGTAATGTCACCTTTACCTGCTCCTCCTGCCTAGATGTGGGCTCTGCTGTGATTGGTTTTTGGGTGGATTTCCTGAATGGAAAATATCCACCTGGTAGTCCATATAAGCTACGGGGATATGACACCCTGGTCTTAGCCTCCGTTTCAAAATGCATTTTGCCCTTTTTACGGACCTCCTCCACCGGTGGCTCTGTCTCCTTAATCACAAATATATATTTCACTTGATGATATACTTGAGCAGACTCTGCATTACCAACCGGTCTTTGTTGATTTGCATGCTTCAAGGCCTCCACTTCATTGGTGATTTGAGTCACCGTTGTCTCTAGTGTCCCCATCTGCGCTCCATGACTTTCCAATGTCTGCCCAAATTTAGTCAAAATCTCACCCTAGGACTGTAACTACTTACTGAACATATTCATCATCTCTTGATTTTGTTTCACTACCTGGCTGATCAATTCGGTGCTTTTATCCTCCACAACAACATGTGGTTTTGCATCACGAGAATTTTTTGGATCCTTCCATGAGAATTTTCTGTCCTTCCTCCACGTGTAATCATTGTTCCTATAGCCCTGTTGTTGCATAAATTTGACTTGGGCTTCCTCATCGGATTCTTCCTCTTTCTCCACAAGATTCTTGGCTATGAGATCTAATTTTTCATTCAGCTCCTTGATGGCCTTTGAATCACCTGTGACTCGAACCTATTCTGGTGCATCCCTATCACCCCAGGACTGCTTTTTGGCCATGTTCTTCAAAATCTCCCAACACCTAGTGCCAGTGTTGTTCAAGAAGAACCCCGAACCTACTGAATCCATGTTGCTTCTATCATGCTCAGAAAGGGCAAAATAGAAAATCTTGACCTATTTCTCCTTATCCATCCCATAATGTGGGCACCTCCTCAACATTATCTAAAAGTGCTCCCAAGTCTCAGAATATGTTTCACCGACTTTCTGACTGAAGTTATGAATTTTTCTAATTAGATCATTTGTCTTCTCGGGTGGAAAGAATCATTCAAAGAAAACTTCAACCATGTGGTCCCAAGATTCCTCATACTCATCGTCTAAGTTATGCAGCCATTCTCAAGCATTTCCCGCTAGAGAGCTGGGAAATAATTTCAAATAGAGCATCTCTTACAGGAACCTATCTATCTTGATCATATCACAGTTCTCCACGAACTGGCTTATATGAGTCACCAGATCTTCATTTTTGAGTCCGTGAAATGCATTGGATTTGACCAAATTGATTAGGCCTGGGTCAATTTTAAAGTTTGGAATGTTGACCGCCTGCTTTTTTATCTGCCCCTTTGATGATGAAGAGGAAGAAGCCTTTATCTTCTCCCAGATTGTCTATTCCTCAGCCATAGCTTTTGGTTCAGAATATGAATCTATATCCTCAGGTTGATCGTGAATATTGTTCTCTTCGTCGTCTGATCCCAACGGTGGAACCTCTGGTGATGGCAGTGTGTAGTCTGTGCTATGCGTCTTCACCATGCACTGGTACCTGCAAGGTAATAAATTTAATTCAGTACAATGCTAGAAGATTGCTAAATATGAAAGATAAAGGTTGAATTCCAACAATAACAATAAAAAAAAGTGGCCTAGAGTGGCCACTTGTAACACTCATAGTGCCGACAGTTGCCGTGTACCCGGCAACGGTGCCAAAAACTTGACATGATTTTACCGTGTGTATAACACAAGTGCACACATCAGAGTAATATAGGCCTTTGTGAGGCCCGAGTCAAACACAGAGACACTAAACTATCAGTAGACTACTTACTAACTACTCGCGATCAGCTAGACCGATTAAAAAATTTTTAGAGTTGATTGAAAAATAAAAGAAAACAAAGCAATCGATTAAATGTTGAGTTTAATCAATTTAGATGGGAATCTTTAGGATTGCAGTTTCACCACAGGTTCTCGTTGTACTAATTTCTAAATAATTAATCAAATTCGTCTTTCATTCCGAGTAGTGACCTGTAGTCAGAATTGTTCACTGTCGTGATACAACTCACTACCTAAATCTAGGTCGGTTCCACGGTCGTAGTAACCTATACCCTAAACTAGGTGCATGAAGACCAAACTCTGGGTTTCCACCATTAACCGTACATCACCTTGTTCAAGGGATTTATTAATTAATGTGAATTTCATCTCTTTTCAGCCATTAATGCTTCTTTCAAAGAAATTAAAGGCATTTGATTATCATTAAGGTGATCAATCATAATGATATAATGGAGAAAACGAAATAATACCATAGATTTAAGAGACAAAATATGAATTATTATGATAAAAATGTCATACAATGATTACCCAGGCTACTCCCAGTCCTAAAGACAAAGGGGATTAGCCCTGCATGTTCATCTCAATGAAAGACATGATGGAAGAAGGGGAAAACATGGAGAAATGTGAATGAGAGTGATGTAAACCCCTAAATAGAGGAGATCCAATCATTCCTTGACATAGAGTACGTGATCTATAGCCTTCTGGCGGTGGAATTCGTCTTTTGTGGCTCTCGAAATGAGCGGGGTGTGATTCTAGACTTCGTTCTCTTCTCCACACCTCCCCGGGACTTGTGCAATGGATAATGATGTGATAATCTGCTTAGTGCTGCCCTCATTAGGTATATGAACTACTTTTGGTCGGCAAAAGATCACCACCGTCTGATCAAGATCGATCTGAAACAAAACATATCTTGACAGTGTCGATACCATTGACACGGGTCGATGGTATCGACCCATCATGGTATCAGCAAGTTCTCTTCTCTTCTCTGACGTTCTGCCTGATGTAAACTCGATACCATCGATGCGGGTCGATGGTATCAACACCTTTAAGTGTTGGTTTTGCCACCATTCTGACGATGAAGTTGTGCAATGTCGATAGTATCAACTTTTGTGTCGATAGTATCGACCGTCTGATTGCTGGTTCGCTGAGGGTATCTCGCTACCATAGAATTCCCAGTCGATGGTATCGACTCTGCTTGGCTCCTTGCGGCTATCTCACTATGACTATTTTGATACTATCGACGGATGTCGATGGTATCGACAACTGTGTATATTCGTTTTTCCTGAAATTGCAAGACAAAGCCGAATCAGCTATGCTAAAACCCACTATTATGATCGTTTATAATAAAAAAATAAAATATGAGAGATTTGATACAAAATGAGATTATAGACTACATCGAATGAATCATGCGATACTAACCACAAAAGTGAGTAATAAACACATAAAACACATGTAAAACAAGTCTATAAAAGTGACTCAAAATCATCGCATCAAAGGTACATAAAGAGTTTGCTCCAAATTTAACTGTAAACTAGAGTCTAATACTAAACAAAAAGTGCCAATGGCTTTTACTGTAGCTTTCACTCTATTTCCCATGTAAACATTGGCTTCATTTGGACTTAATTTCCAGGTTGTAAGGAATCCCTGCATCGAGTTTGAAACATGAACATTAGAGCCAGAATCAATCCACCAAGTATTATAAGGTGTTTCTACAAAGTTTGATTCAAAACATACAAAAGCCAAAGGCTTACCTTTCTTTTCGAACCATTCTCTGCACTGCACACAATCTTTCTGAATGTGTCCAGGCTTCTTACAGAAGTGGCAATTATCATTCTTCCTTGCTTTCTTAGGTGCAGATTGGCCTGATTGATTTGATGGACTATTATTGATGCCCTTTCAATTTTTCTTACCGACTTTGTTCTTCCCATTCCCATTTCCATGCTTGTAATTTTCTTGAGCAACATGACTATTTTGCTTCTTAATTTGAGCCTCTTCCTGAACCAGCTTATTGGTTAGTTAATTCACATTCCACGTATCCTTAATCGTGTAGTAGTGAATCTAAAAAGGACCATATTGTTGAGGCAATGAGTTTAGGATAAATTGGACTAGGAACGAATCCGCTACAGTCATGTCCAATTTATCTAATTTTGTATCCAGATTGGTCATGTCAAGTACATGTTTCTGCATGGTCTTGGTACCATCATAACGTGCAGTCATTAGTTCAGCCATAAGTTTTCCAGCAACTGCTTTATCAGCAACCTTAAAGCGTTCAATGACTATTCTTAAATACTCCTTAGCTGTCTGACCCTCATTCTCAGGTATGGAAGATTTGATGTTGGTAGCAGTGGTTAAACGCATGAATTTCAAGCATAGTTTGTTAGCTCTAGTCCATGCATTAAAGTTTTTGATCTCACTTTCTGTGGAGGTATCAACAATATCAGTAGGCTTGTCTATAGTTAATCCCGAGTCAATCTCAAGCACATCTAAGTAAAACTCAACATGTTCTTTCCACTCGGTATAATTAGTCCCATCTAATTCAGGGACTGATTTGACAAAGGAATTAAGTTGGGCAGGTTGATGAACTGCATTATAGAAACAAGCTCACTATAGTTAATCTTTGAGTTGTAAACACATTTAAACAAATATGACTAAGATTTATACATAAGAGAGTGATTTAAACCAACAATTAAATGAGTATGGTATCTGTGGATAACCTATACAAGCTTAATCACATAATGAATTAACTCCATAACGGTTATTTCACTACTAATGCATAGTCTACCTGTGGGTAATACATGATGCTAGTAAACAACCAACAATACTTTTACTTAGTCTGACATTCATTACATTCTTCGAGTCCACTGTGGTGAACTACAACCAATAATATGAATGACATACCAAAAGAATAGAAACATTCATGTACTGAGATGAAATCACTGTGGTGATTATCAAAACAATATAATATGAATAATGCTCTTAAAGACATATTTTTCTCATATGTTATACACATAAATGGCATTTGTATGGAAACAATAATTAAGAAAAATATTTTTCGGTCCTACATAATAGAGTTTTATACCAGGATCACAGATCAAGGCACGAAAACATCAAACAAAATTTCTATCATCATTTTTACATAACAAATATGCCCAAATATGCCCAAAAAATACTTAAAACGTGATTTTGAGGGTCTAAACGGCTGAAAAAGGCTAAAAATGAAAAGTTTATTACATAGCAATAAATGTTGAAGAAAATGCCATTTCCGTCACTACTACATAAAAGCCTTTTAGCGTCGGTTATTTAATCTCTTTAGTGTCGGTTTCAAAGCGACACCCAAGTGGGTGTCACTAAAGGGGGACACCTTCAGCGTCGGTTCCCAACCGACGCCAAAATGTTTTCCGCCACTGAAAACGCGCCAGCAAAGGGACTATAGGCGTCAGTTGTTTTGTAAAAACCGACACCCAAACTCTTCCCACCACCGAAAATATACCAGGAAAGGGACTATAGGCATCAGTTGTTTACTAAAGAACCGACGCCAAAACTCCTCCCGCCACCAAAAACACGCCAACAAAGGGATTATAGGCATCAATTTTCTAAAAGAAACCAACGCCACATATGATGAAAAGACGTCGGTTTTTAACAGTAACCGACGTCATATCTCTGACAACACAGTCAAATAGACGTTAGTTTTAAGTGAAAAACCGTCGCGATATGTCTTTGGTGTCGGTTTCCTTCAAATAACTGACGCCTATGTTATGATTTTTTTTTCTAATCAGTTTGCAGGCCTACTGTGGCTGGTCGCAGGATGCAGAAACCTACAGTTCAGTAGAACTGAATTGTAGGTTTATGACATCCATTGATATCAGCCAACAACAGGCCACAAACCTGCAAAATTAACATGATGGACAATATTATATATATGTGATTCACACTCATGTATAAGAACATTTAATACATATTATTTTTTCAACACACACATGTAGAAACCAGTAGCAACCTACAGTTCCATTTATTTCATCTCTTTTCACATTCAGACACATGTAGAAACATTCATGTATTGATGATTTTCACACACATATGACAATTCATAAAAATTCATTCACATTCACACAAAATTAATTATGAGAACAAAGTTATTCTTTATTCATCATTGTCATCATTGTCAACAAAATTATATTTAAAAATCCCCACTCTTTGCAGGGCATTTGCACAATCTTCTCTTACAACATCTAATTCATCTCTCGTATCGGGAGCATGTACATCGAAACGCTTTGCACCTGTGTTGAAGTCCTCAGTTTTAAAGACCTACAAAGAGAATGACATATATACAATTATAATAATATATAATAAGATTCATATATTTCATATTATCTAATGAGACTATGTATAATACCTATTGTATGTTATCGATTTCCAATACAGTATGTTTGATGATTAGGTCCATAAATCGCATCACATAGTAGGCACATGCCCAGCCGTTGTCTTGTGTAGCACACTATAAATTGAAACATACAAAATATTCAAAAATACAAATAAGCACAATTCACATAAATAATATATACATTGGAGTCAGGAAATTACTTTCACATTCTCCCAAATGAGTGTCAGATTTTTTTTCCTGGGGACCTTTCCTCCAGCTTTTTTTTACTCTTGTAAATCCCTATATATGTTAATGTAACACATTAAATTGAATAATTAAATAGTAATGCAGTAACAGATGTTAACAGATAAAAAAACATAATATATTTCTCATGAGAATAATGACCTTTTAATTGCATATCCATATAATACATCCAACTCACTCCCCACAGGATCTAGATAATAGACAGTGAATGTTTTGGGGACAATAACTAATAACTCCCAATGCTTAGCACTACAGGTAAGAAAGTAGAAAATTAATAACTCAATATCAGCAATAAAAATGTAATTTGCTTAAGTCCAAATTACAAGCAAAGTAAAGTTACTCGACGTTGAATGGAGCTATTGTCGACTTGTTAATTGCTTCATGGAGTCTTTTATCAATTACTTCCTTGACTCTCCTATCAATTAAGGAATCTACCCATACATGGATAAAAGAAATGCTAGTTTCTGATTATTGAATTCCCTTTCGCAATAACGTTCTAAAATAAGAATAAGTTACCTCAGCTTGTGAAAGTCCCACTTTTAGGACAGGTTTGCACTGGGATGGCCCAAAGAATGCTTTGATGCCCACACCAACGCCTGCACCCCTTACATGTCCAGGATGCTCTGGGTTACCCAGAGCAACTATCAATTCATCCCTTATTCCCTGAGAGATGAACTTGCCTTCCTTCCTCTGCTCGTGCAGCTCCCGCTAATCACCATCAACAAAAATTCGTAAGTAAACATAACAATAATCAATATCGATAGATTGCTCTAAGAGTTGATTTTTACCATTTTTGCAGCCGCCTCAGCGGTTGCGGGCTTCAGTATCTCTCCCTTCTTGTTTTGCCTCCTAGCTATCCACATAGCATGGCGAGGCAGAGGTGCGGGAGCAACAGTAGAGGACTCTACAGTCTCCTGAGTAGCAGTAGGCTGAGTAGACTCAACCTATAGTCTTTGGCGAATGCCTGCATATCCACTTGGACCCATTGTGTGGTCGTGCACATTCAGTGCACGCCTTGCTCATTGAGCATCATTGATAGCCTAGTTAGTTAGCACATTGATTTGGTTAGTAAAACTAAAGGTTAATCTTGAATAGGTGAATACATAAAAATGTATATTAATTAAATTGGGAGTGGCGCTTAATACCTTGAATTCATATGTTTTTCTTTGGGTAACAAACTCCTCCCAGTCTTTGCGGTCCAAGTAGTTCCATTGTTGTGTGGCTTCCTTCTTCCTATATTTATTTTTCAAAGAGAATACAAACAAAAATTATTAGTGTAGAGTTAGTGAAATATTGATCAATGTCTTGAATTGGAATCAATCAAGAACCTATTCTCAGCATCGCATATGTAATCTCGGGTGAGATTGGTCCTATAGTTCCTTAGGACCCTCCCACAACATTGCATCACACATTTACCATGCAACTTTTCATCCAGATCAAATATGCTCTGCAAATTAAATAGAATTTCTATTAACTAGTATCCTAAAAATTAGTAATCTACTCAAATAGAATTACAAATAATAATAACTCACACATAGTTCCTTCCATATGTGGTCTTTCTTCCCCTTAAGAACTTTATGCCATGATTCTAGGATAGGACTGCAATGGCTGCGAGTAAGAACCCCAAGATATGAAACAAATGAGTTGCGGTTCACTCCATATGGATTTCCTGCCTGATCGAAATCCATAACCAATTTGGGTCCATTGCCCCTTTGATGTATTAACTTGTTCATCATTGTGATGCCCCTCACTTTCTCAATTTTCTTTTGTTGCTCATCAAGTGTTGTAACAACTTTAGGGGGTACATCACTAGCCTAAAATTTGATAAAAAAACACACTTACATGATATAATTATAAATGAACATATAGATAGAAACCTCAGGGATATATTCATAATTAAAATTAACTAACATTGTCAGGCAGTGCAATCAAATCCTCACCCTCACAGTGATCATCAACACAATCATCATGGGAATGCTCAGTCATCTGAAAGTTCACATTCAAATTATAAATTTCACATTGTAAAGTAACACTAATTGTAAAGTTCACATTGTAAAGTACACATTCACATTGTAAAGTAATTCACATTGTAAAGTCCACATTCACATTGTAAAGTTCACATTCACATTGTAAAGTAATTCACATTGTAAAGTCCACATTCACATTGTAAAGTTCACATTCAGAAAAATAAAACATAATAAAAATATAAACATACATGCCTCTAATATTGTGATCTTTTATCAATTAAAAATCCTTCATTATGATCCCCGTGAACATACAAGTCATTGTGATCCCAGCTTCAATGTTTGGTGGTGTTGGCAACTCAACTAAGAATGGACTGGAGTCATCATACTTATCATAGTACTCTTCTTCATCTATAGGATCTTCAATGAACTATCTTTTACCATGAAGAACAACCGACCATTTATCATTTGCAGGATCATCGATATAAAATACTTGTTTCGCCTGTGATGCCAATATGAATGGTTCACCCTTCTCGCCAATCTTTTCAAAGTTCACTAACGTGAAACCCAATTCATCCACTATAACTCCTTTGTTGTTGTAAACCCAATTACATTTAAAGAGCGGAATTCTGAAATCTACATAGTCAAACTCCCATATGTCTTCAATGACACCGTAATATGACATTTTAGCTTCACGTGGACTTTTATCCTTTGCACTTGCAAAAAACAATGAAGATGCTTGAAGGGTGACCCCGCTGTTTTGGACGACAATCTTATCATCTTGACACTTTGTGTAATATGAGAAACCATTTATGTCAAACCCTTCATAAGACATAACATTCAATTTTGATTTAAAGGTGACACATTTGATGGTTTCAGTAAGATTATCTGGTGTTTGAGATAGTTGATGTAAGACTTTATCTTCAAACCACTTATTAAATGTCTTGTTATGCTCTCTAGCAAGCCACATTGAATTGGATCGAGGATATTATCTCTTGATGAAATTAGTATGTTCCTCGATATAAACACTCACTTCATCGATGTTGTGTAAAATATACAAGTGACCTTGCTCCAACTACTCACGGCTAATTACTTTCACCCGTGATCCCAAAACTCATTTGCCAAAATGCTCCTCAATATTCTTGTCATTCACGCGAGCGTCATTACCACTCAGAAAGTTATTGCAAAAATCCATAACCTCTCTCACCACATAACCCTCAATAATACTCCCTTCATGCCGATAACGGTTTCGAACATCACCTTTAAAAATGCTCATGTATCGTTCAAAGGGATACATCCAATGCAAGAAAACTGGTCCCAACATTTTCACTTCCCTAGTCAAGTAGACAACAAGATGCACCATGATATCAAACAATGAAGGAGGAAAATACATCTCAAGCTGACATAGGGTAATAACCACTTCTCTTTGCAATTGGTCAAGAGTATCAGGGGCAATAACTTTGCTGCACAGACTGTTGAAAAAGAAACAAAGTCTGGTGATTGCGAACCATACATGCTTCAGCAATATAGATCGAATTGCCACGGGTAATATTTGTTGCATTAGAGTGTGACAATCATGAGATTTAAGACCTATCAACTTCAGATCTTTCATTGATACCAATGTACGGATGTTGGATCAATAACCCTGTGGAACCTTAACATTTACCAAGCATTCACAAAATGCTTTCTTCTCCTTTCTAGACAACGTGTAACAAGCGGGAGGTAAGTATGTTCTCCGATCTCTACTAACTACTTCTGCTAATTTTGTCATTATTCCCATTTCACGTAGGTCCATTCTGGATTTTATCCCATCTTTAGTCTTACCTGGTATATTCAACAAAGTACCGATGACACTATCACATACATTTTTTTCAACGTGCATGACATCGATACAATGCCTGACTGTCAAAGAACTCCAATAAGGAAGATCCCAAAATATCGACTTCTTCTTGAATAAAGACTTGTCACTCCTTGTGGCCATCGTACATTGTGATCTCTTACCAAATTCATCGGCGATGTCTTTCACTCTTTCATAAACATCATCCCCTGATATAGGTTTAGGTGCACTACGTTCCTCATTCCATCCATTGAATGTTTTGCGCAACCTACGATATGAATGAAATTTTGGAAGAAACCTTCGATGAGCAAGATATACAGTCTTGCCGCCGTGTTTTAGTCATATTGAATCAGTGTTCTCTTCACATATAGGACACACTTTAGATCCTTTGACACTATATCCAGACAAATTCCCATATGTTGGAAAGTCATTCACATTGCAAAACAACATAGCGTGCAAACAAAATGTCTCTCTTCATGAAGCATCATAGGTCATCACACCTTCACCCCAGAGCTTCTTCAAGTCATCAATCATAGGTTCAAGATAAACGTCAATATCATTTCTAGGTTGTTTAGGGCCCGATATCAAAGACGACAACATAACATACTTATTTTTTATACACAACCAGTGAATAAGATTGTATATAACAAGATTAACTGACCAAGTGCTATGTTGGCTGCTCAATGTCCCATACAGATTCATCCCATCTGTACAAAGCCCAAGTCTTAGATTCCTGTCCTCTTCACCGAATTCAGGGTACAATAAATCAATCTTCTTCTACTGTGGGGAATCAGACGCATGTCGTAGGATCCCATCATTATTTTTCTTAACATCTGCATGCCACCTCAAATTCTTCACATCTATAGGATTTGCAAAAAAGGGTTGAAACTATGGTATTATAGGTAGATACCACATCACCTTGGCGGGAGAACCAGTTTTGGACTCCCCCAAAGTCGTCAATTTATACCTTGACGCACCACATTTCGGACAATCTTTTAAATGCACATAGTCCTTTTGAAATAATACACAATCATTCTTGCATGTGTGTATCTTCTTGGCCTCCATTCCCATTGGGCACAATAATTTCTTTAACCGGTATGTTGAGATCGGCATCTCATTTCCTTCAGGAAGAATTTCTTTCAACAAAGACAACAATGATGTGAAGCTTTTGTCACTCCATCGATTGTTAGCTTTCAGTTTATACAATCTCAACACAGCGCTAAGCTTCGTAAACTTACAAACCGTGTATAACAGTATCTCAGCATCATGCACAATGTTTCTAAACATGGGAGGTGGATCAGTTTTGGTGTGCTCTACCCCATAACTATCCAGCATCGCATCAACGATGTCTACTGGAACTGATTCGTTCACATCTACGTCATTGAATGCAATTTCTTCTTCCACACAAGCACTGCTATCGACATCCACTGGTATCGGGTTTGAAATCTCTCCATGCCAGTGCCATTCTGTATAGCCTTGTACAATCCCGTTGCATATGACATGACTTTTGATTTCATCACCAGTACTGTCTTTTAAGTTGTTACCACAATACCTACATGGACAATAGAACCTATCTCCAGGTTGTTTCCTATGTTCCTCGACAAATCTAATAAACTGATCAAGACCAGAAATAAACTCTGGGGTGCAACGATTGCGAATGGACATCCATGATCTATCCATTCTATGATCAAAGAGAAAATAAGTATATATTACAACAAGATTAGGGTCTAGGGTAAATAGATTAGAGTTTATAGTTAAAACTTTAGGGTTTATACATGTGATGTCATTCTTATATATAATAAATGTGTACCACCTATCCCATTCTTGAACACCTAATCTCACTAGTAAGTATATAATGTGTATTGGGTTTTCAAGAAAGTTTCGGCAGCATTTCCCCGCTGTTCTCCAAGTACATATGTACTTAGAGAACAAACGGGGAAATTCTACTGGAATTTTCTTGAAAACCAAATACACATTATACACTTACATCCTAAGTGAGATTAGGTGTTCAAGAACAGTCCCAAACTGGGGACTATCTAAGATTTACTCCTAATGAGTAAATCTTGGACGGGTTTCTAGGCCAACATAATATAACACCAGTCCCTTGTTCACAACCTCATTCAACACACAATTTTCTTATAAAAACACTTGTGGACAGCCATAACAACATATCAATGCTTCCTAAATTAATCAATATATTATTTATAACGCAAATCGTGGTGGGTATAACATAGAAAAAAACTCAACATGTCACAACATAAACATGTCCTTAACCTGATATACAAATATTTGTAACCAAACTCATTAGGAAGAGAGACCATGAAACACCATGCATTGATTTGAAATATAGATTCATACATTCCTCTTTGAAAGAGATTATTTATAATGTAAATATAGATTCATACATTCTTCTTTGAAAGAGATTACTTATAATGTAAATTGTCTCATCTTTGAACTAAAATCTAATGCATGAAAGATAGAAAAGCAACAGAAAGATCTCATGTTTCAGCATTAAAAGAGTAAAGAGCAAAAAAAATTCAACATTTATATGTCATGTCCCCTAATACCCACTTCATCTACTTGGGATCCATACCTAGTTCACTCTGTCACACCATAAAACATTATTTCTAAGGATACAAACATCAGGAAAGAAGATATGCTAATTATGTTCCTCCAATCATTGTGGCAGATAAGCTTGCATTTTAGTAGGTAAGACTTTCGGGATCACTCTAATTGAGGAAGACAAGTCCCTAAGAAGGGACTGAATCTATTGGTTCCAGGCTGTTGTTTTGTAATGAGACGAATCAAAAATCAAGCAAAGCAAACAACAGGAGCAGGGTGAAGGTTCCAAAGTAACCTGTTCCTCACCTTTCGACAAGCAGAATCCAGGCGGACAAGCTCCTCTCCACCTTGCAAAAGTTGAAGATCCTTCACAGGTCCAGTGGCTAAACCCCAGTTGCCTCTTGTCCCTTGACTAGCCGCCGACACCACAGCTACTGGTGAGTGGTAATGGAACCGAGGTGGGCGGCGAGCAGAGAGGGCGGGCGAGCAGAGAGGGCGGCGAGCAGAGAGGTACCGCGCGCAGCTACTGGTGGCGCCGAGGTGGGCGGCGAACAGAGAGGGCGGGCGATCGAGCTAGGGCGGCGGCCGGCCTGGAGTGCAGCGGCCGGAGGACCAGCAAACGACAACAGTGGAGGCGAGCGGCGACACAAGAGCGGTGAGCAGAGGAATCGTCGCCGAAGCTTAAACCCTCGAAATAGAGATGAATGACACAGAGAAAGGGGAAGAGTCGGGCTCGCACGAGTACTATTAAGTTAACATTATGTGTCAGTTATTAAATAAAACTGACACATAAAACTAAATGTGTCGGTTCTACAGAAAAACTGACACTTATTCCCAATGATAGTCGTCGATTTTAACTAGAAAAAAACTGACGTCTATCTACATACGCCGATTAAAAAAATTATTCTAAATTAATGACCATAGTCGTCGGTTTATATCAAAAACCGACGCTCAAAGGGTGTGAAAAATTCCCCGCGGATAGCGCGGAAAAACCCATCAGCGTCGGTCACTGTTGTAAAACTGAGGACCAAAATGTGCCCAATTTCTGTCTCGCGAATAACCTTTAGTCGTCGATGTATTAGTTAATAACCAACGCCATATGTTAAATTTTGGAGGAATTTTTTTCGCTGGAAATTTTGGATTTGGCGGTTAATTTTAGGCGTCGGTTTGTTATTAAGGAACCGACACTGAATAAAAGTTATACC